>OZ035998.1:17909326-18509326 GCA_964035015.1 Corallium rubrum | reverse complement strand
CGAGATTTCACTTTCATGGCGAGTTGTCTCTTGAACGAAGCTTTTCTTGGCATTTTATCGATGTTTTTGAATATTTCCACGACATTTCGTGGCACACTACCCAGCAGTCGTCTGAAACAAAGATGTCAGAGTAGTCGGATTGTCAGGGAATCAAGGTGTATTAAAAATAATTGGAAACTTTAAACTGAAGGAGTGAAGGACGTCAGAGAACAGTCATGTTTAATAATTGTGAAACTGTGGTTGTCTCTTTTGAACGAAGCTTTTATTGCCATTTTACCGATGTTTTTGAATATTTGCAAGACATTTCACTGTTTCTCAGTTGTCTACTTGTTTGAATAGTTTTGCCAGTGACCGAGTTATAGTTGATCAGTAATGCGGCTGACAATTGGCTTCAATTCATCATAAACATGCTTACAAAGGCTTTACAATGTTTACAACTGCACTCGCTGGCGATCGCGGTAGACCTAGTACGTCAAAGATGACGAGCTATTTCAAAACAGGTTGGTCCTGGCCTTGTTGCTTTATAGTCCGACAACTACAAAATGCAAGTATAAATAGAGCAAATACAGGTAAGATATCAATATGTTGAACATGTTCAGTGCATGTCTAGATATCGCGTGTCGTATTACATTTGGAAACGCGTGTTTTAAAACATGTTTAATTATTTTCTGTTTGTCCGAATTTAAATAAATTCTATGTCAAAATGATCGCTTGAATTTGCCGAATCCGACACTATAGGTTTTGTCTACTAAATATATTTGATCCGTTGTTTAATTTTCAGAAAAACGGCCTTGTTTACATTTATACTACATTAGCAAACCTTCGGCGATTCCTGCGCCGCAGCAGTTCATGTAAGACCATAGATTCTATTTGTGAAAATCTATGCAATTATGCATTGCCATTGTCATGTAGTCTTGCTAGAGTACGCACAGGCTACGCGAAGCTTCAGAAATCAGTAGCCCGAGTGAACGCCTGAGCAGGCGTCTTGTTTTTAGAAAAACTTCAGCAGGGTATAATCTTACTAATCTTTTTTTTTAGAAAAACTTCAGCAGGGTATAATCTTACTAATCTTTTTGTTGGATCAGAAGGGACATTGGGCATCATAACAAATGTTATCCTTAAATTATATGGAATACCAGAGACAGTAAGGACACAGAATTGTTATCTTAGTAATGCAGAGAGCTTGCTAGACACTGATTAATCTAAATCAGAGATTTCCAAACTTTTCCTCTATACTCTTCGGTATACTGAAGGTGAAAACGTAAATTGTACCTGCTTTACAACAACTTGGTGGAAGAGGAAGAAGAGTTCGATGATAAGAAAGAAGATGAAGAGTTGGATGAAGAAAAAAGATTTAGGAAGGGGAAGAAAAGGAGTAAGAGGTTCAGGAAGGGAAATACGTAGGGAAAGAAGAAGAAGAAGAAGAAGAAGAAGAAGAAGAGGTCCAGGAAGAGGAAGACGCAGATGAAGAAGAAGGAGGAGAGTTAGAGAAAGAGATTGAGGTAGAGGTGGGAGAAAGGTAAAGAAGATGTAGAGGAAGAGAAGCAAAATGACGTAGGGGTAGAGGAAGAGGAGGAGGTAAGAGGTAGAAGAAGAGGTCGAGGTTCAGGAAGAGGGACGCGAAGATGTAGAAGTAATGGAAGAGGAGGAAGAGGTTAAAGTAAAAGAATAAAAATAGAGGTAACGTTAGAGGTAGAAGAAAAGGAAGAGGTAGAGGAGGGGGAGGAGGAGGAGGAAGAAGTAAAGAAAGAGGTAGAAATAATGGTAGAAGATGAGAAGGAAGAAGAGGAAGAGGTAGAGGAATAGAAAGAGGTAGTGAAAAAGAGGAGGAGGAAGAGGTAAAAGGTAGAGATAGAGGAAGAGGAAAAAGTAAAGAAAAAGGTAGAAGTAATGGTAGAAGAAGAGAAGGAGGAAAAGGTAGAGGAAGAAGAAGAGGTGGAAGATATGAAGAGGAGAAGGAAAAGGTGAAAGGTAGAGTTTGAGGAAGAGGTAAACGTAGAGGAAGGGTAGAGGTAGAGGAAACGGTAGAAGAGAAGGAGGAAGAGGTAGAGGAGGAGGAGGAGGAAGAGGAGAAGAGTTCGCGGAACGTGGAGGCAGAGTGTTACGGATATGCCTATCCTTATAAAAGACAGTTAATTAGCTAGACGTTATTTGATGACTGAACACTTAATAAGTACTTGTGATCAATTAGTACATACTTGTTACTTAGCAATGAGTCAGCTATGATGTCATTTAGTAATTACGTAAATATTTTATATATAGAAATGTTACTATAATTATATACTCTAGAAACTATATAAGCAGCCGTCGAACATTTCTCTTGCGTGCATATGTATGAGAGTGAGCTATATGTATCAAAGTGGTTACGAAGTCAGTCCTGGAGTTCCTGCCGTTGGTTTTATTATTCCTTCCTTTTCAAGTCCATACGGATTGTTATACCTGTTGTCGGAATCTCCTATTGACTGTTTCGTTGTGTGCAGACGACAGATAAGTTTCTGAACTTTAGTTTAATTTTAATCGTTATATACATTTTCAATATCTGTTCTAAGTTTCTTGTTAATTAAATATATAATTGTAAAAACCAAACAGCTGAGGTTACACTTTTTGTTGCGTATAGCGGTCACGTAACAAGAGGATGAGGAAGAAGAAGGGGTAGAGGTAGAGGAAGAGGTAAAGATAGAGGTGGAAGTAATGATAGAGGAAAAAGCGGTAGAGGAAGAAGAGCTAGAAGAATAGAAAGAAGTAGAGGTAGGTGAAAAAGAGGAGAAAGAGGTAAAATGTAGAGATAGAGGAAGAGGGGGAGGAAGTAGTAAAGAAAGAAGTAATGGTAGAAGAAGAGAAGGAGGAAAAGGTAGAGGAAGAGGTAGAGGATATGAAGAGGAGGACGAAGAGGTAAAAAGTAGAGGTAGAGGAAGAGGTAAAGGTAGAGAAAGAGAAAGAGGTAGAAGGTAGAGGTAGATGAAGAGGTGGAGGAAGAAGTAGAAGAGAGGGAGGGAGGAAGAAGTAGAAGAGAAGGAGGAAGAAGTAGGGGAAGCGGAAAAGGAAGAGGTAGAAGAAGAGGTAAAGATAGAGGTAGAAGTATTGGTAGACGAAAAATAGGTAGAAGAAGAGGTGGAGGAAGAAATAGAGGAAGGGAAAACGGTAAAGGTAGATGAAGAAGATGAAGAGGTAAAAGGTAGAAATAGAGGAAGAGGAGGAGGAAGAGGTAAAGGTAGAGGAAGAGGAAGAGGTAGAGGAAGAGATAAAGGTAAAGGAAAAGGTAGAGGTAGAAGAAAAGGAGGAGGAAGAGGTAAAGGCAGTGAAGGAGGAAAAGGTAAAGATAGAGGTAGAAGGTAGATGAAGAAGACGAGGAAGAGGTAAAGGTAGAGAAAGTGGTAGATGAAGAGGAGGAGGAAGAGGTAGAAGAGAAGGAGGAAGGGGGAAGGAAGAGGTAGAGGTAGAAGAAGAGGAGGAGGAAAAGGTGAAGGTAGAGGAAGAGGACGAAATAGAGGTAGAGGAAGAAGAGGAGGAAGAAATAGAAGGAAAGGAAGAAGCGGAGAAGGAGGTAGAGGTGGAAGTAGAGGAAGAGATAGAGGTAAGGGGTAAAGGAGGAGGTAGAAGAAGGAGTAGGGGGAAATGTAGGGAAGAGGTGGAGGTAGAGGTAGAGCAAGAGGAGGAGGAGGAAGAAGATGTAGAGAAAGAGGTAGTGGAACTTGAAGAAAAATAGAAGAGGTAGAGAAAGAGGCGGAGGAAAAGAGGTGGAGGAAAAGGAAGCGATAGAGGTAGAGGTAGAGGTGGAGGTAGCAATCTATGCAATATCTTGGTTATTTCTTTAATCTGTAGTTCATTCTAAAGTTGGATTAGCCGCTATAGTTTTTAGGAAATTGGAGTAACTTCTAGCGAAGAAAATTGTCTGCGTTATAATGAGAAGGAATTCCTATATACAGTTCCACTCTTTTAGAGTTGTGCACAGCCTCAGACACCAAACCTTTGGTATTGTATCTCTTTGTTTCGTTGATTGTACTGTAGGTTGTTTCTGCCGTGTGTTCATTCGACACGATTAGATCCGCTGTAGATGCAGTTGTTGACATAATGGGTTATGGCATCCCTGTTGCTAGAATAGGTAAGTACTGTAGCTTGGAGCACGAATGTGAACACTAACTTGAATACCACAAGAACAGCAGCAACAACCGAAACAGCAACAGCAAAAACTACACCGACAACGACACCAACAACAATAACAAAAACATAAACAACACAACAACGACAACAACAACAACAACAACAACATCAACATTAACAGTAGCTTGTGTTGCTGGCGGGACCTGGGGGCTCTTCTTGGGGGGACTGAGGTAGAGAGATGGATGAACGGGGGAGAGAAGCCCAAGGGGAGGGAAGGCTGCAACAACAGTGACAACAGCGAGAACACCACGACCACCAGGAACAACAGCAGCAACAACGACAGCACAACAACAACAACAACAACAACAACAACAACAACAACAACAACAACAACAACAACAACAACAACAACAAAGAAATGACCGAACACAAGAGTATATTGTTACATATATTATGGTATGTTATATATATATCATTATATTTCGAAAATAGAACAACAATTTCAATAATTTCAATTTTAATTCAATAACTTTAATAGATAGAAAGTTTGCGGATACACCGTGTATATCTGAGCTTTTGTCCTTAAGACTCACGACGGGATGGCTTCAGAGCTGAATCACACTTTCTATCTAAATTACATATCACCATGCAAAACATTCAATCTTAAGTTCAGTAATATTATGTGTTAATATTGTGCTGCCGTGTTTGTCACAGAATTATTGGATGAAGTAACTATGGATGCTTGTAATAGATATTCTGATTTGAACTATAAAGTTGCTCCAACTTTATTCTTGGAATTTCATGGAGCAGAAGTGGAAGTTAAAAGTCAAGCAACCATTACAGGTTTGTTATTTATACACACTGATTAACCCTAGTTGACGACATATTTAGAAAAAGAACGTATTTTGACGACATGTTTAGAAAAAGAACGTATTTTGATGACGTATCTTGGAAAAACATATTTGACGACATATTTGGGAAAAAACCCTATTTGACTACGTATTTGGGAAAAGACGCAGAAGCTGGGAAGGCCCTCTTGAGTCATTCGTTTTGGCGAGGACCCTGTATTTTCATATTCACTGACTCCCTGTTCAGTAGGTGCCCGGACACGGTGCCCGGGTACGGGCACTATAATGTGAACGGGTTTTAGGGCCAAAAGTGGTGCCCACATTTCTTACTCAATATTTCTTGTAATTCGAAGGCTTAAAGCTACAAAATAGTTACAAAAGCCATGAAAAGCTTTCTGTGTGAATTACGCTTATCTGATCCAGGGCGCCGTGACTGTGAACAAGTGGCCCGTGTCCGAGCACCATATCGGGCCTGCCTCCTCCGCAGGCCCTCGTTGCAATCATGGACAGGTCACACACGCCGAATTTAGGGCCTGCAAGATCCTGTAAAAAATTTGGCAAAACTTGGCACGGAATAAATTTGCATAATTAACTACCATTGTTAATAGCCATGGCTATTTCCGAAGATTTTGAAGGCCATTGAAGACTTATGACATACGAATCCTAGCTTAAAAATGAAGGAATTGTGAATTTAAAGCAATTACGGTTGAACTTTGTCAACTTTCGGCCGGAATAATCAACGGAAATGCACTTTAGTCTACCCCGGAGACTCTTGGGTTTATACTTTTTCTGTTTCCACAACAATTGAAACTTGAATTACGCTATACTATAACCTACAATTTAACAAAATTAAATCTCATTAACTCTTGGTCAGTTGACAGTCTTCGATAGCTAGATAAACCAAAAAAACAATAAGAAAAACCTGTACTTTCCTGACCGTCGAATTTGCTTTTGTTCGGCAGATATTTTTCTCTTCAATTCCTTTTTGTCGCTAAAAATATTATTGGCAGAAGGTCGGTAATTCTAAAACATTGGTTTCTTCATTGTCATGATCTGTAAGAAAGTTTAGACCGAATTTCCTGGTGGGTCACAGTGTCAAAAGAACTTGGACGTACGTTTGTCGAACAGCGCCCGGAGAAAATTTGCAGGCCCTCTCAAAACTATCGCCTCTAGGGCCTAGTCTCGCTGTGCATATAATGGGATCGGTCACCATTTTGTTTACAGGATCTGGCAGGCCCTGTCAAAAGTGTGACCTGTCCATGATGCAATGAGGGCCTGCGGAGGAGGCAGGTACCAGGCACCTGTCTGAACAGAGGGTGAGAAACCTTAATTTTTTTAGGTGACCTTATTCAGAGCAACAACGGTTCTGATTTTATTTGGTCAAAAGAACCTGAAGAAATGAAGAAATTATGGAAAGCGAGACACGATGTGTGGTATGCCACACTTGCTTTGAGACCTGGATCAAAGGTAGGACAATGTTAATTAAGCCTGGTTCTCATATGTCGCCGATGGTCGCCGATCGTCGGCGATTTGTGATTTAGATGCATGTTAAATCGGGAAGTGCAGCAGCATGGTAAGTAATAAAGAACAATACAGAAAAGCAGTGCTTTTATTCTTTTACTTAACATGCATCTAAATCATGGGTCGGCGACCATCGGCGACATATGAGAACCAGGTTTTAATATACACTTTTTTTATAATTTCTGCCGTTTATTCCTTTATGTCACTTATTTTCGGTGAAAAGCGCTCAAAACCTTAGATCTTTTTGGCGTACTATTCAAAATCCCTTTTGTTTTAGAAGAAGACGCCCAAGTACGCAGAGCCTACAGGTGTACATATTTTACGATCAATAGAGTTGTCAGGCACATCACCTCTAATTAAACTACAAAGTCTACAAAGCCAACCAGACACATTTATTTATTTATTTATTTATTTATTTATTTATTTATTTATTTATTTATTTATTTATTTATTTATTTATTTATTTATTAACTTTACAACCATACAAGTGTGCGAGAGAATTAATACAAGTTAAAAATAAAAACGGTGCAAGACTTGGTCATGGTTGAAGGTATGGTCAACAGAACATGAGTCCCATGTGAAGACCAACCTGACAAAAAAAATACAGAGTAGACATAAATTAAAGATAAGGACTAATATACTATTTACACACGATAGGACAGATAAAGAACAACAGCTTAAGTTGTAGGAACGACACTTAGAGCAGTAGGTTTTCCAAGTGCGCATTCTATTTACTTCAAAAGTAGAGTCTAATTGAGAAGAGTAGTACATATAAAGTTGGTGCTTAAAAGAGGAAACAGACGTACTATTACGGATGATTGGAGAGAGATTGTTCCAGAGAAAGACAATTCGGTTAAAAAAAGAGTTCCTAAAAAGAGAAGTCCTACAAGGATTGGCGTGAAGCAAGTTGTCCTTGCTTGAACGGGTGCGAGACGAGCGATGAGAAGAAAAAGAGACAAACGAGGAGATTTCTAGGTCGTAGAGGCCTTGTTTGCATTTGAAAAAAAAATAAGATCTTTTATTTCAAGCCAGTACGATATCGGTAGTAAATTGAGTTTCTTGCGACGCTCAGGATAAGACAATTCGTAGTCTTGAAGTATAAATTTGGTAGCTCATCTTTGAACACCCTCCAGGATCGCAAGATCACGTGACGAACCTTGAGGTGCCCAGATCTCACTGGCGTAAGACAGGTGAGATCGGACGAGTGCGAGATAGAGTAGCCGACGGCAGCGAGTGTCAGTCATTTGTGTACAATTCCTGCGAAGAAAGCCAAGCAAACGGTTGCCTTTAGCAGTACAGCTGGCGATGTGAGAGGACCACTGACCACCATTCAAAATCTACCAACAACGTGCAAGAACACCTTGACCAAAAGGCAAAGCTGTTTAACTTTTTGTCCAACTCCAAAAGCGAAAGGAGCATAGAACTTTAAGACAACATGCCTCACGGCCTCTCTCTGTCGCACAGCTAACTACTCACCGGAAGCATAAATAGTAGCGGAGGTAAAAAGTGCAAAAATGCAAAATCATGAATCCCAAAAAGCAGCCGAAACCAAGGCTCGGCCACCACAGATAGCCCGAGTAATTATTGCATGTAGCTTATAGAACCAACAAAGTTTTTACGAGCATTTGGTTGAAACATATCAAAAAATAAAAAAGAATCATAATTAAGAAGCCAAAGATATGCTACAAAAATGTTGAATCCGCTATATTTACCGTAATCATGCAATGAAAAAATTGCTTGCGTTCGAACAACATTTTTTTCGGCGTACCACTCAAAATCTCCATATTTTAGCATTATTGTATAGCTCATACTGCAGTCAACAAATTTTGTATGTATATTTGAGGGTTGTAAAACATACGCGCATCGGCTGGTCACAGCACCCAGAAATACTGGGTGTAATAAATTAGCAATTTAATTTAGTATGCAAAATCATTTGGAGTAATGGCGGTTCCGTGGGAGAAGTTCATTGTAATCGGGGATCTCATTCGGCTCCGCCGAAGCTATTTGATCACAACTGGCACAAAACTATGCATAAATATGTTTCAAGAGGAATGTTTAAGAAAAGCAATCAACCAATGATAATGCGGAGTCCATATATATATATATATATATATATATATATATATATATATATATATATATATATATATATATATATGAATGTGGATATGATCCGGAGATATATATATATATATATATATATATATATATATATATATATATATATATATATATATATATATATATGAATGTGGATATGATCCGTAGAAATCGGTTTTGAGCGCATGTTACGCGATATTTTCCCCTTTTTCTTAAAGTGTCACTAAGACGAAAAATCGACCATAAAGTTTTGCGAAAATTTAACTTCGACGAACTTTATTGAGATATAAATACCCTGTGTACAAAATCTGAACCGATATAAACAAATAGGTTTAAAGTTGAAAATCGCATCCGCCATTAAAATTTTCTTCACTATGAATATTGATACCTGAGAAGGGTTGTGACGTCATTTTCTTACCAAACTTGCGTGACTAAAGGAAGAGACAACGAGAGCGCATATAATTTGCCAACAAAAATGTCAAATTCATCATCATTTAGTTGTTGTTCTGACTATGAAATGAAACGGAATCATCCGATGTATGTTTGGAGTTATGGTAGTCCATTTTGACGAATCTGGTTTCGGGATTTGCCAGAACGATGACTGTATTGCTTCGGCTGACGAGACCGATAATCGCGCAATACGAACAAGATATTACCAAAGAAAAGTACAATAAATTTTCTATATAGCTGCAACATTTCAATTCTGACGTCGTGGTTTCTTCTTGAGAAAGACAGTATTAGTCTGCTAGAGACACAGGAAGAAGTTTTTCACGATGCGCTCGTTTGTATCTTTATGTGAGATGGTGAAGTCCGAAGAATGTCGCTGTAGACGCTGCTGGCCCTACTACATAGTGAAATTCAAAAGTTCGAGAGCATTTCTCTCATGTTGGAAATTATACAGTGCATGACAGAAAAGAAAAAGTTAGAAAACTAGTTGGGCTCAGTATATATAATTCTGTCAATTTGCATGAATGTCCTGTTGATGTCAGTGCTGCCTCACAAAGCTGGTGCATAACGCCATGACTATAATATTTGAAGTATAACTAAAGTAATAATGTGCTGAACTGTTTCAGCTTGTAAAATTGTTTTAGTTAAATTTCTTAGGTTTTCTACCGCTAAAATATTTATTAGTATTTACGCTTTGTTGCTTTGCAAATCAGACTATATATGTCTTGAGTTTGTTATGGTATCTATTTTGTAACATCTAATAGCATTTCTTTTAAATGTATTTTATATATACAAGTACAATACATCAAATTTAACCTTCGTTGTCGTTTGCTTTTACATGATATATTTTATAATCTTAAATAAAAGTACATGGTATAGGAACAGGTGACAAGAAATATTCGCTTAATATTTTCCGACGGTTCACTTCCTTGGAGCTCGAGACTGCTCTGCCTCCAAAGTTTTGTTAATCTTTCAAATACTAGGCACGTTACCACGCTGAAAAACGCTTGTTTGTAGCAAGGTCGCTCTAAAAATCTTCATGGAAAACTGGTGTATAATCTGGTTTAAATTGCGTGTCGGCGCGTTATGTTTTGAACAAACCTAACCCACGTTTGCTCGTATGATTTGTCAATTGGGCTTATATGCTGTGCAATCCCTTTATATGCTGTGCAATCCCTGCACAATAATCTCATTCATTACTACAACCCTGTATAACTGTGTGCGTTGATGGAATGTTGGAATATTTTATTTTTCATTCACTGACAACCTCTTGTATTCTGCAATAAGTCTACAGCATTAGATGTTGTTGTTAAGTAAATGACGTCAAAGGCCTTCTCGAGTTACACTAGAGTGCACTTTGGAAATTTTAATGGCGGCCGTCAAATTTAAGACTTCTAATCGCAATAACAGCGCCTCTTTTGAATTTCGAGTTAAATTAGAAGAGGGGGCTTAAAAGAGAGGAGGTGGCTTAATAGAGAAATTACGGTATATTTGTATTTGGTACGCGACCAACCTGTGAAAATTTCATTGCCATACAGCCAATAGTTTTGAGGATATTGACCGCGAGTGTAAGTTTCAACTAATCACTCATTTAACAAATATCCGATTGTATGGTTTGACTGCACGATGAAATGGATAATACGGCTAATATATGTAGATATATGTAGAAGTAATGAGGAATATTATATAGTGTCGATTTTGCTGTTGGGGAAACAGAAGAACTCTGAAAAAACCTTCGAGGCGCAGAAGACAACCAACAACTCTTTTCAGATGAGTTATAGGTGGTCACCCAACCATAAACTAACCTCACCCGCGCCCGGTCTACAGGCTACGCCCGGTCTTACCTTCAGTGATATTTGCACTGAGAACCAGCGCCCAAACAGAACGTACCTCATGCATGTTTATCTTTACATATAGGGTTTATCTACTGATGTCTGCGTCCCTATTTCGAAACTACCAGATGTTATCACAAAAGCCAAGGAAGAAATTTCTAATTTATCATTGCTGGGTGAGTAATTACTATAAATTTTTTTTTATTATAGACTCTATAATTTATAGCCCTATCTTTCTTCATAAAGTCTTTTCTACTGACTGTCGTAATCTTATAGTACAAGTGCTCCACGTCATGCTCGCGCGTGATAACACCTTGCTAGCTTATGGAGATTTCTTCTGATATCACATGGCCATATTATTGTAGACATATTAGGGGTATTACACGGTGGTGTTTAATAAAAAAACTATTAGTATCCATTTGTACACTAGGTATATTTTCGTTTTCATGCATGGTGTTTGCAGAATTTACTTACATCATCGTCGCCTATTTCTACGAATCTAGAACTGGTATAGCCATTTCAAAACAATGTTTGAAAAACGGCTTCTGATGTTTTGTATAAGCAAGAATGAAAAAATCGGTTGGAATTTTGACATCGCGTTTGTCAGTGTGCTACTCACGAGCATGACATCTTGAAAATATACGCCTCTTGGTTCTCGGATCAGTCGGATGTAGTGACACATGTGTTCTATAAGTGTTTTATTTTTCAGCAATACCATTGTCCGTGTAATAATTAAAGCTATATTAGTAGACACTGACACATGCACACACACAGACTTCAACCTGGACGGGACACGGAACCGACAATTACAAGACCGCATATTGTACTATAAATATACAGTGCTGCGTAGCCGTGTTTTGGATATAGCCAAGCGATAAACTGCTGAGATGTTTTGGAGTGAAATACTGCATGCCCAGCGTTTTCAGTGGAGCCCTTTATTTTAAGCCCGGTCATCAAACGAGAACGCAAGTCATCGCAAGTTGGCAGTCACGCTATCTCAGCCGGCCCCTCTGAATAGTTTCCCGAAAATATTATGTATCGTGACCAAGTTAAAACTTGTTTAAAACACTTACGAAACCTTTATTTTGTTAATTTGTGTGTTCGAACGACCGCCACAGAAATTTGTGACTGCCAACTTACGATGACTTACGTTCTCGTTTGATCATATAGGGCTTTACTCTAATCAAGGACTCCGCTCGGAACGTCAGTATTTCGTTTAAAAAATTCTCGGCAAATATTGCTTTGCCAGATATTGTTCTATAGTCGTGGTTTTATTGATTGATATTTCAGCACCATTAGTTGGTCACGTGGGTGATGGAAACTTTCACCTTTTTATTGTTCTTGATCCGAACGATGCAGAAGAAAAAGAGAGAGCCATTGAACTTTCTCACAGAGTTGCAAGGTGAGAATTTGTATAGGTAATCGCATGGGGCCGAGGAAAATTAGGGTTTAATTTCACGAGTGTTTTCAAAATTTTACAAAATTGCCCGAGTTGCGAAGCAACGAGGGTAATTTGTAAGATTTTGAAAACACGAGTGAAATCAAACCTTAATTTTACAAGAACTCGTGCGATTAGGTGTTAATAATATCCCGGGCAAAATTATTCAAGAGCTATAGTTATTTTCAGAAAATGTCAAAGTACATGCCTTATCACGGTCGGTGCTAGGCAACATTCCAATTTTCCTCGCTCTATCGCTATGCCTGTAGCTTTCTTTTTGTAAACACAGGCAAAAGTTCGTTAATTTTCTAGTGTATTCATTTTCACTAATATTTACACTCCTTCAATAGTTAAGTTAGTTCAAAGTAAACAAAAAAGCATTTTCAGAAAAAAAAGTCAGTCCTCTGAGGTTCACTGTTCCTAAGTAACAAAGCGACCAAACACATGCAAATACTACTTACTGATCAAGGAACCAATGAAGTGCAAGTAATTTTGCCCTGAATTACAAAAAAATGCCCTCTTCATTAGACAATCATATTCGAGTAATTTTGCCCTCTATATTATTAAATTGGTAAATATATCTGTCAAGGCGAAAACTAATATTGAATATACGTTTTCCTTAGGTCATCATGGATGTCCGTTTTGATATTTACTGATCTATTATAACCGGACTGCGAGTCGTTTTATGAATTATGGTATAGCGACCACTGAACAGATCGTATTTTGCTTAAAACGTACTACTTAATGACCGAGCCTGAGGTCAGTACTAGTGAAATATCGCAGAGGCCGGATGTTTCACTAGTACAGACCGAACAAGCGAATTCAATAAATAGTTTATTATATGACTACTGACACATGTGAACGTTCTGTGAAAACTCGACAAAGTATTAGGCTCGTATTGCCACCATCGTTCTTGGCAGATGTTCCCCCGTTTTTAAACTACTTTCCGTTTAGCTATATAATATTGAATTTTCTACCCAAATAGGATTTTTCAATTTTGTTTGACATATTGCTCACGGTTGTTCGTTATGAAATTCTATAATACTTGTGAGAATCAGGGGATTCAAACACGAGAAAACCTGATGAAAGCACGAGGCCGAAGATATGGCATCTGAATCGAGCGATTTCAATTGGAAAATGCAATAATAAAATAAACCCTCATGACATTTTATTGATGAGGAACCAATGCTCAGGAACTAATGCTCAGGAACCAATCGAGTTGCTGGATTTCATGTTCCGGACCGCTCACGAAAAAGGTCATTTGATACATTTATCAGCCGTGCCCGGCTCATAGTCCGAACAGTCCATTTATAGATTCTCGTTAGGAAAAAGTTAGCGGTACACTAAAAAAATGATAAACCGTCATGTTGGATTGGTCACTCTGTTGGTCATTGATATAGGAAAACTGCAGTCCAGTTATCTGCTGGTCAGCGGTCCGAACATCATCAAGTGAAGCGAGAATAATTTTATGTTTCAAAATTTTATGTCACTTTTAGACATGCATTGGCTTTAAACGGCACGTGCACCGGCGAGCATGGTATCGGACGTGGTAAGATGGATCTCCTGGAAGAAGAAATAGGAAGCACCGGAATTGAAGTGATGAAGCAAATTAAGAATACGTTTGATCCACTGAACATTATGAATCCTGGAAAGATTTTGAAGATTTAGGAGACAGAAGAGCTAGTGGCAAGAGTAGTGAAATTATTAAGAAATATATGAAAATAACTCCCGCTATTATGGACCCTCGCTACTTTCCCATTACTCTCGTGGAAATAACTCACGCAATTACATGTGGTGCCAAACAAACATTTTTATTGTTTTACTCTCCTTACAACGGACACTCTCGTGACGCATTGAATGACAATTGGACGTACTGAATGACATATTTATACTCTTCTGTTTGTCATCATTTCTGTCGACAAAAATGACGAAGAAAAGACAATTCACATTCATGTTACATGCAGTTGAAATTTTTGGTTTGTAATTTGACTTGTATTGTATAATTATGTATCACAGTAAATGTTAACTAGGAATTAAAAGAAACTGGACATTTTAAAAGAAAAGAGCAGTAATACATAATACTGACATTTTACAACCTGAAATCGGGTCATTTTCATCGCACCCCGCTATTGCGGTCACCAGAGTTGACTATCCAGGCTAGCTCACGAGACCTACACATTATGAATAAATAAAATGCTTGATTACACTCCTACCGACAAAGAGCGCAATCAAGCATTTCTTCTACACGAGGAACCTCCTTGTGGTCAGATTTGTTACTAAATTCTCATCCAAATCTTAACCAAATTTACTGTGTTGGTCCTTGGTCTATGATCAATCTTTTCACATTTTATGAAAATCTGTACAGTATTTTGTGATATATCCCGGCGACCTTTTCACCAATAGCGGCGCCATCTTGAATTCGCAATGCATTGTGGTCTATCCAGGGTAATAAGCTCAATTAAAAGGGTGATTACTTAGTGTTGAGACACAATGCGGTAATTTTTTCTTCATATACACTTTCATGGCAACAATGTCTAGATATGATCGTTGTCATATTGGTAAAAGCAATAATTCTCGTACGTATAAGGATACATTTGTCATGAATCTATCCGTACACGTCCAAGAATTGTTGCTTTTACCAATATGACAATTATTATATTTAGATATTGTTGCCACGAAAGTATTTATTAAAAAAAAATTACCGCATTGTGTCTCAACACTAACCCTGGATAGACCACAATGCATTGCGAATTCAAGATGGCGCCGCTATTGGTGAACTGAAGGTCTATTATAACATGTTTGTGAACGTTGCTCGTTTAGGTTAGTGTAATCTTGAGAAAAACTGTTAGTGGTGGTAGTGACTGACGTTTCGACGGCCTCAACGGCGGTCATCCTCAAGTGGAAACATTTGTCAGGTTTAATTTGCCTATATTTATATGTCCGGTTCATTTGCACCAACTACAGGCAACGACTTGCACTAGAAAGTTGGTACATAAACTTAGAGCAACAACCACTAAACCGACACAACGATTACCTGCACCTTGCAAAAGTCGACTTAATTATCCATAACGACTTATCCGATGTCTTACGTCTCGGTCAAACATGTTGACTTCTCCACACACAAATCTCTGATTGGGTGTCTGCCCTTACTGGTAAGAAGCGTGTCAATCCTTCTCCTACCAGTTTCTTAATTATCACACCATTGTGACACTGGTTATCCGGTTTCATCTGATGATTTCACTATATTACTCATGATCTTCATGCTCTTCCCCTTCTGCAGGAACTTCGTGTCAGAGAAAGTCTTTTAATTCGTAAATTTGACCCGTCTCTCAATGCCAATATTGGTTCTTTTCCTCTTTCCTTGAGTTTGACCGTTTATTCTCACCTCATTTTATCTCACGTGCACCTCACGTTCTAAGGTGAGGCTTCACATTTTCTCAGTAATTCCTGCAAACGCCCAGTGGCGTGGTGGCAAGTTTTAGGCTGGGGTGGCCAGATTAGCTTTGCCCCCCCCCCCCTACCCCCCAAAAAAAATGAAAAAAAGAAAGAAAGACATTACTGTATTTGATAAATGGTTACATTTTTTGTTTTAAAATAACTCAAGTGGTCGGAGAGTAGTTTTTAAATGGGAATTAAGTTTCCCCCTACTACTACGCATCCATTCATGTATTTTTTTCTTCTTTTTTTTTGTATTATGAGTGGTAAAGTATTATTAAACATTAAACATTAAATATTACAACGAACAGGGTCACGCCAACGGGAGCATCAAAGTAGCGCCAAACCTCTAGGGGGGTCTGGGAGCATGTTCCCCCGGAAAATTTTGAAAACTGGAGTCTGATATGCCATTTCCAGCATTTTGGAGTGAGATTTTACAGAATTCAGAATTAAGATTATAAAACTTCATAGAAAACACAAAAGATTACAGATTTCAGATCTTTATATCCCCCATTGAAGACCTAGCTATACAAAGAAATAGGTTTATTTTATATAAATAAGTTTTGTGGAAACACCGTTAAGTTTTCAGCTGGGGGGGGGGGGGGGGGGGGCTTGGGCGTATAACATATGTATATACCGTAATTATTGACACCCATATCATTCATTCTATGAGTGATGTAGTAACGAAACGTTAGAACCTTAATAAATTTTATTATACTTTAACAATGCCTTACATTCGTGTTTATATTATGCTGGGTTTAACCTTTAGTCATATTCGTCTTACGAAGTACGAACTTATTTCTTTCATTGACCTACATCGGACATATACATATCGGTGAAACTGAGGTCGTCGAAACGTCAGTCACTTCCACCACTCATAGCAGTCTTTCTGATCTCAAGACTAACAAGCTTGGAGAAGCCATGATCGAACTACAGTAACCTAAACTTTCACAAACATGTTAAAAGAATTATTACTAAATAATTGTTTAGTTCATTTAGTACAGTAAAAACTCGCTAACAAGAACCTACCACTATTAAGAACCTCAGGCTGAAATTAAATTTATTTATATAAGAATATATAAGAATATAAGAACCTATCCCAGGCTGATTTGGTAAAATGTAGGTTCTTGTTAGCGGGTTTTTACTGTATCGCAAGCTGATCGCAAGCACTCAGTGTTGCCAAGTCAAGTTTCGTAAAAATCCCAGTAAAGGTCTGAAAATATCCCAAGATTCCCTATTTTTTACCAAAAAATCCCAAGGTTCAACAGCTTCATTTACTGACTATTTTCCAGGTCTCTATCGCCGTTTGATATGCATGTTCCAAATTTTTTTCGTTGCCATTGACATCATGTTTCACATCAACCTCGGTTTCACATGTGTTTCAATCTGAGCCCACTGTATCAGTGATACTTCATTTGAATAGAGTACTTCATCTTGTCTAAATCAAACGCATACGTAAAGAACGCAGGGGCTGGCTAAGGCTAGTGGAGTAAGTCACTGAGTATGATCTAGTAAATTTAAAAAAAATACGATTAACATTGAAATCAGCTTTTTAAAACCGAAATTGTTTGCTCTGGAAAAATCCAAGAAAAATCCCAAGGTTGAATCCCTGAGAGAAAAATCCCAAAAAAATCCCAACTCCTTCAAAAAATCCCAAGATCTTGGGATAAAATCCCAAGGTTGGCAACACCATAGATAATGGAAGGGGAACTGGATAGGAAACTTACGAAACCGGAAACGATGTTTGCACAACTTGCTATGGTAATTATACGCTTATAAGCGGGCAATGCACCTAACGGGTGGTCCCACATGGCTAAAATCAGACATTACACTTTTGTCTAATTTCAGCAGCAGGTGCATTAGCTGCTTTTAAGTGTGTAATTACCATAGCAAGTTGTGCAAACAACGTTTCCGGTTCTTTAACCTCGTTTGAAGTTTCCTATCCAGTTCCCCTTCCATTATCTATGGCAACACCGCAAGCACTTTTGATTGTGAGCTTAGCGCGCGTCCAGCTAATTTAGTCCTGGAAACTAGAATGAGATTGCAATGCATTGCATACATAATTATCATAAATTTTGGCATTCGTGTGAGTCAGATCTGTTCCTCGTGTGTTTTAGGTTCATCGCCAATAAAGGAGTTTTTTAGCATCGTTTTTAACCGAAGACATAACTTATATCTTTCTTATCGCCGTGGTTACTTTTTCAGCGTAAACCAGGTCGTCTGTTACCGAGTTGTGTAGTGATTCGAGACGAGACAGCAAAGGGAATTTTGTAAGCCGGTTGTGTCTGCCTTGTTACATACAACATGGAAGGAGACAGATCGAAGAAAGAATCGAGCAAGAGTCGTAAGATTCTGATATCAAATCTACCTGATACGATTTCTATTGAAGTAAGTACTTTAGAAATAAACATTTGGTCAACAAGTTAAGATTTGTGCGGCGGGCAAAAATTTATAATAAGATGTTTAGAAGTAATCTTGGTGCCAGCTGGTCTCTTTCTTGAAGTAGCCTACTTCCCCTCCTGGCCTTCAATTGGGTTTGAATGATTTCAACGTTTTCGTTAAGTTATAAATATTTAGATCCAACATTGCGACGTAAGATAATTTGTAAATATCAATACCTTTTGTTGTGTAGTTCTGAAACAATCCTCAAAGATTCAGAGGACTGTATTATTCGAATTTGCGAATTTTTGCCATGTTTTAATATACATGGAACTGCATAAAATTGCTGATTTGCAAAAAGCCAGGCAGTCTTGGCCTAAGGCTATGGGATCAATTAAAATATACACCCCCCTTACCCATTTGGAGTCGTATACCTGAAGGACCCAGTTAGATCATTCAAGTATATGGCTTCCCTAAATTTTATCGTAGGACATAGATCAAGTATAGTACTGATCAATTTGAAGCTTCCCCCCCCCCCCCCCAGTATGCCCTTGGAAAATTGCCCTACAGTAACAACAAATTAAAAGGCCAAATGCCTGACCCCAGGGTAGAATTGTGACAAAATAAAAACTGGTTAGACATACCTTGTACTTAAATATTACTGTAACAACAAATTAAAAGGCCAAATGCCTGACCCCAGGGTAGAATTGACAAAATAAAAACTGGTTAGACATACCTTGTACTTAAATATTAAACTATAGTTTCTTCTGAATAATTTAATTTTTATGGGAAAATAAATCAAGGACAAAAAATCAGGATAAAGGTAGGCTGATGCAGTATTGAAAAAATACCGAATACCGATACTGGAAAAAAAATACCGATAATACCAACTTATCCATATTTCACTGCAACAGAAACATAATGTGTATTGAGCCGAATTTCCACCAAGCGAAAAAAAATGTTGGGTTTTTTCACAAAAAACTTCACCGTTTTTCATGGTAAATCTAGTGCGTACATGTAACTATCATCATCTCATTGACATCGGCAGTGGAAGAGACGGAGACACAGAGTGAAGAAGAAGCTTGTTGTTTCTTTTTGTCTTGGGAGCTGTATGAGATTGGATTGTGTTGCTTCCCTTATATTCTTTATGGCTTTCCTGCAGATTTGACACATATACATAGGATCATCTTTTCCCTTTTTGAAATAATAAATTCCAAACATATTGCCATATTGTAAACTAGTAATCTTTTACCTTCAGATGCAAGAGACATAAGAAACAACATGTTGACTGTTGCAATATAGCACTTGCATGCACTGCATCTGTTGCATATATGCTCTTTATATATTATCGGATTTTCTGCCAAAAAAAATTCGGACTGTGATCGCACTTTAAACGCAACATAAACGTAATACCATAGTACTGTACCAATAATATTGAAAATTTTCGTATTATCGGTATATCGATATTTGAAAATTGAGATATCGAGTAATCGGTATTTGAAAAAAAACAATAATAAAATCAATATATTGATAAACTGTATCAGGTGATTTTTAAGTTTTGAATTGATCAGTAGATTACTTTTGTAAATTGCCTGTAGAAGTAGAATGCTTATCTCATCAATGCTTATACATCACGTCACTGAACTACAAGTATAAATGTGTATACACATTTTACACTAAATGTAGAATACACATTTTAGGACCCCCCTGAGAATATTAATATTAATTTTAGAACGTCACAAAAGCAAATGTGCATGCATGCAGTGATTTTGCACTGGATAATTAACAGGCCGAGTGTGCCTGTTTAAACTGATCAGTTATGGCATGGTAATATGAACGGCAGACCTAACTTTTATATTCTCTACACATCTGTGTTGTCTTTTTTAAATGAAAAGAAAGCTGTGTTGCTTGATATCCAATGTACATGTAAGATGTTATCTTTCGCTTTAACACAATTAATCATTTAGTTGTAAAACATAAAACCTACTATGCTGTGAAAACTGTTAATCTAGGCTGAAAGACTATATACGTCGGTTGCAAGACTTTATGTTGCAACTTGCAAGACCTTACATTACATTGTGAGACCTTAGCTTACATTGTGAAACCTTATATTACATTGTATACCTTACATTACATTGTGAGACATTACGTTACATTGTGAGACCTTACGTTACATTGTGAAATCTTACGTTACATTGTGGGATCTTATGTTACGTTGGGGAGGATATACTTGAATTGATCCAGTCTATGAGAATGAGAATGAAAGTTATAGATTTGCATTTACTGTTTGTATGGTCTGAAAGCTACAAATAACAATGAAAATTTTTATTATTTATAAAAAACCCTCATTATTTGCATAAAAAAACACTTCATCACACAAATAGGGATGAGCCGATAATCGGAAATTAATCACATTGACATTGTCCGATAAATACTATTCTGGGTTTTATACTTGTGAATTTCATATTCTTTTTAAAGAAAAATCGCTAAGTTACAGTGATTCCACAAAGAAACTGTTAAATTTGATTAATTTGTTTCCGACTTTCGTCAATCGTATTTCATTTTTCATATTTCAACTTAAACTCCGTCTTGCTGATGACTGACGGTTAATGATCACGTTATCTCTGCCAAACAATATACAATGTCATGTTTTGCTAGTGTTTTGCCACAAATTCAAGTGTCAGGAATTCCTGTTGACAAATATCGGTAACCACCAATAAATTGGCTGATCAGATCGTATATCGTATCGGAATTTATCGGATCGGTAAATTTGATTTTTCTTGATCGGCTCATCCCTACACACAAATGCAAGTTCCAAATCATTGATGCCAGAAAATTGGTTTACTGTATATCTTTCTGAAGTTAAACTGTGATCTGTGTCTGAGGAGGGTTGCAAGTTACTATTGGACAATGTCTAACCAAATTTGACAATTATCAGGAAAAAAATTCAGATCGTGATAAGACAATGTCCTTCCAAATAAAATACAGCAGTAAAGTGGCATCCATGTGATTGCTGCCACAGCAAATAAAGCATACATGTGCAAAAATACACACATAAATGACTTGGAGTCTGTGGTGAGATGTGTTAGAAGCACCTCAAATGGCCAGGTTGTAGTTTAGAGTTACCATAATTTGCAGTGTACGGTACATATGTTTATAAGGGCCTTCCTTCGAAACATTAGACTCCTACGTTCTCTGTTTCAGCAGTATATCTAACCTTACTATGTTTCAATTGTTGTTTCAACACTGCCTATACAGCACGCTGCTTTTATTTCACTGTTTCAACAACTCTACTGCTGGGTGCAAGTTTGGTGTAAATGAGATCAGCTTGTTTGAGATTGGCAGAAACAATCTGACAAAATAAAAATGCTTCTTAGCATAAAAAGCCGATGATTGTTGATATTTTAAGTTATTATTAAAATTGCTGTGTATACCATGTCTGTAGTAACTGGTCTGTGTCTGGTACCTGTTTAATTTGAGGGACTCAACTTTACTTATACTCAGGGTATTGAATAGAAGCCATGGTGCACTCATTATTATATTTGAAGCTAGTTTAGTTATTCCAAAATGCTAGTAGAGTAGTACTGCTAAAATAATTGTCCCTCTAACTAAGGGGCGTTGTATAAAGGACGAGGACGGTGTTGAGATTAATCTTGGACTAAAAATTATTCATTCTTGCTGTTTTGCAAAAAGAATTCTTTTGTTTCTAAAGGACGTTGTCGTTGAGGTTGAGATTGACGTCGTAGATTTTAAAACCCCAATAATCATGCTTTGTACATACAGCGTATTGCATGGAAAACATGTCTTGAATAAAAATAATGGCAAATGAAAAAAAGCCAAAAGAATTTATTCTTGTGGTCAGTTAGTAACGTCAGGGCCATACAAGAAAGTTTGTAAAGCATTTGGGAAATGGCTATTTCCAATACAATTTTTTATTTGTTAATTTTTTCGACAGTATTCAAAACAAAGTTCTAAATTGAGTCAAATTCAATGAAATCAAGAAAACTATCAGAAATTTATCACATGAATGATGGATTCGATAAATTTCTGATCAAACTGATCTGTGTCAAACTTAGGTACACTTTATGAGAGCATCATGGATTATTTAACACAAGAGTGACTTTGAATTGCACGATATTGCCAAAATCTGTCAAAACGTTTTATATTATGCTATACAGTGTAAAATTCGCGATAAATTCGATTGCAACTAGCGTCACATTCTGGTCGAACGTAATAATGCTAATAGTTGGTTTAATAAGTTTATTAGAACTTATCAGAACTGCGTATTATAAACAGAGCATTTACAACGAAATAGCGCAAGTAATAAGTAAGTATACAGTAAGTATTTCCTGCACACAAGATTAGTGGTTTTTATTATATAAAATAGAGTGTTTTATTGATTTTTCCGCCACTAATAAAAATGATAATCTCACATGTGTGATTATTCATGATAATCTCACATGTGACGATTATCGCTGAATAAGCATAATAGTTTAATGCAATATTTGTAAGGCAATAGGACAATTTTTTTATATAATAAACAGAACTTCGCTCATTCGTGAGATATCCTGGTTAACATTCGAAATAAATTTCATATTTCCGCACATCCATGTATTATTCTCTATTTATATTACGGTATAGTGTACTATACGTGTCATGCCGCGTAGTTCTTCGGGAAGTTTTTCCGGAATTAAATAAATTGTCAGTGAGATTCAATTATCTAATCAAAATGAGCTTTGATCCAAAGTTTGCAATTTCATTGGATGAGTAATACCCTTTTACAAGGGCGTTTAAAATCTTGGTCAAGTCCAAACTGTGCACCAGGGATTATAGTTATTCGTATGATCACAGGATAACTAATCTGAAGCGATGCCTGGATTCTGGGCATTTCGACGTCATCAGTATGGAATTTTTTTGACATCTGACACACATACACCGTACTTTACTTTGGGGGATGAACGAGCCCACAGTATGTGTCTGATTCCGTAAGCTACACTGCAATGGTAGTGTAGTGTTAGCCACTGAATGTCTGCGAAATGCGGAATTGAGATCGGGACCGGCCAGACGTCCCGATTTTCGGTGCTGACCAAAAGGATCGTGGCTTCTCAAATGCTCAGAGAGTATTTTCGAGCCACAGAGAATCGAACACACAACCTTTTAATCGCTGCTTAGACGCTCTAACCATTGAGCTACCGAGGCTTGGATAGAGGACTAGGGTTGCATAGTCGTATGTGCTTCAGAGCGATAGCGTTTCCAAATGCATATGAGATGTAGTTGAAGATTATACCTCGTACTTTACTTCAGTTTTAACAAAAACATGCAAAGCATGCAAAACATGCATATTTAAGGTGGCTCCCTTTAGTTTCAATAAATACGTGCTATTTCATACGCTCATTATCTAATGTTATTCACAAGTTTAAAAATTTGTTAGATAAAATACTAAGTAGACCTTACTATAGCAGAACTATTGCAGATATAAAATATCTATCAAAAAGTTCAATTATTTGCTGTTACCATGCATGGTAATAATGACGTTGGAACTTTGGTATATTTTCAAATATTGCATAATTGAAACGGCATGTCTTCGGTTTGCTTCGGTGAAATTTTTTAAAAGTTGCTGAGATAGATACTATTGTGGAGAATATCCATGCGCAAAATCAGAGGGTTGTATGGACAGATGTTTCGCGATAAAAATTATCGATTTAAAAAAGTTCTGTCTTATGAAAATTTTTTAAAAGTATATATACTTCAGAACTTTTTATAAACTACTTATTTACAAAATTTTAGCAGAATTCACCGACGAAAACGTCTACAAGTCTAACATCTATGTCGTCGCGGTCATAGAATTTCGAATCGACAAGGTCGCTATTTACGCATGCGTAGCGATACGGAAATTGCTTGCTTCACTGAAACATGGCTTAAAGACTCAATCGAAAACAGTGTCATAGATATTCCAAACTACACAATTATCCGTAGGGATAGAACTCATGCCCTTCATGGTGGCGTATGCCTTTATATAAAAGACACCATTAATTTTTTAATTCTTAAAGAATATGACGACACCTCTAACATCGAAGTTTTATGGTGCAAACTTCAACCAACACGTTTGCCTCGTGGTTTTTCTTGCCTTATAATTGGAGCGGTTTATCATCCACCTAGTTCTAACGATGAATATTTAATCAATTACCTATTAAACATTCTTATGAGAGTTGAAACCTCATTTCCCAACGCTGCCATTCTATTAACAGGAGATTTTAACCGTTTGAATGTTTCCCAACTAACAAATCAGTTTCGTCTAAAGCAGCTAGTAAAATTTTCTACACGTGGAGATAGAACTTTGGATTTAATTTTAACAAATATTGGAAATTACTACCAAGAGCCTTGTAAACACCCTCCCTTCGGTCTTTCAGATCATTTTACTATTTTCCTTTCTCCAAAGCAACGCGTAAACATCATATCAACTAATAAAACAATTATTATTCGTGATATAAAACCTAGCTCCAAAGACGCTCTTGGTCGTTTTTTATCTTCTATCGATTGGAATATAATAAACAAATTTCGAAGTACACAGGAGAAATTAAAGTATTTTGCGGATATTATTACTATCGGTCTGGATTTAATTATACCAACAAAAACTGTCAACCTACATATAAACGATGCTCCCTGGATGACTGGAAAGCTAAAACTTTTAATACAACAACGCCAAAAAGCTCTGTCCCAGAATAATATTAACCTTTTCAAATTTTACCGTAACCGAGTCAACAAAGAACGCAAACAAATAAAGTCGAAATATTACCAATCCAAAATAGAAGATCTAAGTGGGAAAGATCCAAAAAGTGGTGGTCCGAATGTAAACGACTTTGCGGTGTGAGGAAAACGAGGAAAGATATTACGAGTAAACTTCTTCCAAATACCAGTTATAACCTGGTTGATAAAATCAGATTAGTAAATCTACAGATATAAATATCGATTTTTTCGGTTTTTTCGGTTTTTTCCAGGCGGTTTTCGGTTTTTACCCTGAACCGCCTCACCCTATTAGCAAATAATATAAACGAAGCATTTTTAAAACCACAACAAAACTTCCAACCGTTAAGTAAGTATAACCACCTCACTACCACCGACGCTGAACTTCCGAAAATAACTGTGGAAGAAATATCTGCTAAATTACATAAGATAAATCCAAATAAAGCTGTAGGTCCGGATACTATCCCGAATTGGGTTCTTAAAGAATTCGCCTGCCTTATCGCAATGCCTATAAGTACAATTATAAATTCAACCTTTGAAGATGAAGCTTTACCATATTTATGGAAATGTCCCAATATTACACCCATTCCAAAGTCGACTCCTATCGAAGATTTTGAAAAAGATTTAAGACCAATTTCATTAACACCTACACTATCCAAAATTGCCGAAGACTATGTCGTTCAAAACCATGTAAAACCAGCAGTATTACAACACATCAGACCAGACCAATACGGTTGCATTCCAAACCTTTCTACCACTCATGCCCTGATAAACATGATACATAAATGGTCATCTGCCACGGATGGTACTGGCGCTGAAGTAAGAGTTGTTATCCTGGATTACAAGAAAGCATTTGACTTGATCGATCACTCCCTATTAATTAAAAAATTATCACAGTATGGTATTAATCCACGAATTATTAACTGGACTTGTGACTTTCTAAGTAAGAGATCACAGAGAGTTAAAATAGCAGATGATTGCTTTTCAGAATGGAAAACAGTCCCAGCTGGAGTGCCGCAGGGGACAAAGTTAGGCCCATGGCTTTTCCTAGTAATGATTGACGATTTGCAAATTCGCTCTGCCAATGATATCTTCAAATATGTAGATGATACAACAATTCATGAAATTATAAAAAAAGAAGAAGAGAGTGCGATGCAAACACCTATAAATGAGGTTTCAGAATGGTCCAATCTTAACAAATTTCAACTCCACCCAAAAAAGTGTAAAGAACTTAGAATCTCCTTCGCTAAAACGCCGAGAACTTATGCCGAACTAAATATAGCAAATAACACAGTTGAAGTTGTTCAAGCTGTTAAAATTTTGGGAGTTACAATCCAAAATAATCTTAAATGGAACCAACATATTAACAATATAACAAAGAAAGCAGCGAAAAGATTATACTTTCTTACACAGCTAAAGAGAGCCAATGTACCGCCCAAAGAAATGGTTATGTTTTATGTTACATGTATCCAATCTGTCCTTCTCTATGCCTGCCAAGTCTTCCACTATGGGTTACCTGAATATCTCAGCTATTCACTCGAACGTATCCAGAAGAGAGCACTAAAAATAATTTATGGATATGATTTTCCCTATGAACAAGCCTTATCTTTAACCGGGTTGGATAATTTGGCTACAAGAAGATCTAAATTATGTGACAAATTTTTTAAAGGCATTATTTCCAAAACCCAGGGACCATTGTATAGCTTAATCTCAAATAGTGTAAATAGTTCATCAATTCACTTAAGGCACGAAAGACCTTTTAACATACCAATTTGTAATACTAATCGTTTTAAAAATACTTTTATAAATGCAAGTATGAACAAAATTAATTAAGTTTTTAAAACTATTTTACTTAATATTATAGTTAATTAAAAAGTTTTTGATTGTTAAATTATATATATATATATATTTTTTTAAATGTAAATCCTACAAAAAATGTTAGCATTGTAAACCTCAACAATTCAGTTTTGCTGTAAAAGAGGTATTTTAATAAACTATCTATCTATCTATCTATCTATCTATCTATCTATCTATCTATCTATCTATCTATCTATCTATCTATCTATCTATCTATCTATCTATCTATCTATCTATCTATCTATCTATCTATCTATCTATCTATCTATCTATCTATCTATCTATCTATCTATCTATCTATCTATCTATCTATCTATCTATCTATCTATCTATCTATCTATCTATCTATCTATCTATCTATCTATCTATCTATCTATCTATCTATCTATCTATCTATCTATCTATTTCTAGTCAACCAGCCCCCTATTGAAATTACCGTAGGGAGCCACCTTAATCGCATCACAGGTACATGTATTATCGCACGCACAGATCAAATTTGCCATACGCATACTAGTTCTCATACTGTGTTGAGGACTTTGGAAATCTTGATTCTGATTGGCCATTATGCAAAAACTGACTGCTGTCTACATGAATGTATTTGAAACTTTCTACATGAACACCAAAGTTGTTGCAGGTCAAAATGAAAAGAATTGTCTTTTCAACTGCTTCATAGTTTGAGGTTCTTTGTTTAGTTTCCTAACCTTCAGGGCTTCTACTTTTGAGTGAAAATAATGAAAGATTAAGAACACGAACAATATTACAGAACCCTAACACTGCATATGTTTGTATCATTTTTACTTTTTAATAGGAAATGAAAAAAGAACTTTTTTATTCTCAGAATGTTAAAGTGTCATATGTAAAACTGGAAGAAAATTCAGGTAAAGTCAGGTTTTGTCACGTGAGGCACTTATGCCGTGAAATAGTCTTGTTGAATGCAGTGTTATTGCTAATTTTCCCAAAAATGAGCGGCGACCATTGAAGGTTAGGGGCAACAGAAAACAAAATATTTTCAAAGGCGAATCAATGACAGAGATGAATACACCCGTGGCTGTAGGTAGAGCTGTGTCCATTGGGTCATTTTTGTAATCGATTATTCGTCGTCAGCAGTCGATTAATTGTATTTATTTACATGAATTGTGTTGTGTTACAGGTATATGTACCTCAAAATAACCCAGTAACTCAAGACATAGACAGACCTTTAATAGATTGTAAGTCATCGAAAATAACATCAATGCATAATCTGACTGTTGCATGTTTGTTAATGACAAGACGTGTATCTTGCTGGAAAACTACTACAGTTGCAGCGTCATCATATTATATTGCACCCGGAGGGACAGAACGATGTTTGCTGACAGGTTATAACAATGACATTCTTCAAGGACAGCTCCTAAATAAAGTTATGAACTTACATATAAGTTTGCAAGTTAACTATTTTATAACAGGCAAATATATTATCTTTGTGTCTTGAAACAAAAGATCTACCTATAACTCGACATTATTGAGAATTATCGAGTAATTGAATGTTGTACAGCGAACATAAAAAGCAGTATGTTTGTTGTTTTTGAGGTACAAATAAACTGAAAACTTAATTGTAAGTCCTACAGATCAAGCTTCCAAATGTTGTAAAACACAAGAATCTTTGTACTAAATAATAATGTCACTATAGACTATGATAAACAATTCAGAAATATAACACACATTGCATAATGTCTCACAAGAAGAGACAAACAGTTCCAAAATATAACACACAGTACTATTACTGGGCGATTACTGAAAAACTGAGCTCTAAAGGGAGGCGTTTATTATAGAGAGGCGTTTATTTCAAAGTTTGATGAACGATGTTTCAATTATCAAAAAAAAAACACCACACTTGTTCACACAATGTCACGATTTTTTGAATAAGATGTAGGGAATTGGACAAACACTGAGGTTATATAATGTAGATGAATGTAAATTTTCAAAGTACACTGTAGGCGGTATACGGCCTTAGGCCAAAACGCGCATCTTGCTATTCAGCAGTTTAGTTTTAGGGTGGGGGGGTGGGGGGGGGGGGGGGGGGGTGTATTGGAGGGAGGCGTTTATTAATTTTTTTTATTAGTAGAGAGTCTATTGGAGAGGGGCGTTTATTTGATAGTGGGGTCTATTGGAATAAATACGGTAACGTCAATATAAGTTTGCAGTTTCTGCAGCGTTAATGCGACTATGTACAGTAGTGCAATGAAAAGCAAAAAAAAAAGACTTAACACGCTATAAGTAACCATTTTGAAAATATGCGTGAAAATATATCATGTATGTTTTGAGGTACATATTGGAAAAAGATGTCAAACTTAAATATCACTCAGAAGTCTGGTTTCTTATCTTACAATATTTAGAATCACTTGGAAGAAATTGTACTTGTTAAGAGCATACAATAATACTGAAAAAATTGAAGGATTTTTTTCCTTCCGATTTTATGCAAAAATTAAAATTTTGTGTATGTTTTGAGGTACAAATACCTGTAGTCCTGATGTTTCGGAAACCACATTTAAAGTAGACATGTAGAAATTGGGTTAAAAGGATGTTTTACCAATGTTAAGGTTACTTTTTCAGCAGACAATTACTTTATATTTAAACTGAAAAGGAGACGACGATGATTAAGAACAATATTAAAGACTTATTAACCGAGTGCGACGTCTGTACGGGAAAGTATTTGCCTGAGGTTTTCGTACAGACCAAGCGACGAAGGAGCGAGGTTTGTGCGATAAAATCGAGGGCAAATACTTTCCCGTACAGACCGAGCAAACAAGGTTAATAAGGAATTTATTATATGGCAAGTGGTTCATTTTAGTTTTAAGTTTCAAGCGTTGTTTTCGTCTTCGGAGTATGCTGTTTTCTTTGTTTACACCAGTTCGCCTTTTATTTGTCGTGTTTTTAGATAAACAGCTTTAAAGAAAACCAGCAGTGATGTTCCAACACATTTTATTGTTCAGAATATTTGAATAAAGATACCTATTTCTTGTTTATTTGTATTCAAATCAACTCAGAAATGTTCCCGCCAAAACTTACAGCAAAATCCCGACCTCTCAGGAACCAATCAGCGTGCGTCGTTTTGCGTACGGACCGGAAATCAAACCCAGCCATATAATAATAACGTGAATAAACAGCATTCTTAGCTGTTGTCGGTGGTCTGATTGTTGGCGGTAAATGATTGTTGGGAAGGGGTGGGAAATATTGCGCAGCTCTTATTGTAGGTCCGATGTATTGAAATAAACAAACTATAAGCTAGAAGCATGTACTCTGAGACTGCATACTATACCTCTACCAGTGGGTTATTAGGAGGTTTTTATAGGGAGGCGAGCCATCTCACTTTCCAGACTAGCTCACCAGACCTACTGTGGCCGGTTGTTCAACCGCCGATTAGCTTAACCCAGCATAAGCCGGAATTTTGTGAACGAAATAATGAAGATGCAGGCAAAGATGTTCGAAGATTTTAGTTCAGACTTCGTACAAACGTTAAAATGTCTTGCCCTAGGAAGTTTGAACTTAAGTTATCAAACCGAACATACCAAAACATAAATGAATAAAATGCTTTTACCTGCCTTGTGTTCTATTGTACAAAATATTGATTGTTTCGTGGTCTATAACCGCTCTATTCTTCAGTATAAGCATGCAACTAACAGTCAAGTCCATTATTTTTTGTTAATTTAACTTGTTTGTGAATATGAAGCCGCGTTTACACGACACGAATTTTTGGTAGTGAAGTATTCCAGTTAAGGCTTGTGTGGCACTCTTAAATTTCGGCACGCGGACCACTTACCTTAAAACTGCCTGCTTCGTTTACACGACACATTTTCGGCGGACCCGAAGCACGTCTAACTTTCTAACCGGCACTCCTGATCAGTGACGTTGTGGCGGGGGGGGGGGGGGGGGGGGCAAGGCCCCCCCCCCCTCAGCTGGGGTTGCAGAAGGGGCGCTAAAACTTAACAAAATAAACCGTAATAAAAAGGTCTTCAATGGTGGGATATAAAGATCTGAGATCTGTAATCTTTTGTGTTTTCTATGAAGTTTTATAATCTTCAGATTCTGTAAAATCTCACTCCAAAATTCAAAACTCTGTAACTCAAGAAGGAATGGTTGTATCAACTTAAAATTTTCCAGGAAAACTCGTAATAACGATCTACAAAATATATAAAATAACCAACGTTGTAAGTTTAATAAAAAACATTTTAGAATTTTGTGACGTCACAGTGAAATATGAAATATTCATCCAATTTTTAACCAAATTCAACCACAACGTAATGCAGGGTTTGTGCTTGATCTACAGTTTGATCAACCTTTCTACAAACGTGTAAGGTTAGAAATCTTGTATTATCCCAAATGGCGCATTGGCGAAATGCCTTTGGAAATTTAGTGTTAAGTGTGACATCAAGACTCTCGGGAAAACAAAACTGTTTCCCTCGGGAGCAGACATTAAGTGTATAATATTGCACCAAACGTGTCATCACATTTACTTTATTAGTCAAAAATAGTGTACTGAACGATTCTTAATTGAAGTATAGCAATTTAGATAAAACGTCGGGTCGAAAACCTTTTCCTTTTTTAAAGACCTAAAAATATTCGGGATGTATCGGAATGGAATTGGACTTCATTTGATAAGTCGTAATAAGAATATCAGTTGCGTGATTCTTTAGTTCATAGACAGTACCCTTAAACAATATCTCATCGGATTAACCAGCAGGAACATTTTCTTTGTTCAACAGTGTCTCACCACAACCATTACTGCCTCTAATTAAACCTTACTATCCGACAACCTTTTCACGTACGTCTACCAACATAAGTCCTTGCGGTAAATACATCAGTAAAACTACATGGGCAACGGCTTTCAGACAGGTTTGCTGAACATTTTCGCTCCGCGAAGAACAATGACATTAACAAACATGTAGTCCGCCATTACTGTAACCATTTGGTTTCAGACGAGAAAAGAAGTTCGTGTGTAATCTTTCCCATCTCAGGTGACGATAACCACAAACGGCGAAAGAAGCGTCTCAATTTCAATGTCACGCATCCCCATGGCCTTATCGAAAGTTGTCCTTTTTTACTTACAAAACAGAGCAAAGTATATAAGACCCCGTTTACACGGTACCGGACGAATTCGGAACCCGGTCTCGAATTACGACGGTTCCGCCTTTTTACACAGCATAAAAATTCGGAACCGTTCTCGAATTAGCACGGTTCCACCTGTTTACACGTCGAAATAGGACGAATTCGAGACCGTACCGTGTAAACGTAGCCTAAGTGGCTAAATTGCAAGTGTACCAAGTAAAGTTTTTGAAGTAAACAAACAGTTTTTGGTGTGCCTAGAGATACAGTAACATCGTTTTTAAAACGTGAGAATGCTTCTTTGCAGTGTTTGAGATTTAGAATATTAAATGCTACCGACCGTTTACGACAGTATGAGATAGAAAATTGCGGTGGGTATATAAAACTAATTTCACTTTGTTTTTATTTATTTAGCTGAAGTGGCTCTAGCTAATGTCAGCGAGGCCAATCGAGCCGCGAAGCTTATCAATGGACAGTTATATAAAGGAAAGAGGATATCTGTCACCCTTGCACCAGTGACCACTCCATCGTCGTCACCATCAAGAGCAGGTGTTTTACTTGTTGTTGGCAACCTTCCATTTGATTTCACCGAAGATGAGTTTAGGGGCTTGATGAGTAAACGTGGTGAGATCAGAAAGTCGTTTCTTGTTCGGCATACGACCACCGGGCAAAGTAAAGGGTATGGATTTGTCGAGTTTGCGAAAAAGGACAGTGCAATTCGTGCAAAAGAGTATTTTACGACGACTAATGCGAAATTTGTGAACGAGAGAATCCTACGTGTCGACATTGCCGCACCGAACGTTGCAGTGGGCAAGGAGAAACACTCCAGGACTTTGTTTATAGATCACTTGCCAAAGTCGTTTGATGATGATGAATATCTTAAAGATCTTTTTAGTAAAACTGGAACAGTTACATTCTGCAGGGTAAGTACAGTATACTCTAATTTATAGATTAATTACATTTCAATCAATTTGTTTCATTCCCGATTGGCTAATGACATCAGTATTAGATTTAAATTCTTTAATTTAATTTTTTTTTTAATTCTTTACTTTTTTTAAAGCTTTTTTTGAAAATACCACAATGTGGCATATTTCTAAATATCATACACTCTGGTATTTGCAGCAAATTCTGGTTTTCATTTGCCAAACTGACTTGATGCCGCACGTTTTGCTACGGCATAGGGTAACGTCACGTCAGTTTAACATATGAAAACAGGTTGCCAACAGGTAAAAAAGTCCGTTTATCTTGAGCGTCCTGGTTCATTCGCTAATCGAGCGTTTATGAAGTTAGCCACGAAGAACGTTTAGTAAAATTTACTTTAAGTGCCTATGAGACGAAAATTATTTATTGAAAAGATAATATATCTATTGAAAACTTGGTTAAAGTGCACATGACATGAAAATTCACCCCCGTTTTTTTATCATTGTTTTTGAAAGAACATTTGAAATAATGCATAGAAAATGGCTTTTGCATGCCTTTTAGATCTCATCCCATTCTTGAGTTATTGACTGCAACATTTCAGCTATAACTTCATTAGTTGTGCATAGCATAAAACGGAAAATTAACGATATCTTCTCATTGGTTTGACCAAACTGACTTAAACTGTGCCGACGTATTCATTCTAGACCCTACCGTACGTCTGAGTAGTTTGAGCCAGTTTAGTTAAACTAATGAGAAGATATAGTTGATTTTCCATTTTATGCTATGCACAACTAATGACGTCATAGCTGAAATTTTGTAGTTGATAACTCAATAGTGGGATAAGATCTGAAAGGCATGTAAAAGCCATTTTCCATTACAGTAAAAACCCGCGTATAAGAAACTAGATTTTAAGAACCTGTTAGGCTAAGATTTTCCATTTAGACCCCTTTACATAAGAACCTTTTCTAGGCTAAAATTTCAAAGCAGGTTATTATTTTGTCAAATAGAGTCAAAACTAAAAATTCATAAATCAAAGAAAATAAGCTCTACAAAGTAATGAAATTGGCAATGTCATTCAGATATAATACTCTTTATATGTTAAATACCATGTCGTCTATATATATATATATATATATATATATATATATATATATATATATATATATATATGTTGTTGATGGAAGCAATAAAAAATTTCACTTCATAGGCACTTTAAAAGAACACTTAAGATGACAGAGTAACATCTTTTACAGGTTTTCGTTTTCTTGCTTCGTTATTGAGGTATTTGAGGTTGTTTGATATGCAAATTTACAACTTGACATCACATGCGCAGAAGATTATGTATCTTTGCTATTTAATATCAAAGAAATCACTTGAAAGGAAACACTTGCATGTGCTACTCCCAGAACCAGTGGCGTAACGCTCATTAGGTAGGGTTAGGGCGAGAACTAAGGGCCCCCGACAGTTGGGGACCCCGAGGGGCCCCCAGAATATGGTATTATAACGACTAAACATAAAAATTTAAAAGCAAGATTAAATTTATTGATAGCTAAAAAATTTGGAGTTCTTTAGCTCAGCTCAGCAAAAACAAAAGCCCTGGGTGCGAGCCTGTTGGCTTCTTATTACATGAAGTTCTTTACCTTTCAATTGATGAATGCAAAACGAAATAATTTAATTTGGTTTCTGGATATATATATTATATAAAGTAAAATATTATATAAATTTTTTAATTGTTTGATAATAACACTCATAATAATAATCTTCTCCGTTATGTTGTGATGCACGTGTGATGTTAAGCTGCTAAATTTGCATATCATACCAAAATATCTCAACAACGAAGTAAGGAAACGAAAATCTGCAAAAGATGTTACTGTGTCATTTTAAAGTGCCTATATGAAACGAAAATTAAGTTTGTCTTATTTGAAAGAACACTTACAAATATAGAGTAACGTCTTTTGCAGTTTTTTGTTTCCTTTTTGTTGTTGAGATATTTTAGTTTGTTTGATATGCAAATTAAACATTTTGACGTCGTATGTGCGTAATGAGCTATCGGAGAAGGTTAAATATCTTTCCTATTATCAAACCAAATTAATTTGAATGAAGCATGCGGATGTGTTTCGCCCACAATACCAAACATGTAGATCTTCTAGTGATTATTATATTTGATCATAGCAAAGATATATAACTTTTTCGATAACTCATTATGCACGTATGACGCCAAAATGATTATTTTGCATATCAAACAAACTAAAATATCTCAACAACGAAGCATGGAAACAAAAATCTGCAAAAGATGTTACTTTGTCATTTAAGTGATGTTACTTTGTCATTACATGTTCTTTCAAATAAGACACGCAATTTTCGTTTCATAGACACTTTAAAGTGTTCTTTTAAATAAGACTGTCTGACTTATTTTTTGTTTTGTTTCTTGTGCATTTTAAAACAGTTTAAAAATTAGATGGAGACGGCAAGCAATCTTACTCAAAATGCTGCATGCTATCAATATCATACAGTGGACTTGACGTCCTTGTGATTTGCTGAGAGTGATGGTAGTTTCGTCGAGCTTTCCATATATTTTTTTTTCTGTTTCAAAAAATATTGGTAATACCATTCGTGCAAATACGTACGGTAATTGAACAAGAATTCGTAATTTAGCAAAAACTGGGTACAGCGATTTTTGTACCTTTTCCACCACTTCCTAACATGTTTTCTTGTATTTAAAGGTGAAGTACTGTAATACGAACAACAAAAATTGCTGCAACATTGTTGCGTTGCAAATTGAAAAGCGTTGTTGCACGTATTACCACCCACCTCAGACATTGTCGCCCAACAATGATTTTGTTGCAAGTTGAAACAGCATGTTGCAGCAAGTAGAACTGGAGTCGACCTTTTTTTTTCAACAAATTTTTCCTAGTTGCAACAAAATCATTGTTGCGTGACAATGTTTATGGTGGGTGGTAATACGTGCAACAACGCTTTTCAACTTGCAACGCAACTAAAGTTGCGTTGAAAGTTGAAGAAAAATGTTGCCCGTATTACCTCACTTTAAAAGAATGATTAAATTTCTATTTAGATTGCCACAAAACCCAGTACTGGTCTTCCTAGAGGTTTTGCTTTTGTTGATTATAAGACTGTTGAAGAGGCTGAACAATCTCAGGAGTATCACGATGGGACTCAGATAGGAGATGAAAATATACGAGTAACATTCTGTACCCCTGGCAAAACAGCTCGTGATATTTTTGGGAAATTTGATGAACATCAGGTAATGTCATTAAAGTGTATTTCTCAAATTCATTAATAATTCATAAATTATCGTAGCCAGCACGCGTTTTAATACCCAATGAAAACCTGTAGGAAACTTCCTAGTGAACTGGATCACATTTCTTAATCTGCATATTGAAATCAATGAAGAAAGCACCGATGCGGGGACTCCAAACACTCGAAAACAATAAAAACCTCGGCGCTACGCCCTCTGTTTTCCTTTGTTTTCTTGTGTTTGGAACCACTGAATAATGATGAAACACTCGAACTCGTGTTTGATCTATTACGTGAAACGAAAATTAAGTTTGCCTTTTTTTGAAAGAACTCCTGAAATGACAAAGTAGTACTTTTTCAGTTTTGGTTTTCTTGCTTCAGTTTGTTTGATATGTAGACGTCGCATAATTGTTCTTCAGCAGCGTATGTGAATGCTATTGCATGAATAAGATTGAGTTGAATTGAGGTCGAATCACTCCTGTCAGAGAAATTTTTTCTGATTACCCCAACCGAAAATTGAACCCTATAGGTCTCTGGCTTGGAAACGTTTTCAACCTTCCTGCGGATACTAAGTTTTTAAGTTTGTACAACCTTCCAGAAAATAGAAGGAATTTTGGCTTTTTCATTTTACTGTGGCTTTCCAGCTTGGGTATACTATGCTTTGCCAAACTCTTAGTACTAACTGCTCCTTGACTGCTTGTCTGCTACTAACTAACTTTGTTAATATCATGTTTGCGGGAATTTCTTTTGTTCTCACGAGTCCATTAACAACTAATATACCTCATTATATTCATTTTTACTAATCCTACCTCCGCTGACGTCAGACCAAGGGTCTGATTAGAACTAATCATACCCAGTTTGACGTCAACGGAGGTGACAACCAAAAGAAATACCCGCAAACATGATATTATAAAGGAACAGCATATATATAAAGAGGTGCATTAGTTATTAAACGTCCCGGACCCTCATCGAGCAGACGTTTAATAGCTAATACACCCCTTTTTATGCTATTATTATAAGTGATATCATGTTTGCGGGAATTTCTTTTGTTCTCACAGGTCCGTTAACAACTAATATACCTTATTAAAATTCATTTTTACTAATCCTAGTCTGATTAGAACTAATCATACTCGGTTTGACGTCAACGGACGTGACAACAAAAGAAATTCCCGCAAACATGATATTACAAAGGATTCAGCCCTCGGCAATTTTACTAAATCACCCTAATCGAGTGGGACGTTTAATAGCTTATACACCTCTTTTTATGCTATTAATTATAAATAACTACTCCCTACTGGCGCGGGAAGACAGACTTTAAGTGTCACAGCCTGATTGTGTTGCCTGTGCTACGCATTTGGTTGGTTACCTGGTGTTCTGATGAAAATCATCATCGCTTCCTCCTCAACATTTTGGAACTTTAGATGGTTTTATGTGGTGTTTAACGTATTTTTAGTGCCTCGAACCTTTCTTAGTGGTAAACCTTGCTGGCTAAGCGTAACGACTAAGCTTGTTTTAATTTAATTTTTTTGTTATTGTTTATATAGAACAATTGGGATACACCGTCTGGTCCCCGAGGGCGTGGCAATCCACCTTTTCATGGAATTGGTCCGGGCATGGGAGGTCCTCGTGGTCCCAGAATGCCAATAGTTGTTATTGGAAATCCTCGCCCGATGTTAGCAATGGAAAGATATCCTTCACCTGGAATGGCTCCAATGCCACGGGTATTTACCTGTATATCAGTTCTCCCTCATTGATAAATTATCAATCTGTTCCTGCCTAGTCCGCCTGTTATAATTTGAAACCCGTGATAATTTGACTTGTCAAGGGGGTCCAGGTTAGGCAGGAATGGGTTACGACACTACTCAAAATTTCTGATAGCAAGCCATGGACTTATTTTAATAAACGACTTTTCTTCTGTGCTTATGTTCGGGAGATTTAAATTTTCCTAATTTCGTTCGTTCGTTCGTTCGTTCGTTCGTTCGTTCGTTCGTTCGTTCGTTCGTTCGTTCGTTCGTTCGTTCGTTCGTTCGTTCGTTCGTTCGTTCGTTCGTTCGTTCGTTCGTTCGTTCGTTCGTTCGTTCGTTCGTTCGTTCGTTCGTTCGTTCGTTCGTTCGTTCGTTCGTTCGTTCGTTCGTTCGTTCGTTCGTTCGTTCGTTCGTTCGTTCGTTCGTTCGTTCGTTCGTTCGTTCGTTCGTTCGTTCGTTCGTTCGTTCGTTCGTTCGTTCGTTCGTTCGTTCGTTCGTTCGTTCGTTCGTTCGTCCGCTCGTCCGCTCGTCCGCTCGTCCGCTCGTCCGCTCGTCCGCTCGCTCGTTCGCTCGTTCGCTCGTTCGCTCGTTCGCTCGTTCGCTCGTTCGCTCGTTCGCTCGTTCGCTCGTTCGCTCGCTCGTTCGCTCGTTCGCTCGTTCGCTCGTTCGCTCGTTCGCTCGTTCGCTCGTTCGCTCGTTCGCTCGTTCGTTCGCTCGTTCGCTCGTTCGCTCGTTCGCTCGTTCGTTCGTTCGCTCGTTATATATATATATATATATATATATATATATATATATATATATATATATATATATATATATATATATATATACCAATATTCACTCGTTCACTCGTATCTCCGACAAAACGTCAATATTTATTACAATTGTTTTATATCTTCGTTGTCCTTATATTTTAGGGAGTTATTCGCGGTCCAAGGCCGTTTGGTCCCGGTGGACCAACTGGTATTCCCGTTGGTCCTGGTGGTCCCATTGGTCCTGGTGGACATCGCATCCCAAGATTACTTGGTCCTGAGGGCGTACGTCCAAGACCACGATTTGTAGTTCCGCCCAGTTTGGAAGCACAAGGTCTGGTTCAAGTTTAAATTACTACATTGTTTGCCTTCCCCCCTGGGTGTGTGGTGGTTTATATACGAAGGTGCTGACCAAAATGAGCAGTCTGCGCGCAGACTTAAGGTGGCTCCATACAGTTTCTTGAAAAATGGGAAATACAAGTTTGAGAGTCCAAAACACGTGCATAAACAATTCCAAAAAAGAATAAAACTAAATGTTATGCATAATTAAACAGTCTGACAATAAAAAACTGTTACCAAATAAATAGCAACAGTTGTTGCTATGGCAACAATGACGTTTCAAAATGGCTGCCAATTACCCTTCAAACTAATTTAATTCGAAAAAAACTTTGGTGAACCCCCATTTTTTTTCATTAAAACTTTTCTTGAAGTATGAGTAATCAATATTATAGGCCGATTTAAAAAAAATTCTGTAGAAGGAATAATTTTTTTTCCGGAAAAATCATGTTTGTTAATTTTTAAAAATTTGGGTTCTGCAGAATTTTTTTAAAATCGTCCTATTCATTACTCATACATCCAGGAAAGTTTTAATGAAAAAAAAGTTGGGGGTCACCAAAGTTTTTTTCGAATTAAATTGGTTTGAAGGGTAACTGGCAGCCATTTTGAAACGTCATTGTTGCCATAGCAACAACAGTTGCTATTTATTTGGTAACAGTTTTTGATTGTCAGACTGTTTAACTATGCATAATATTTAGTTTTATTCTTTTCCCGAATTGTTTATGCACGTGTTTTGGACTCTCAAACTTGTATTTTCCATTTTTCAAGAAACTGTATGGAGCCACCTTAAGCAGTTTCAGGTGATTCGCGCCCGCCGAATGTAAAGGTTCTTGGCGCCGATAGTTGTTTTTGACATAATTTATGTCAAAAACAGCTATCGGCGCCAAAATCGTTTACATCCTGTGGTCGCAAATCGTCTGAAACTGCTGTATCGGTGCTCAAGTCAACTGTGCTCATGAGTACGCTACTCGGTAGAAATTGTGATGTTAGTATTGTAGGATACTGTAAATGAACGTTTTATAGGGATCCCTGACTTTTCGAACATAAGATCACAAAATAATATCGACGATGTTCAGTGGCTCGGGCTGAAATGAGCATGCAGAGTCGGGCCAGAAACATATTTATACCCAAGAACATCAACTGTATTACTATTATAATAGATTTTGTGGGCACTTCGAAGAAAATCAAAGAGAGTAAGTAAACGGTATCTTGAACAGTGCCGCGGTTGCGTTGGCGTGTATTTCATTGCAATAAATATGTACATGACTCATAATTTACATGTAAAACTCACTGGTAAAACTTGGAAGAAAATCGCAAAATTTGTCATCAAGATAATCTTTGCTTTAAAGTATTGATAAGAAAAGTATACAATTCCGTAAACAACAAACCAATAGTGATTTTATAACTTTTACAACTGACAGGCTCAAATCAGCGAGCTAAAATACATTTTAGCATTTTAGCTCGCTGAATTCTCCATTTTAGCCCGCAAAATACTCCACAATGCCCGATAAAATTATTGTAATATCATACTATAGTTAACGTAGCTCTATTTTATGTTACTAGGTCCCCGACTGCGAGTTCCATTTGCACGGCCACCAAATGTGCGAACAATACGTCCAAAAATCCAGGTAAGTAAGAAAATAACATGTGCCCATTTCTCGTTAAAATAGAACTTGGAATACAGTAAATGCCAGTAACCGAGCCAAAGGCGAGGTCCATAGAAGCGAAAAAAGAACGAGATCAATATCCTTCTTTTCGGACCGAACAAGCTCGGTCAATAAGCTATTTATTATAATGGCGATGAAACAAATAGAGCCGTTGCTTCAAAAAACGGATTTTAATTTAAGAATTTTAAGTTGTTTACAACATTTGAACAATGAAGCCAGTAAATGATTTAAGACCTGCGCACTCAGCGGGTTTGTTAAGCTTCTCTATCTTTTTACTGGCTAAATACAAAAACAAGAACGAAATGGCTTTCTATTTATATCAAAAAGTTCAAAAATAACTTCAAATCATCTTCGTCATCACTAAAGAACAGCCGGCGCTTGCGGCTGGTTTCACTTTTTGAGACCTGAGTAACTGGACCATACATGACTTGGATGTTGCAAGAGCAGTTTTCAAACTTAGACCCGCGGAATATGCCCAACTCATCTCCTTTTTCAGCGACGCTTTGACTTGGTTCTTTCTGATGGATATCTTGCAGGCACTCGAGCTGGCACTTGTTGTCTGAACATTTTCCGTGCGACTCAATCCAAACGACATTCTTCGCTGGTGTTGAATGGATGCTGACTTGTATGCATCGAGACTTTTCAGGTTTTGGTGACCACTTAGCTGAGCTACGTAATTCACTGGTACGTCTGAATCGAGAAGCCGTGAAACACAGGTTTTGCGAACTGAATGGTTGGTTAATCTTCCTTGTAGACCAACGTTTTGAGCAGCTTTCGAAAGTAGCTTGCCGATTTCATTCTTCCTTAAGGGAGCCCTCTTGTACCAAACTTCGTCGCTTGGATTTCGCTTATGTTTAATGGCCAAGTAGAACGGAGATTCTGGCTGATTCATTTCTGAAGGACGGTGACTTTTGAACATTTTGTAATACTTAACCGGACAGCGTTCCTTGCCAGTTGCTTGAGCGGTGGGATAAAACCCTCGACGTCCACAGGATTTGTCTTGGCCGTGACGGGTTTTGATCCTCTCTCCGCTTTCCATACAAGGATTTCATTTCCTATTTCGGGGTCGTTTTCCAACAAAACGTCTCCCCATAGAAGACGTTGAGACTCATCTCTGGCTCTGAAGCCGAAGTGCAAAGCCAACAACCACCAGACAGTACGCTGCAAAGCGACTGGGTTTTGGGAACCAAACTCTCCTTCGGCGAACAGCTTGTCTTCCTCGGTCTTACTCAGTTCTCGAGTGGCTTGTGGACGATTTCCTTTGCCATGTTCGACTACCAACTGCTTTCTTCTGGATTTTAAAACTTCTTGGGAAAGTTTAAACTCGTCGCCTTTCAGCAAATTTGCCGTTGAACCCTTGCCGTTGAGGTGCCGCTGAATACTTCGTTGAAAAGACGTAAGAGTTGCTGGTTCGTACGCTTCGCCATTTTTTTTTTTTACGTCTTTAAAAAATGAACACAGCAGGACGTTTAACTGGGCAGAAGCTATGTCCTCTACTTTTCTCCACTCGTTTATCTTCCCACAAAAGTTGTACCAGATTTGCAAGTCGTATTTTGTCTTCTGTTTTGTATTTTCCGGTTGTTGGTCTGCAATAAAATTGCAGAACTCGTTTATGTTTTCTTCGAGGTTTTCCTTGTTTACTTCGCCAGTTTCGTAATTAATTTCATCTTCGCCACAAAAATCTTGTCCCTCCGGATTATAATAAATATCTTCATAGCAACTTTCAGACATTTCTAACCAATTTTGAGAAAATGTATAATTTTTTCGACAAAATGTAAAAAAACCCAATTCCGTCGTGAGCGGTCCGTACATAATGCACCATTTTTAAGACGGACCACCTAGCCATATAATAAACCTTTTTATGCTATTACTTGTAATGGTGGTGGTGCCGGGATTCACTGTGTCTTGTCAGGACTATTGTAAACTTTTCATTATTAAAGTTATTTTACGTTGTAATTGGATGTGAAAAGTTTTTCCTTGTCATTGATTCTTTTAAACAAAAAAAAATTACCCGCGCCTGTTGTTTCTTGTTCGGTGTGCGAGCATGAAGCCTTAACTCCATAATTATACCATTGTCTTGAATGCCCATTTGTCTGCTTTGGATTGCGTTACGCGAACTCTCATACGTGCTTTTGTTTGTCCGATGCTTTTGCGGCCTCCATCCTTAGTGATTCTTCCAGCCTGAGTGATTCCTTCGACGTGTGTGATTCCTCCAGCCTGAGTGATTCCTTCAGCTTGAGTGATTCCTCCAGCCTGAGTGATTCCTCCAGCCTGAGTGATTCCTCCAGCCTGAGTGATTCCTTCGACGTGTGTGATTCCTCTAGCCTGAGTGATTCCTTCAGCCTGAGTGATTCCTTCAGCCTGAGTGATTCCTTCAGCCTGAGTGATTCCTTCAGCCTGAGTGATTCCTCCAGCCTGAGTGATTCCTCCAGCCTGAGTGATTCCTTCAGCCTGAGTGATTCCTCCAGCCTGAGTGATTCCTCCAGCCTGAGTGATTCCTTCAGCTTGAGTGATTCCTCCAGCCTGAGTGATTCCTTCAGCCTGAGTGATTCCTTCAGCCTGAGTGATTCCTTCAGCCTGAGTGATTCCTCCAGCCTGAGTGATTCCTCCAGCCTGAGTGATTCCTTCAGCCTGAGTGATTCCTCCAGCCTGAGTGATTCCTCCAGCCTGAGTGATTCCTCCAGCCTGAGTGATTCCTTCAGCCTGAGTGATTCCTTCAGCCTGAGTGATTCCTTCAGCCTGAGTGATTCCTCCAGCCTGAGTGATTCCTTCAGCCTGAGTGATTCCTCCAGCCTGAGTGATTCCTTCAGCCTGAGTGATTCCTTCAGCCTGAGTGATTCCTTCAGCCTGAGTGATTCCTCCAGCCTGAGTGATTCCTTCAGCCTGAGTGATTCCTCTAGCCTGAGTGATTCCTCCAGCCTGAGTGATTCCTCCAGCCTGAGTGATTCCTTCAGCCTGAGTGATTCCTTCAGCCTGAGTGATTCCTCCAGCCTGAGTGATTCCTCCAGCCTGAGTGATTCCTCCAGCCTGAGTGATTCCTCCAGCCTGAGTGATTCCTCCAGCCTGAGCGATTCCTTCAGCCTGAGTGATTCCTTCAGCCTGAGTGATTCCTCCAGCCTGAGTGATTCCTTCAGCCTGAGTGATTCCTTCAGCCTGAGTGATTCCTTCAGCCTGAGTGATTCCTCCAGCCTGAGTGATTCCTCCAGCCTGAGTGATTCCTCCAGCCTGAGTGATTCCTCCAGCCTGAGTGATTCCTCCAGCCTGAGTGATTCCTCCAGCCTGAGTGATTCCTTCAGCCTGAGTGATTCCTCCAGCCTGAGTGATTCCTTCAGCCTGAGTGATTCCTTCAGCCTGAGTGATTCCTCGAGCCTGAGTGATTCCTCCAGCCTGAGTGATTCCTCTAGCCTGAGTGATCCTTCAGCCTGAGTGTTCCCTCTAGCCCGAGTGATTCTTCTGGTTTGAGTGATCGGGTGTCGCTCATTCATGCAGATCACTCACTGTATCTCCGACATCTGTCTTGGCAATAGACATACTGTAGAAAGTAACTTACCTGTATATCTGATAGTGTATGTTTGTCTCATTTTTAGGTTGACAATGGATACAAGAAGCACAGCATTAAGACAACCTATACGTCGTATTCTAAACCAAAACCTAAAGCGTCTACCTCGACTGTTTCTAAAGTTCAAGAGCCGGCCAAAACTAAAGACTCGGCGACAAAAAAAGAAAAGGTAATATACATGCATTTGGATTAATGAAACGGTGGTTAAAACTAAATTCCTTACATGCGAGTATGACTTCGGATGTGGTCAAGACTTATTAAATCTCGTTGCCATGACGAGTCATGAGTTAGTTCGCGCTATATATTCTGCCTGTGCGTTGTTCGTTTGTTCGTGCGGAATAAATAGGCACGGTACAGCCCTGGTCTGGTTTATTGTATGACTTCTTGGGAATTTTGTCTAGAGAACACGACTTAAACAAGAACGACATTACATCTTGAGCTATCTCGCACGCAGGAATCTGGTAACATATCGCACGTGGAGAATTTCATGAACATCATCACAGGGAAGAAAGTTCGGATCCCTTATTAGTCCAGCGTAGTTAGGTATTTTGTAGAACCCGTGCGGAGCAATTTTGCCCGCATGAGTCTTGAAGTAGGGGGGGGGGGGGGGGGGGTTGAGTGCGAAGGAAATTTTGGAGGTCAAAAGTTAATTCTATTCTTTCTGACGCCTAAAACATACGATTTAAAACCTTAATATGTTGGTCAAAAGTATCCATGCCATTTTAGAGACCCAAAGTTCCAAAATTTCCGGAGGTGCAACGACCCCCCTCTCCCCCTTTTTTTTTTTCAAAAATCCTAGTTGCATGCGCTCTTGTTGCACCATAGTTAATAGAAAATATACATGGTTTGGAAACCCGGCAAACTTCAAAGCGGTTAACAATCAAGCTACGATTCATCTTGAAAGGTACACAAAGGTGCCAAATCCTTTGTTTTAGGTTTATTAATATTTAAACAGTACGGTTGAGTGATTGAAGCCAAACGTTGCTATTGGATGATTGCTTCATTATACAGAAAACACAATATGTTCAGTAACCATGAAAGTGCAAAAATTTCCATAAACCTGAACAAAAACATAAAACAATGACTTTTGTGAGCTTCCAAACCATGTATATTTTCTATTAACTATGGTTGCACTCGTAATTTGCTTTTAATCTAATTTCGGATAAACATATCTGATGTACATGTATCTATATTTTTAGAAAACAACAGAAGAGGCGTCTTCTACTGTTTCTCTTTCTGAATTGCAAAAACTGGGAGCGAGTGCTTTAGCCGCAGCCATGGATCAGTCACCGTCGGATGGTAGCAAGGTGAAAGGTACGGTAGTGCACTGAAGCACTTATGAAGTATTAAAGTCATGTAGGTATCGGACTACAGTACTTTTCTGTTTGTATTTGTTAGTTCTTCAACCTGTCGTTTTCATGGATGCTGAGCAGTTTCAACAGTTCCAACAATTTCAAGAACTGATGCAGAAACAGAAAGAAAGTCAAGTAAGCTTTCTAAAAATCTGTTTTTGTATACAAATATACGGTTTGACAAGACTATAATATGGTGTGGTGTTGTGTGGTACGATATGATATGGTGACATAGATTGTGTTGTGGAGTACAGCACTGCATATTAGAGTACAGTGTAGTACAGTACGGGATAGAACAGGACAGAGTGGAACGGGGTGCAGTGCCGTGCCGTGCCGTGCCGTGCCGTGCAGTTCAGTAAAATACAGGGAAAGGACAGGACAGGACATCCGAAACAGGCACTCAATACAATCCTTATTTGTATTCTTTGGTAGGAATCTGGGGGTTCGACTGCTGTTTCCGTGGAGGACTTGGCGAAAGCACAACAACAAAAAGAGTCTCAGAACGTGAAAGAAGAAAGCGAATCGCCATCCCCACAACCACAAGCACCTGTGACTCAAAAGAAAACCCAGAAAAGGCAGGCGCCGCAAAAGGAATCAACACCAACACAACAACAACCAACAACAACCCAGCGGAAAGAAAAACAATTGCCGAAAGAACCGTCTCCGCGACGTCCTACTCAACGGCAACAGCAGCAACAGTTAAAGGAATCATTACCACAACATTCTAACCAACGGCAACAGGAGCAGAAAGAACAGCAGCAGCGCCAACCACGACAGCAACAGCAGACACAGGAACAAAAGCCAATAAAGACTGTTGGAGAATTTGGAAGAGAAAGGAAACTAAATGGGTTCCAGGATCCTTATGGTTCGAAACAAGTAAGAGCATTTTTTTACAGTTTTACTGTTGTATTTACATGCATGAAGAGAAAACCTGCGAATCATTTACGAATATCTTAGTTGAATCTTGATGTAGAAAATGAAGGGCCTGATGGGCTAATACACGTTAGTTCGTTAAGCATGACCTGGATTTTCCCAAAGGGAGGCGTCTACAAAAAGGGACCTTCATGTCAAAAAATATTGCCTTTGTGTATTCGTCTAAGGTGTCTCTTTCCATATTCATGCACATGTTGGGGAAAATGCTCTTTTCACACCTTATAGTATATAACAAGTCTGTCGTGCGCACATTTTCTTTTTTCTTGTGGGCGTATAGTCGGGAGGGTTTATTTTTGGGAAACGTGGCTTATGATTGAAGGGAAGTTTTGTATTTTGAAACAGGTCATTAATATGTACATGTATTTCGAGGATATTTTCGGTAGTTTATGGTGTACAAGCTAACGGTATAAGCTCCCTCGTTTAGGAGGCATGGGTGCATGGCCAAGCTGTTCACACACTCTCCACACGTTCAGAAACATTGTATTGTCTTTGAGATCTCCGCACGAGTTTATTGTCGTTTTCTTTTAGGCTAGCACAAAAACTGCTACGGCTTCCACATCTGTTCCACCATTACAGCCTCCCCCACAGCTGCCAATCGAACCCCATATTTTGAAGCAACTCTTCCAAGGAACAAATAAGCGGCCATTTGATAAGCAAGTTGCACCAACTGCCGCCAAGGAAGGTACAGTGTGAATTTTTTACAAAATTTAGTGTAGCAGTAATGGTTTGGTTGGATTTACTTTTATTTTTCTCCAGTTTTGTCACGTATTAATACTCGGCACCAGGCTCCTTCAAATTATAAAATTCCCTTTCTATGTTTTCCTGAGGTTGGTTCCGAAATGGAATTAAACACTGCACATCTTCTCGAATAAGCGTTAAGTTGTTGAGAACATCTCGCGTACTTAAGTTGAATAAAACTCGCCTCCAGATCCCCGAATTCCGTCCGCTCCTTCATTTTGATCGGGCTAAACTGTTGTTGTCTTCTGGTTAATTTATTTAGAGTATGAAGAAGATCGTCGCACACTATCAAACGCAAATTCAAGATTAACTAAAACGGCTGGTGGTCAGGTTAGTTGTACTAAATGTAGGCACCGAGGTCATAGAATTGTGTTCCCAGCGGTTTCTTATACAATTGTAGACTGATGCGATTTAAAGACCGTTCAACATGTGTAAAATCTTCGCAGACGTCCTTATGCTTTTAAACGGTCATTCAGTGTTGTTTACAGTAGACATACTAGATCCCAGAAACACTCGAAGAGCCAAAACGATTCTGGGCAGGAGTTTTTTTGCGAATTTTGCTAGGCTTTCTCTTTGCTAGCCTCTCCCCAGTCTTCCCAAGAACCCAAACCGACTACGCGGCCAAGCTCATGATGAAAACGAACAGCTACGATGTCAACGGCTTTCGGAGTTAGCAGCTAACAGAGTTAACTTCCGAAGTTGCACAACTTTCCGAATTAGACAACTTCTGGAGTTTACGGCTTACAGTATTGCATAGTATCTACTGTGAGCATGCACGGCTTGTCTAATGCTATTCTTCAAGTTGAACTAGCTTTTTTGTTTTTTGAAATTTCAGGGTGTATCTCGTGCGTCTTATGGTAGTCCTTATGAGAATACTGGACAACCTATCATGGCAGTTCGTGAGTCACCACGATTAACACCCAAGACAAGCCAGGCTTTGCAGGGTGGCTACACACAGGTACATGTGACACTTTGTCTTTCCAGTTCTTTTTGTGTTAATGCATTGTTTTGCAGGATTTGTATGTTTTCAATGGTCATTGGAATATTCACTATTTTCGACTTAGCAAAGTCATCTACTGCCACGATAATTTTAACGAATTTTTGCGTAATTGGGCGTGCATTCTATTTCGTCAATTATGTTAATATTGCATAGGCTTGTAAATTGGCCGAGAGAAAAGATCTTACGATCTTCTGAATTAGCCTCTGATGAAATGAAATGAAAGCATTGCCGAAATGACTTATATTCTACGCGTATAACTTAACGTTTTTTTCACTTTTAAGAAAAACAAAATCGCCAGTGATTTACCTTTGCTTATTAAAACAGGCTCGCATCCTCATTGTGTTAGTTACGGTTAACATAAGTCTGGCGCACTGGCTGCTAAATATGATTACAGCACAATATATTCGAAGTTAGCATATGTATTTGCTGACGATTGTATTCCATTTGCAATACGTTGAAATTATGTTAGGAAGATACGTCAAAGTTGTAACGTTTTGTTGTGTTTTGCGACTATTGTCGTTTTTACAAACAGAAACCGACATTGCCAGTTTACAGCACACTATATTCGAAGTTAGCATATGTCTTTGCTGACAATTGTATTCCATCTGCAACACGTTGAAATTTGTTAGACAAATACGTCAAAGTTGTAACGTTCTGTTGCGTTTTACCACTATTGTTGTCTTTACAAACAAAAACCGACATTACCAGTTTTGTCAGTGTGTTCTTTGTGTCTCGATCGATTTTCGGTTTTTACTTAAAATCGTCTCGCCCTGGTATAGTAACAATACTCAGATAAGAACTTTGTGGCCATCAGGTATTGGTATAGATATACATAGGAATACTCATCAAAGAATCTAAATTTTGACAACTGGCTTCTGTTTGGAGCAATTAGAAATTTCTAGTGGCATTAGACTTGTGAATTATTTCGTATGTTTTAGGTTTTTTTTTTAAAAAAGAAATTTGTTAGAAAACTTCAGCAGTAAAAACATTCATAGAGTTTACTCTTTTATGGTTATTTGTAACCAATGAAAAATTAAATGATCAGATATGTTTTTTGTTTTTTTAATATGGCCCACTGTCAGCTAAACGTGAACGAGTATTCAAAGTTAACATAATTCTTTGCTTATATATAACAAGGTCTTTTAATTAATATTTTTCAATTGTAATTCATGTCTTGGGGTAACTTATTTTGCTTCTGAATGTCAGACTGGTATTTTTTTTGTTTTGTTTTAATATATAGTATATTTAGTTTTTTAATATAAAGTATATAACTTAATTTGAGTTAACGTCGAAGACTATAAACTAAAATTTAATATTTAAAATCCACTGTCATACTAATGCATGAAGATATCTTTCACATCATTGAATGACAAACTTCTTCTTTTTCGACACATAACATATTGAATAAACACGGTCAATCTAAGCATCTAAACAGTTAACCGTATTCATCCAGTAGTATTAAACTAAATCTTACTTTACTATATTTTGTCAGTACGATACGGTAATGAAACTTTTGTGCCCATCAATTATGGATACCTGGATAAGAATATTCATATATGGGTTCTGCGAGTTTATATACTTATTTCAGTAAGCCAATCTAAAATTTCCTGACAACTACCGAGTACATTCGCTATAATTTATAGTTACCAAAAAATGCATTGCTTAGTCGCATCTGTAGTAACAACATGTAACATACATAGTACATGTGAAATATATTCTGAGGTCATTTATAGTCGGGCCATTTATATATTCTCAGTCGTCTATATATATTCTCAGGTTGTCTATATATTCTAAGGTCGTTTATATTCTGAGGTTACTTATATTTTGTGGTTCTATATTCTGAGGTCATTTTTTATATTTTGAGTTTGTCTATTTTCCGAGGTTATGTATGTCATTGATATTCTAAACTCGTCTATTTTCTGAGGTCCTGTAAATTCTAATTTCATTTATATGCTGAGGTTATCTATAATTTCTGAGGTCGTTTATATTGTGAAGTCGTCTATATTTTTTTCTTTTTTGGGGTTGTCTGTTTTCTGAGGTCATTTATATTTTGAGTTTGTCTGTTTTCCGTGGTGATATATGTCATAATTTTGAACTCATCTATTTTCTGAGGGCATGTAAATTCTGATTTCATTTATATTCTGAGGTTGTCTATATATTTCGAGGTTGTTTATATTATGACGTCGTCCATATTTTCTGACGTCATTTAAATTCCAAGGTTGACTATACGTTGTGATTTTGTCTATTCTGAGGACACATGTTTTCTGAAGAATTTATTCTGAAGTCAGTTGTTTTCTGAGGTACATGTATTTTTTATTCTAAAACTACTTACGTTCTGAGTTCATATATATTCTGAGAAAGGTCATTTATATGCCAAAGTCGTCTATATTTAAGGTCATTTTTTTACTGAAGTCATTCTGGCGTCATTTATATTCTAAAGTTAATCAAACTCTGAGATCCCTTATTTTCTGAGTTCATTTATATTCTCAGCAAGATTATTTATATGCCAAGGTCGTTTTAGTCTTTGCACAGCCTGGAATATTCCATGCTGTGCACAGGCTAAGATCGTCTGTATTCTGAGGTAATTTCTTTACTGAAGTCATTCTGACGTCATTTATATTCTAAAGTTATTCGAACTCCGTCTCTTATCTTTTGAGCTAATTTATATCCTGATCTCACTTTCACTTATATTCTTAGGCTGTCTGTATTCTTAGGTCATTTGTATTGTGGTCATGCACTTGTATTCTGAGTTTATTTATATGTTGAAGTCGTCTATATAATGATGATGATGTCATTTATCTTCTGAAACCTGCACATATTACAAGTCATATGCTATTCTGTTATCTATACGCATTTTCCTTAAAACATACGCAAACGACAACTTAATAGAAATAAGCCATTAACTAATTAACAATTACTCACCGAAGTGAAAGTTAAACTGTCCTATTTGAAAGAACACTTAAAACGAATACGAGTAACATCTTTTGCAGTTTTTTTGTTCCCTTGCCTTATCGTTGATATATTTCTGTTTGATATGCAAATTAAACATTTTGATGTCACATGTGCATAAAGTATTGGAGATGGTTACGTATCTTTGTTATTATCAAACATAATCCCTTGAAAATCTACATGTTTGGTGTTGTAGGAAAAACATGTAGTATGCACACATGCACTTTCTTTGAATTAATTTGGTTTGATAATAGCAACGATATATAACCTCCGATAAGTCATTATTAAACATTGCGTTCTTTCAAATAAGACACTCAGACTTAATTTCGCTTTATAGGCAATTTAATAGGTCGTCTCTCTTCTGGGTTCATTTGTAGTCTGAGGTTATTTATATTTTGAGGTCGTCTATTATCCGAGGTGATGTATTTTCTGACGTCATTTATATTGTAAGGTTGTCTGTATTATGAAGTCGTCTATATTCCGAGCCTGAGGTCTTTAATTATATTCTGAGGTCGTCTATATTCTTATTCTGTCTATTTTCTGAGGACACTTGTATTCTGAAGAATATATTTTGAACTCAGTTATATTCTGGGGTGCGTGAAATTCATATTCTAAAGCTATTCACATTCTGAGTTTATTTACAGTATATTCTGGGCTAGGTCATTTATATATGCTAAGCTCGTCTATATTCTGAGGTCATTTCCTTGCTGGATTAACAATCTATATTCAGTTGTCATTATTCTGACGTTATTTATATTCTAAAGTTAATCATATTCCGAGGCTCTTTATCTTCTGAACTTATATATTCAGCTCCTTCATATTCTGAAGCTGTCTATTTTCTTAGATCGTTTATAATCTGAGTTCTTTATATTCTGATATAAGCCAAAGCCGACCCAACTGGTTTCAGCTAAAAGGGACGACTCAGAAGGATCCGTCTAGTCCTCTCGCGGCTTTTCCAAAATATGTCGTCAAATATGTTTTTCCAAAAAGCTAGGATGTAAACCAGATCTCTGATAGGGTTAGGGTTTTTGTTGTGGTTATAGGATATCGAAAAATTTGCTAAAATCTTGAGACTCACTGAAGCTCGACAAATTCGGAAAAAACAAATTTGACGACATATTTTGGAAAAACCGCGAAAGGACTGGACGAGTCCTTTTGAGTCATCCCTTTTAACCTCGACAAAGCCAACTTGATAATGGAATAAGCCATGAACTAATTAACAATTACCCGCGGAAGTGAAGGTTAATAGTGTCCATATCCTGATGTCTTCTATATTTTGAGGTCATTTATTTCCTGAGGTAGCTTTTATTTATTTATATTCTGAGCTTTTTATGTTCTGAAATTATTTGTATGAAGTCTTTCATACTCCAAGCTTATGCGACGTCTATATTCTGTGGTCATTTATTTTCTGAAGAATTTGTGTTCTGGGGCATATATACATAACAACTATGCTAACTATGTTGTCTATATGCACGTCTTACGCCAACGTAATAATAGAATGCAATTTATGCGAAGTGGATGTTGATAGGTCATCTATATTCTGACGTCGTCTATATTCTAAGACTAAGGTAACCTATATTGTTAAGAATTTATATTCTGAAGTTATATGGTTACGTATCTTTGTTATTATCAAACATAATCCCTTGAAAATCTATATGTTTGGTGTTATATCTGAGGAATATAATTATATTTTGATGTCATTTTACTCGTGTGTATTCTGGAGAATTAATATTTTATTGTTGTTTGTATTCCGAGGTCATTTATTTTCTGAGATCTGTTTGTTCTGAATTCATTCATATAGTGTCGTCTATCTTCTGAGATCTTCTACGTTTTGAGATTGTCTGTATTCTGAGGTCATCCACATTCTGAAGACATTTATTTTCTGAAGAATTTATCTACTGCAAACGCCAACGTAATAATAAAAATAATCCAAACTAAACCGAACTAAGTTACCGAACTAAAGGTTAAAATAAGAATGAGCTTTGCACTCCTATTATTCATGCAAGAGAGGTTTTCGTTTGGTTGGCGTCCTCGTAATTTATCGACCAAACATTTTTTTATAGATTTTGCGTTATTCCTTCTGCAAACTAAGTCCGAAAACTTGTTAAAACATGCGTAGCATCTGTTTCTCTATTTCGCAAGATGTTAAACCTAGATATTTGCCGTTCTGCCAGAGTGAAATGCTAACATATGTTTCGAACAATGTTCTGGCAAACAACTATGTATAACCTGAGGAATCACCTCTCTACGGCACAACATTTACATCCAGCGCCTGAAGATTATACTTAACTAAAACTTCTCGGCTGTGGATACAAGGATACAATCTAATTACGACATGAACTGTCACTTTAATTGTTCCATACCTCAGATCACGATTTTCCCAATATAAATGACTCTTTGTAAATTCGGTCGACAATAATATATATTGCCTATTTGACTAAAATGTGGACATTTACTTTATGCTCAGTGGCTTCATTCAAAACAAAGTTTCATGTATTAGTTTCTTCAATATATAATCAATAACTAATAATGGCATTACCATTGTCTTAAAACGCTACTTTATTTTGTCAATAAACATGCATCAGTTAGTAACAACAGTTAAATAAGAATTGTGTGCGTTCTGCAATCATACGTATATACGTATATTATGTTAACTATTATATCTATATTATGTTAACTGTTTTTTGTTTTGTAATGTTCAAACTTTTATTGTTTTGACTATAATTGTTTTTCGCCTAAATATCACGCCCTGTTTTCTTTTGTGTAAACTTTAAACTTTAATTTATAGAATCGACTAGCAGTCATAAATATACAAAAAAACACTGAATTATTCGAAATTTTACAGTGTTAGTTTGGTTAAGCATTACATACGTATCTCAAAAAATGTTAAATAAGGATAAAGATAAATATTTTTCACTTGAATGTTTATACATTTCATGCGAGGGTACAAATCATATTGAGTCTGCTTACTGTTTTCATGTAGTTTTATAAATAAACTAGAAATACATAAATGCAATAACCCCTCGCCCGCTTTTACAGCAACCCCCCTTGCGCTCTTTTTTTATTGGAGGCCTGGAAATAGCTACTCCTGTCGGAATGAAAATATAGTTTTAATTCTGGTAGAATATTTGAAATAAAAAACAAAAACTCTATTTTTTTAAAGAAAAATGCAAGAAAAAAACAAAGAAAAATTTAAGGATGATATTTCGTAAAATATATTGAGATGAAAAAAATTGCATGTCGCCTCCCAGGTTTCGAACTCGATCTCGTTCGCGTGCAAGCCGACGATGTTTACCACAACACTACTGAAGCAGGCGTCAAAATTTTATCAAAACATTAGGGTTATATTGTACAGTTCTTTCTTTCCATGTTTACAAAGACCATTGCTTGGTATCTAAAAATATTTGCATTTTGAAAACTACTCAAACTGCCTGGCTGGTTTTCATTTATGATATTTTAAATTTATTTAAACAAATATAACAAAAACAGTTTTTCATTTCGAAATCTGAATTGCTGAAAATGTTTTCACACACATGTTAATGCCAATGGGCCTTAATAAATATTTCAACAGCATTTGTACGTTTTAAAAAAATGTTCCTTTTCCATTTTTTATGCTAAATTATAAACAACCGCTGAGTCATATTAGTTTTACAAAAAGAAAACTATTTAAAAGAAGATAAGACGGCAGCCACAGGTAAAAAATACAACGGGCATCGGCAAGAAAAAACATGCAATTATGGATATGATACGTTTAAAACGGACTTCAAGGACACACAAAATGTCATAATATAAAACAAAATTAACAGTCATAGATGTAAACAGGGAAACTCGAACAGTTTTGCTACTAAGTGTTCGTGATTACTGAGAGCGACTGCTCTATATTTTTTCCCTAGCTTAAACTTTTCGGCCTTTGTCATCGTTGGTTTTCTATATCTTTTTCCCTCTTTCGAGGTTTGGTTTGACGGGTTTCCTTTAGTCAAGACGTTGATTTGTTTCTGTTCTTTTGAAATGAATGTACGTATCCCCAAAACTCCTTTCAAGTCTTTTTGTCAAGAATATATTACTTCAAATCTTTTTTGTCAAGAACTATATTGTTTCCAGTGCCCTACAATCTTCACCGCGCGTGGTCCGTCCACACACACAATATATATATATATATATATATATATATATATATATATATATATATACAAATATTCAGATCGCTCAAACTGATTCGCATTTGAACACGCGTGTAAAGTGGACTCCACGCATGTCGAGATTAGCACCCTCACCGGGCTCCGGGCCTTCGGCCCTACGCCCGGCTCGGGGATTACATAAGTTCTCGCGATAAGCGTAAGTTTTTGTTTTGGAAAAAATGTAAAGCCTAATATTGTTTAAATAAAAAAAATATAAACATGTAAATTATATAATTATATACTGTTTTAACAGTCACATCTAAGTTCTGCGTCATTAACTGTTTGGAATCGATTGGAAATTTCTTATGACATTACTAGTTAATAGATTTGATACTTTTTAGTTTTAAAAGGTATTTAGTTGGTAAAACTGAGTGGTAAATGCATGTAGAAACTTTAACCTTATATAACTTGTAACCGGTAAAAAAATTCATGATCAGTCATTTCCAAAACCGATCACTTGAATAATTTTTTTTTAATTTTTAAGATGTTTTGGTCATTAGAACTCAGTAGACATAATAATACTTCCAAAAATTATATTTAAAAATCTAAAACAACTCTAAACAAAAATTCCACAAGTACTTCTATATCATTCTTATAACTTGTTGATTTTAAGAAATCGTAAAACGGAAAATACTATTGTTTTATTTTTGATTTTGTTGTTAAGCAGTTTAAAGTTTCAAAGACCTTTTAGTTGGCTTAGTGGTGTTAGTAGAGATGTGGTTAGTAGATGAAAATTCACTTCATGCATACGCTGTTTCAACCAAATCAATTACTCTAATAATAAAAAAGTTTCTGGAAAATTCACAATAGGTCTTTCCAGAACAGCGATTTAATTGTGCTATACTTGTTTAATATTTAAGAGAATCAATTATTTTATAATCTTATATGATAAAATGAAGTACAAAAGACTTTGTGGTAGTTCAAGCAGGCTGTGTTGAATGCTTCAGTTCAACAATTACATTATCGAAATACTAAACTATTGTTTTTGTTTTTTAGTCTGTGCGTTTAGAGGTGTTTACATGCTCTCGCATCCACCAACACCCTACCCGTATAGGCATTTCTAGTTTTTAACCGTTTCTATTTGTCTTTATAGATTATTCCCAGTCATAAGTAAAATGTGCTAAACTGTGAACACAAGTGCGTTTGTTTCACAACAGCAAAACCAATTTTCGAATGAACATGGTGTTAGTTGAAGTGGCTATAACGTGTGCTTGTATCCTAACACCAGCGAAAAACATTTTTGTTTTCATATATTTTTATTGTATTGCTCGTCAAGAGACTTTAGCTACAGTCTTGCTTTAGCTGAACCAAAAAAAAAAAAGGAAACCATCAAGCATTAGGTGATTTCATTACGAGTAATTTATTGACTTTCAATGATCTATATACAAACTTTGAGGTTCACTCGCATTCCACTTAGTTTAAATTTGAATTATTTCTGGTTCTTTTGAACAACACGTCTTTTGATATATACTATACTTCCAAATGTAATTGGAAAGAGATAGTTGTGGATACACCACGCACATCAGAGAAATCGTTGACCTAATGAAGGCCTGAGTCAACAGGCTTAACGCTCCGCAAAATAAAAAAGAAACGTAATGTATCCACAAAATTTTGTGAACTATATACGGCTATCACTGTAAAAGGCTTCAAAGTTATAATTACCACATATCTAACCATACTGTATCCACTTATAAACTTTGCAGTACTTACAACGAAAAATGATTTACATGTAAACAAAAATTACAAATGTCCAACATTCTTAATTTATATATATATATATATATATATATATATATATATATATATATATATATATATATATATATATATATATATATATATATATATGCAGCGGCGACTACCAAAACGTAGATTATACTTAAAATTGGATTTGTTCATGCTTATGTGATTCCAATAACAATTGAGACTTTCCAGTGCAAATGATACTTTTTGCCCCAATTAGGCAAACCCTATCCTATTTTGGTGCCATTTTAAGATCATATCATTCAAATTAATGCATCTTAAAATATAGCATGGTACTCTATTGAACCGCCATAAATTGTTTAATATACTTAACATTTAGGTGTTACTCATCTGCAGATACGAGATGCTTAAATTGTTAGCGAAATGAGTGCCGGAATTTTACGCAAAATGAGTGCTTATATTTTAAGGGGTTAATATGACGTATAATTTGGACATATGGTATTTCATCCTCAACAAACCATGCTGTTGTAATTTACAAAGAAAATATGTGCATTTTAAATTCGGATATCTATCATTTATGTTTGAAATTGATGTGGGAAATGCAAATTATAAATTGAGCTGGCTCACAATGAATAAATTTAAATTTTCAGTACTGTTTGGGGAGAGGTTACGCTTTTGATTATGCAAACTATTGTCAAAACAAACGTCCGGCCGTGTGCTACTTGGCCATTGTCTTCACAATAACAATTATCGTGTTCCAAGATCTGAGTCAGAGTTTCATGATTTTATTATGTTATGCACGATCAGTTGCTTAGTTTATAAATGACGTGAGCCAACAACTTGTTGTCATTGCCCTGATGAAGGCCTGAGTCAACTTAAGAAAGCTTAGCAAAGAAATATTTTACGTGTTGTTTCCACAAAACTTATTTATATTATGCACGTTTAATGTATTTTATTTTTTCAACAAAATCTTTTTTATTCTATACATTTCAATTCCTTCGACCAAAACAGTTGGTAATTATTGGATCAAAACCAAGTTTTATACAGTAAACAAAGAAATAAAAACATGGACTTGCATCATAATTGTTGCACCGTACAATTCCCTAATTGTGTTTAACGAAATAAAGGGATAGGAAAAATTGACGAGATGCGAACGTAGCACAGCATTGTGTTCGCTGTAATTAAGATATCTCTTATAATCATATATTATTAACACATTTTCCACACAGAAGTATCAAAACCCAGAGGAAAAGGATCAAATAAACATACCAAAACGCTCCCCTGCCAACGACAGAGAGACCACCCCGCGTGAACAGGCGTATAGCCGTTCCCGGTACGCGTATACGGAATCACCGCAACGAGAACGGAGTTCAGGAGATTCTGGTTTTGGACCAACGCCATCACCACGTTACGAACGAGAAAGGAAAGAAAGTCAAGAACCGGAGAAATACTCGCGCACACGTTCAGAACTGCAGACTGGCCGTGAGCGGGATAACCCTCCTGCGCGTGAAGCAAGATCAGCTTATGATACTTTGCCACCACGTGATGCAGGACCGTCACGTGACATGAGATCACTACGTGACGCAGTTGTGGCACGTGACTTGAGATCCCTGCGAGACATTTTGCCATCTCGAGATTCGATGCCAACACGAGATGCAGTTTCTTCCCATGACACCTTGTCCCACCGTGCCACCTTACCACCTCGTGATACCTTGCCACCTCGTGAGCGATTACCCCAACGTGACATGCCCCAACGGGATTCCCTCTCATCGCAGAGACAGCGTGGTCCTTTGTCGTCACATGAAGTCGTGCCACCGCGCGGTGCTTTGCCAGCACGTGACGCTAGGTCCTCTCATGGCCTCGCGCCGAGTTTGTATGATCGTGAAATGGCTGCAGCACTTCGTGACCGAGATGGCGACTCGTTGCGCCGTGAACGAGATTCCCTTCCACTGCGTTACAAGGCGACTGATATCTCTCCACGTCTGAGTCGTGAGGCAGCAGATCGAGCTCGTTATGAAAGGGTGGTTTCTGAAAGGTACGGGCGCGAGAAAGAGTACCCCAGGTACGAAAGGGAATCCATAGATTCACGCTATGCCAGAAGTTTGCCGTCGCGGGATTCAGGACTGGGATCCATACGTGGTCCCCCTTCACATTACCTCACGGAGGGGCCTTTGAGCAAGCGTCCTCGTTATTAAGACGTTCATTTATTTTTATCAAGTACACTTGAGTTTGTTTTAACATTTAGTCGATCATTGTGTGTAACAGCCGAATCATTGGCTTTTTTGAACCGTGTTTTTCAAAATTACTTTCATTGACATTATATACCTTTTATTGACAAGTATATTCATAAGTACGAACACGTATAACTGATGCCCGTTATTATAATAACTATAAACGTGGAACTAAACCAGTGTATGTATGTATGTATGTATGTATGTATGTATGTATGTATGTATGTATGTATATATGTATGTATGTATGTATGTATGTATGTATGTATGTATGTATGTATCTGATATAGTACGGGAAGAACCGTTCTCAAGAACATCTTTAAAATAACCATTGTTAGCAAAAGTTAAAGTTACTTTGTTGTGTTTCAGTATTACATTTCGATAAGCTATTATAGTGACCAGGAATCTTTACCAGTTTTTAGTCAACTTAAGTATATGAAATAAGAATGTGTATAAGAGTAGGTCATAATCTTTGTTTGTTGCTATATTCGGGATCAATTTGGCAAGTTATGTATGTGTATGGTTTTTAGTGCAAAGTTTCACAGAAACTTTGCAGTATTGTGATGAGTGGCGAAAATTCACACGATAGATACATAGATACATTGATAGTGTAAACTTTCCGGGGGGTAAACTTACCAGGTTTAACGACATACATACTTGTCGTAGTTGAAAGGCTAAAACCAGTGAAAATGTGAAACACTAGTATCAGTCTTTCATAGACGACAAATATTTATGTCGCTTGAAGCTCGTAAGCCCTATAAACAGCGATAACAGACAGGTTTCTACCTTATCTATGGATATTTCATGAAAGACGTGTTTATCTTAATATACCAAGAATGAAAGAAGTTCCCCCCCGGAATATATTAGAATACCACTGCGCACGCGTGGTTTTGTTTGCGACTGGCGAATACAACAATGGCGGAGAAACGCAAAGGAGTGATCGATTTTTTTTCTCGAAACAACGAATTTCTAGGCTTTAGTGCATGGCTAATTAAATATGGTCTGGGCGAAAGGATTTATTGTCTGCCCAGCGGAAGGTCAAAGGTGCGAATAAATATTAAAAGCTTTATATTTAACTTTAATATGGTGTGGCATGTTGACGATGCTGTGAAGTCGGTTTGTAGAGTGTTGTTGGTTCCTGTCTGTTATATTTTCAGCTCAGTAACAAATTCTGTATACTGGAGATCGTAGACTGTCTTCGCATTTTGATTTGGCGTTCAATAAGCAACTGTACGAAGAACCTTGCCCATATAGTAAACATGAATATTTAATACATGTATCTGTACCTGCGTGAACTTAGCGCGTGATTGGGCAGACGATTCGCAAGGCTACATAACGTGAAGCTAGCAACATAATCATCAGGCGTAATAATTTGTGAAGGCAGCAAAAACTTACTTATCTTGACATCCACTTGACAAATTTTAGTCAATTTTGATCTGGATTGACTGGACGTAACACGATACGTATTAGTATCGGAATTCTTGTGATGCGCCAAGCTTTTTATGCAAAAATTTCGAGGAGTTTAAAAATATCTTGATGTTATTAAACAGACCGGAAAACAATAGTGAAGGGCACAAAAGACGTCAGTATTCGTGTTTGTCGGAGTTTATAATTTTTTTGCGTTCTTGAAGAGAAAATGACTCTTTAAGAATCCCTCGAGATTCTATTTTGGGTTGTTTGTCTGAGTTTTCGCTTGTATTAAATTAACTTGGGCTTTGCTCAAGAAAATGGGCTGGCAGGTTGCGGGGCTGGCGGCTCTGTCCGTACACGTGGCAAAAATTGTTATTACTAGAAACTTTGCACTATCCTTGGGATCTAGTTATTATTTTTGTGTCTAAAAGGAAGTTTCTTTAAATCTGACAATTTTAAAAACACAGTTACAGATGTATACAAAAATGTCTGTGTTTTGTAACCCAACCATTTTTTTCCTCGCATAACAATTTATTTGAAACTGAAAGCAATCAGATTGAAAAAAGCGGATTTGCTGTGAACATTTGGTAAAATTATATTTTTAAAAGAAGCCTTTACTAAAACGTATGTTTGAATTTGAGAAGATTTGTACTAACAAAAACTCATCTTCAAAATTTAAAGAAATTTTCTATTTGTGATGTTCTCTTACCGACTACTTGACTGATGATATTTCATTGTAAAAACGCTCTGTTATATATCTTCTGGGACTGGGAGCTTACTTGAATGTCGTTCTAATGTTTGTTATTCTTTTATTTTGCAATCTGTGGCTTTATTCTTTCTTAACTTTTAACTACGTCGTCTTGCTGACGTTTATGTCTAGTTGCTTGTGCTATTTCTTTTAAAAGTAACTTACCGGATCTTGTAAAATACATTCATGAATTCGATAGCAGTTAAAGAGCAATTCGGTCGCGATTGTAGCGCAATTGGTGGATTTCCCGAAGAAATGTTCAAGAACTGTAATTTTTTTCAAATTATCTTTACTCAAGTTAACCTTAATTACGTCAGATACTCCCATTGGCTGCAGCGTCTGATAATCATTCACTGTAAGAACTTGCAATCCAATGCGCTAGTCAAAACATACCACTTCCGAGAATTGTGATTTTTTGTTAACCCCTTCGCGCCCGAGAACTCTCCCATTGACGACAAAATCGTCTGGCGTTAAGCTGGATTTCCATTCAGTGCATTTTGTCGCGCGATCGACTTTTCTCGATCGCTTTCTTTTGAAAGGTGTGTATTCAACCAAAGCTAATGAAATGCGTTCCGCTTGACAACCCACAATTCAAAAGAAAGCGATCGCAAAAAGTCGATCGCGCGATAAAATGCACTGAATGGAAATCCAGCTTAAGCCAGTAAAATCATAGTCAATCGAGATATGGTCTGGAGACTCGGCAAACTTCAAAGCGCCTATAATGAGCTGTGATTTTATGTTGAACCGTACCTTACACCGTGCACATCCTTTGTTTTAGGTTTATTAATATTTAAATAGCACGGTTGAGTGATTGAACTGAAACGTTGCTATTGGACAATTCATTCATTATACCAAAATACAATGTGTTCAGTGACCGTGCACCGTGCACAAAAATGCATAAAGGCGAACAAAAAGATAGACCAAAGACTTTAGCTGAGTTTCCAGACCATATCTCGATTGACTATGGTAAAATGCTAAAGGCTGGATCGGTCCAAAAGAAACGATGCAGGCGCGAAAGGGTTAATTAAACGTGTTCATTGTTGTCTTAATGATTTGAGATCGATTTGTTAACGGGGAAAGCCTTATTTTCAGTTTTGCGCGATCACCATGTAAAATTTGGACGTCGTACCTAAAATCACATTAAGCGTCATATTTTAAGCGTCATATTTTGAGAACGGGATAAAAAAACAACCTACCCTAAATCCTTAGAACATGCTATGTAATCGAGTGAAATGCCCAATATCATTTATAATATACCCATCTTTCTACCTGTACTACTAAAATTTGTAGTGGATCTGACGAATGTTTTTTTTTGTGATACACCAGTAATATTAAACTATGCTTTTAACACTACTTTACTTCCTGAAGTGAAAGAAAAGTATTTTTTCATCAAAGTTTCTAATTTGCTAGTCAAGCTGTAAGTATTCGCTATTCAAGAAAAATCCGGAGTTCCTAAGTGGTAGTCTGCTTGCATGCAGCCCGAAATTTCATCGAAATCGCAACCTAATTGCGAAAACTTAGTGTTTGGTGCGAGTCTGGTTTCCTATTATGAACTAAGGTTAGTACAACACTCGTGTAACCATTACATGATTCTTGTTTTTCTCCAAGTTCTCTGGAATTTTCTCCTTCCACAAAGTCCTCTTAGCTTAATCAGTTTTAGCTATTCACATACCCACTGACTTACTTATATTCATCTATCTCTTCACCTATCTACTTAATTGACGTACGTATTCGCTTGCGTATTTGATTCTATTTTGCCGTTGTCTGTTCAGTTATAGGTACACAGATGACGTCACAACGGGGTAAGAACAAAAAAGTGGTATTGATATTCTTACTATGATGTGCACGACGTTCTCTGTGTATCTATGACTAAAGCCTGGTTCTCACTTGTCGTAAGAATCCCAGCAATGTTATGCTGGCCGATGTAATTGAGTGCTGCCAGTCTAGACTGCGTGATTTGCATATATACAGCAGTCAAGACACAATACAATATTATTCTATTGTTCTATTGTGTCTTGACTGCCGTATATATGCAAATCACACAGTCTAGACTGACAGCACTCTATGCCATCGGCCACGATAACATTGCTGCGATTCTTACGACGAAGTGTGAACTAGGCTTTACAGACGAATGGAATCTATTTGTTTTTTACAATAATTTCAAAAGATTTACTGAATTTTCCTGGAGAATTTTTGCTTTGGAAAAGATGAATCGTGTCAGCTGATGTGATCCATGATCTATTCAAATCAATCAACGACGTCATTTGCTCACGTTTTTCTAGTGAACTCCGCGATTGTTTTACAGAAATCAGACAACATTAGTGCGTCTGTCCTAATATATCACTTTCAACAACCATCGAAAATGCACATAGAAGTCCCGTTATTGTACAATTACCTATCTATTTACACCAACCCGTTTACCTATCTATTCACCTACCCGTTTACCTATCTATATTCACTTACGTATTTACATATCAATTCACTTACCTATTTATTAGTGTAAAGTTTCACAGAAACTTTGCAGTATTGTGATGAGTGGCGAAAATTCACACGATACATAGATAGTGTAAACTTTCCGGGGGGTAAACTTACTGGGGTTAACGACATACATTCTTGTCGTAGTTGAAAGGCTAAAACCAGTGAAAATGTGAAACACTAGTATCAGTCTTTCATATAGATGACATATTTATGTCGCTTAAAGCTCGTAAGCCCTATAAACAGCGATAACAGACAGGTTTGTACCTTATCTATGGTTATTTCTTGAAAGACGTGTTTATCTTAATATACCAAGAATGAAAGAAGTTTCCCCCCAGAATATATTAGAATACCACTGCGCACGCGTGGTTTTGTTTGCAACTGGCGAATACAACAATGGCGGAGAAACGCAAAGGAGTTATCAATTTTTCTTCTCGAAACAACGAATTTCTAGGCTTACGATTCTAGGCATAATTGATTGTAGGTTACTCATGTGATAGGTTTCTCTCAGATTCCTCAATTTCCTTAAACCCATTTATGTATATAGTGACACTGTCGAACCCACGTGCGCAGCAGGAAAAATGCAGGAAAGGTCTGCGAAGGAGACTATAGTAATATAGGAACAATCAATAGTGAGCAGACTGATGAAACAATACGGTTTGCGTACAAGGAGTACGCACTGGTTTAATCAATCCAGGCTCGGTATAATCCGGATCAAAGTGTTTCAGCTAGCACAACAAAATAACGAACAATTGGATAATGTAATCACGATTGGCAAAGACCCAGTATAATAGCCCATTTCAACAACAGAACAACAATAAAAGACGCCGAAGTCAACTGCTTGTTATACCTCCGCTCTCCTAGGTCAATCATAACTAACCTATACTTAACGGGGCTTAACTTTTGGCGAGAGCAGCGCGCTAGCAACATACGCCACCCGTTACACTACAAAAGTTGGCATTCAAAATGTTCGCTGTGGTTGCTTAAGCCCTATGCATAAAATAAGTTATATCCTGATCTAGATGTCAGATCTTATGTGCAGTTGAAATTTCAAACTCGACTATCGGTTCGGAGCCGAAATTTTCTCAAAAAACCTTTCTGTGATATCAGGTTTGAAATGCATTTCAGCTGTTGCGCATTCATGACCGCTATATAATTATCAGGACAATATAATTCTCGTTTTGTAACTCTTCAATGCTTTGCTTTGTTTTGTTTTGTTTTACTGTGTGTGTGTAGGAATTTGATTCCCACCAATGACACAGAATGTTTTTGAGATATCAGACCTGATACACATGCATATCTATTAGATGCGCGCGCACACACAGCATTCCACGTATAAGGAGTTATATAATCAGTCCTAAACTTTGAGAAAAATTGAGACTCTGATTCTGGATATTTGCTATTGAAATGTAATTGTCCAGTATTTCTCTTTTGTCTTTTACCTCTGCGTCGTGTCCCTGATTGTTCACGCCTCTTAAATGTATTTATGAAATATTCTTTTTTGTATTTTTCTGTCATTTCTTAGTTTTATTCTACTTCTCTCTTTCCGCCGTTTTTCACACGTCTTCTATATACTCCGGCTCCCATCTTTCCTTTCTTTTTAAATTATTTTCACCCTTTCTTTCGCTCTCACCTCATTTCATTCATTTATTCCATTCCATTCTATCCATTCCATTCCATTTATCCCATTCACTACACTCATTACATTCGTTGCATTTGTTACATTACATTCGTTGCATTTGTTACATTACATTAGTTGCATTTGTTACATTCATATTACATTCATTACATTCACTACATTCATTACATTCACTACATTCATTACATTCACTACATTCATTACATTCATTACATTCATTACATTCACTACATTCATTACATTCACTACATTCATTACATTCACTACATTCACTACATTTATTACATTCATTACATTCATTACATTCATTACATTCATTACATTCATTACATTCATTACATTCATTACATTCATTACATTTACTCATTCAACTCACTCACTCACTCACTCACTCACTCACTCACTCACTCACTCACTCACTCACTCACTCACTCACTCACTCACTCACTCACTCACTCACTCACTCACTCACTCACTCACTCACTCACTCATTGCTTTCTTTTGTTCCTTGCTTTCTTTCCTTTCTTTTGTTCTTCCTTCAAAGTGTTGTTAATAAAAGGTTGTTTGCAATTGGCCTAGTAAATAACCCCCGGCTTCCTAAGAGGGGAAAAGAAAACTCTCGAGATGATCTGCTGTTATATCACTATATTCTGTAAAGATTTGTTCTCGGAAAACCATCATGCAAATGGTAAGCATGGAATTAACAATGAGGTGCATGAGCAGTAAACAGGAAATAGAAGCTTTGCTATGTGACTTTCATTACGTACAGGTATGTGTACCTCAAAATAACCCAGTACCTCAAAACATACACAGGCATTTAACTTGTTGTAAGTCATCAAAAATAACTTTGACGTCTAAGCTGACTGTTGATTGTTAATGACAAAACATGTATCTTTCTGGAAAACTACTAGCAATTGCAAAATCATCACATTGTACTGCAACAGTGGGGCAGAAGGTGTTTGTTGTTATGTTATAAAAATGAAATTTTTCATGGACTTCAGTATAAGCTTGCAAGTTAAGTATTTTATAACAGGCAAATATATCATCATGTCTTAAAACAAAAGATCCACCAACAAGTCGACGTTATCGAATAATTTAGTGGTATATAGGGAACATAAAAAGCACTGTCTTTGTATGTTTTGTGGTACAATAAGTTAAAAAGTCGCATATCAAGCTTGCAAACGTTGTAAAACACAAGAATCATTGCAATAAATAATATCACAATATATAAACAATTCAGAAGTATATCATTCATTGCATTAAATAATAATGTCACACAAAAGACAGGCAATACTTCAAAACGTCATGTTTTGACACACAATATAACACACAATACTGTGCTATACGTGTACAGCATGTCAAGTCAAATCTGATGAGCCATCTACAGAATAGAGCCATTGAAAGTTGTTATACTTTATGTAAGATTGGGTATAGTTGATTAGGCATATGATTAGGCCTAAATTTATCATATGATTTAACTATATGACTTAACCACATCACACAAACGTATTGTTAGGTATATAGAAGTTCATTACCACGCATAGTGTAGCAATACCTTCTTAACATGTGTGAAATACATTGCTTTTCACTTGTCCAATTGCCTTACCTTACCTTACCTTACCTTACCTTACCTTACCTTACCTTACCTTACCTTACCTTACCTTACCTTACCTTACCTTACCTTACCTTACCTTACCTTACCTTACCTTACCTTACCTTACCTTACCTTACCTTACCTTACCTTACCTTACCTTACCTTACCTTACCTTACCTTACCTTACCTTACCTTACCCACATCCAATTTTCCTATGCGTGTTTTGAGGTACATGTAGTGCCAGTTTTGTAGTGCACGAGATATAAACCTTCAATATAAGTTCGCAGTTTCTGCCGCGTCAATGCTGCAATTTAAAATGCAGGATGCCAGGAGTAATTATATTTGAAATATGGCTGAAAATGTCCATGTACGTTTTGAGGTATACACATTACAACTATATGGGAAACTATAGAACAGCATTCAGAAGTACGACAACTTATCTTACCACATTTTGACTGCCTGAGAAGAAATTGTACTTGTGGAAAGCATACAATAACACAAAAAGAAAAACTGAAGAAAATTTCTTTCTTTAGATTTTATGCAAAGAGGAAATTTTGTGTGTTTTGAGGTACATATACCTGTACTTTTGCAAATCATGTAATGGTTGCCATGAATTACAAGGAAACCATCTAGAATTTATTTGGGGTATGAACAGTTGGCAGAATTCTGTCTTATTTACATTGGGTACAAAGAGCGAAGCTAAACAAGTAAACTGATCCCAAGTTGTGAAAAGAAAAGAGTAATTTGTCGTGTTGTATGTAAATAACCCCAATGCCGATAAGCAATCAAAGTTATTTCTTACAACGTGGAAAAATGTTGTTGTCGCGATAAATGAGAAAGTCGCACAAAACAATGCGTCTACTCGTATTTGACTAAGATAGTAATTGTTCTGGTAAATTTAATATTGCCGAGAAAATGTAATGCACGGACGCCGCTAACCTTTCGTTACTACGCGTAACATCAGAGTAATAAATATACATACACAAAGGCGACTTAAACCTGTATTTTGGGTAAAAATATTTATATTTTTTTGATTTTTTAAAAAAAATCCGGGGGGAAAAATGTAAAGGGGTTAGCCTTTACTTTTTGACCGATTTTGGTCACTTTTGAAACTTTTGAGTTAGGGTCAAAAACGGCTAGATAAAGTCGTTTTAAATAGCTTAACTAGTTACATAAATAGAAAGCGACTGGGTGACATGCAGAAAAGGTGATGCTGTACTGTTTAACAAAGTATCAGATATAAAGACACGAGGCGAAGCCGAGTATCTGATAAAACGCGAACTGCGAGTTTATTGAACGGCTTCAAAAACGAACCACTTGGTAAGTTCATTGGCGTAGTAAGTTTGAAAAATAAGCTTGTCTAAGCCGAGAAAATCAAAGCTAAAGTTTATGTGAATCAGGAGATATCTTTATCACATATAAAGACACTGATTAAACTTTAATTTCTTTTGAATTTTCCTCATGAATTATTAATGTATTTGATAAGTATGGATAAAAGATGAGATGCAAGGTGAGAAGACACCACGGGGAAAGAAAATATCAAAAATTGCCAAAGGAAAAGATTTAGTATTAGCATTAAGAGAGTGAATTAGCATTAACATATTAAAATATGTCCTGTTATATGTGGGGGCATCCTATCTTAATTTCAGTCAACCGCGGGTAACCAATTGAACGCCGCCATCTTTGATTTTTTGGAGGCAAACATTAGGCGCGTTGGTTGGCAAAGGACTGCGTCTAGTACATTTGCAAACCAATTGACTGAAATATCTTAGGTAATGGCGGCTGCCATGCGGTTACCAAATTTTCCCGCCAATGCCCCCTCTAGTATTTATATGATCTCTTTGGGTTGAAACCGCAGGGGTTGTGGACTATTGATTCATTCTGTGCTAAACGAATTAGCGATTGAAGAGCCTGAGTACGGGATTGAATGGTTTAGGGTTGTGGTTGTTTTAACGTACACTTGCCGCAACAAAACTCTATATATATGTTAGAAGTAGAACTCTATAAGTTTAAATAGCACTTCACAATTAGGTAATGCCAGAGTTGCAAGTTCGTACGACGTTGTAAAAGTGTTTGTTATGAAATAACGAGCCAATTCTCAAATCTCAACAAAGTGGCGACTGTTTGCAGCAAGAAGTAAACAACATCGAACAGAGTGAGGTAAAATTTTCTATTATATTACGAATTTTAGTAAAGTGTCAATGTATTTAGTTTAAGTTTTAACAAACTTATTGGGAAATAAAATAAGCAGGCAAGGTGGAAAAAGCTTCACGCCATCGAAGAGAATTAGCTTGAGATGTGCTTGTAATCGAAAATGTAACAACTGCACGAATTACTGAAAAAGATCCACAGTATAAAGTTTCGATGCTAACAGTTCAACTTATTTCCTTTGAATTGAGCAATTTCACTGTACTTTGCATTATTTTTGTCGTGAAGTCCGTCTATACGTGACCTGCTAATATTCTTGACAAAGTCGGATATTCAGTTGTATTGTTCTTAACGTGCGCAGTGCAAGGTAAGCTATTTCGTTTTTGAATATAAGTTTTTTATATTTTAAAAAAAAAGAAATTTCACGATTTCCGAGGTTAATTATTTTACAAGTGCAACGTTTCGGAAAGCTAAACTGGGCACGTCTTGGGGCTTATTTCGTCAATGTTTCATTAAAACACTAATAAAACAGATTCGAAGATGAACAGTAAACGATGCAGTTAAACATTTAACAATTATTCACCGAAGTGAAGGTGAATAGTGCTGGATATCTACACTATTCACCGACACTGAGGTGAATAATTGTTTTAGCATATACCTCATAATTGAGATAACAAGTTTAACATTCTTATATTTTTCGGTATTTTTATACAAGACACGGCCGCTAGCACGCTACGTCCTTGCATGGCTATGGAAAAACTCCATCTTCCAACCATAGTCAATCGAGATATGGTCTGGAAACTCGGCAAACTTCAAAGCGCCTATAATGAGCTGGGATTTTATGTTGAACCGTACCTTACACCGTGCAAATCCTTTATTTTAGGTGTATTAATATTTAAATAGCACGGTTGAGTGATTGAGCTGAAACGTTGCTATTGGACAATTCGTTCATTATACTAAAATACAATGGGTTCAGTGACCGTGCACCGTGCACAAAAATGCATAAAGGCGAACAAAAAGATAAACCAAAGACTTTAGCTGAGTTTCCAGACCATATCTCGATTGACTATGGTTGAGTGAAAAAACTACATAAATATACAGTACACGCAAAAATACTATTATCACTATGGAAAGAGAAAATGCAGCTCAATAAAACAAGAAAACTTTAAGGGAAAGCAACAGTATTGTGGTGGGTGGCATATTTACAGTATATAGTAAACTTTCTGGAGGAACGCGAGCTTTAACTGCTTGTCATTTCAAGGTCCCAATTGTTGTTTACGCACTTAAAGATGTAAAGATAATAACCAGACTTCAGTAAGTTACCTATACTATAGAGGTTTTGGGGACTCAGTAAATGTTTGACTTCCACCTGGTTCAGTACTAAACAGCTACCGCGCATGTCTGAATGTGTATAATTCATCAATGGATGTGTAGTGAATTTAACTCGCGAATCAAAAAGTTATTTGAAGCGGAGGGAAGAAACGACAATTTATACCTTATGTATATAGACTCAGCGAAGGAGTTCACTTGTAATTGTGGTCTAATTTCTTTTTGCAAAGCACGTCGCGCTATTGATATGACCTTATTGGACATTCAATTGTCGAGTCTTAAAACTATTTACTTATTTTGCAAGCCTTCATTTTGAGTAACCTTTAGCGAAATGTTGCAACGGTTCACCGTTTTTGCCGTTTACATTCTAACCAAGGCGCCGCAATAATCGATACGACACCTGATGTACTACTCTCAACAGCGGTGCACCGCATCACTCTTTGGCCGCAAACGTCGACACCGAAGCCTTGTTCCGTATCGCAAGAGATGAAGTATCTCGCAAAACGACCGATCCGTGCGTCTTCGCATCTACTAGACAGATTTTAGCAAATGTTAGCATTCAATCGATTGGTCGTAATATCTTTATTTTGTCTATAACACAATGAAAACTTACTGAGGCCAACGGCATTATTGAATATATTGCAACTAGCTGAGGGAATAGCCCGAAGCTGGCTGCAATATATTCAATAATGCCGTTTGGCCGAAGTAGTTATCTATTATAATTAATGACCCTATCATAGTTTCTGTTTGGTAAAATCAATTAAATCTCAAGTATTATCAATAAAATATTACAGAAACTCTGATTTTAAACCCTGGTAAACGAGAAACGAAAGGCTTGTAAACGAGCTGGCTGCGATATATATTAAAGCACTAATTTTAAAGCAATAATTCTAATATTGCAGTGTGCTAACCGCAATATTAAAAATATTGCAGTGTGCTTGCTGAAATCCCTAAACAGACTGAAATCGTTGATACAATGTAGACAGAGAACTATGGGGTTTGATAAGGGTCAGTAATTATTACTCTCTAATCTCAATGATGTTCACTCTCAGAGTCTGTCTACTTTCGAACACACGTTCGACACGTCCGTGATTACGTCACCATCACAGTCGCCACACGACATCTATTAATATCAGAATTCTTCTGATGCGCCATGCTTTCTGTAAAATTTCGTCAAATCCTTGATGTCATCAGACCGGAAAACGATAGACACATTATAAAACTCATTACTAAAAAGAACCATCTCACGATTCATTTTGATGTATCGGAAAGGAAATGGGTTCTACATCACCTCGCAACAATCTGATACCAAACTGGCAAACGCTCTTCACGCTCCGGTTAGAAGTGCCTGATTTGAAAAGTAATACAATACGTTGCGTCATGTGTAAATTTAGTGTCGTCACCTAGGTTTCTGATTGGTTTAGATCACCTGACCCTAACAAAAACCATAACCCCACTCAGTAATGAGCATGGAACGATATAATTGGATTGGTGATTGATAATGTGATTGGTTACTTATACAGTAGTCATAGATATAATAGACCCAGAATGCGGGCTCCTATCTCTTGTCAGTCAAAAAATGACGCATTATAAACACCGCTCCCAATCGTTTTCCGCCTGCGCGACGTCCGATCTCCTACCTCCAAAGAAGAGCGGGAATACACTGAAATATTTAGACTGGTCCCATAGAGTCCCACAAAGTTAAAATTATAAGCATACCACCAAAACGTAAAGATAGATAATTTGTACATGGCTTCTTTGTCAATATTGTAACATATTCTGAAATGCCCCATTCGTAATTTCCATGCCCCTTTTTAAAACACAAATGAATAGTGGAGTCTTCCTTAGTCTTCACTGTATGGTCGTTGTTGCCATGGCTATTTCCCCTTCTCTTGTAAATCTACGCATGCACAAACGTTTGACAGCGGTGTTTCCAATATAGGGAGTCAAAATGGCCAGTGTATAAGGGCAAAGGGAACTCGCCCTACGATTTTTTGACAGTTTTTAACACGGCGGAGGTTGGTGACCATGCATGTGGGAAAAAGTACAATTTTTATATTTTTCAAAATATTTTTGAGAGGATAAAAAGATGCGCTGACGTGACCCTCCTCCCAACCCTTGCAAAATTCGAAATGGTGGATTTATAAGGGCAAAATATAATTTCAATTGGACCCCTGTTCACGTGGTAGTGCGCATTCTAAGTCTATTCTATGCTTATAGCCAATCAGAAAACTAGTTTATATAGGTTTTTACCTTAGATTTATAATCAGCTGAATCCGATACACCCCATTATAATTATTCTACTCCACCACCACTTTTCTTGTCCGTTTCGAAATTGCAAAATAACGTTTATTCATTAATTTCAAGATGTATAACCAATGTAACTAATGTCTAATGTAACTAGTATAACTAATGACCAATGTAAAAGCACTTACTGCAACCTCGCTAAAAAACACAAATATCTTGGAAACGAGACGGCTAAGAAAAACGTGCATGCAGATCAGCGAAGATGCGCTAATTAGCCAACGAATGAGCGAACCATTAATGAAGATTTCATTGTTTAGAAGCATTTTTATTTTTCCAAGAGACTAATTTCAAGGGATCTTTTGTAGAAGGTGAGTTGTAAACAGTTTCTCTTTTAGATAAAAAGTTTGCGAATACACCTTGTATATTTGAACTAGCTGAACTTTCGTCCTTGAGACTTATGACGTCTTCAGAGCTGAATGAAAATTCGTCTGTTGTTATAGACCCTTTTAATAATAAGTATAGAATACGTAATTTTCACACTATGACGTCAATTTCTTTTCAATTTTTCTTTTGAATTCTTTTCAATTTCGTTTATTATCTTAAGCCCTAATCAAACAAGAACGGAAGTCATCGCAAGTTTTAGCTTGTGCTTGCTTGTGTCTCGTTTGAGCGCCAGCTTGCGGTGACTTGCGTTAGCTTGCGACTAATTTGGTCTTGTTCAAATTTCATCGCAAGTTGAAACAACTTGCGAGAGCTTGCGAAACGTTTGAACACAAAACACAAGTTGATGCAAATCTTTCGTGCTCCGTCGCCATAGAAACTACCATGGGAACTAGCGAAAAGGCGTGGGAACTAGCGGAAGTGCAGGACTTGCGACGACTTGTGCGACGTTTGACTGGTGGCATCGCAAGTCATCGTAAGCTAACTTGCGATGACTTGCGTTCTCGTTTGACTAGGGCTTTAGCTTTTGTATATTTTCAGTAGAATTCAAAAGGTTGAAAATGACGTCAAGTACGGGAAATGACGTCCTCTGCACTTATCAAAAGGGTCTATACGAATTGTCATTCAGCTCTGAAGACGTCCTCAAGAACGCAAACTCAGCTAATAAAAATGTTCAAGTATAGTACATGGTGTTATCTGCAAACGTTTTATCTGAATTACATATCACCATACAAACTTCAAATCTTTATTAGTTTTTCTTTTCTCCAAAGCAAAACTATTTCAATTCAATAAGTTTTAATGTGGTGACTTATACAATTTGAGCGCCGCAACAACTAAGCTTGTGAATCATAAATAATTATGGACTAGTATAGCTTCGGAAAAATTAGATTTGTGTCCCAGGGTCCTTGCATATCCTGGAAAGACTCAATCTCGTGCCCAGAGCCTTGGGAAAGTCTGAATTTTAATTTAAAAATTTAAAATAAATACAGAAGTCCCTGCTGAGCCTCAGTGGCTCAATAGTTAGAGCGTCTACACACGTAAAAACGCACAAGCTGTTACATACCTGCAAGCAAGTTGTTACAAGGCTGTTCAATCCTTACAAAAATTCCACATGATTTCACATGTGGATATTTCACATGTGTTTTTGGAACGTGTGATCACATGTGGAATATTCACATGTGATCACACGTTCCAAAAACACATGTGGAATATCCACATGTGATTACATGTGAAGATTTCACATGTGATCACACGTTCCAGATGGAATAACCACATGTGATCACATGCGGAATGTCGACATGCATCATGCATGTAAGTAGCACTCCGCATAAAAACGAAACAACTACATATAGTTAAATAAATTTTATTATACAAAAATTTTACAAATCAATAAAATAAAGCTGCTATAATTTTCTTTAAGCTTTGCATGATGCGAAGTAATCTATTTGAACTAATTAAAACATTTGTGGGATTCACCATGTATGTATTTTAGTCTGTCTGACTCATCTGAGCTTTTGGCCCATTTAGCTCGAGTCATATTAATTCAGCATTTCTTTTTAAAAAACTGTCCAAAGGTGGACCTGAACTAAACAGTGTGGAAACCCAGAAATAATGCAAATATAGACATGGTGAATTCCAAAAAAGCTTATCTTAAGTATAAAGATTAAAATATTGTAGTCTATATAAATAGGTGCATAAATACATGTACCTGGATTTCAATTAGAGTGTTTAGTAAAAAATAAGGTACACTATATTTCAAAAGATTAAAAAACCACGAACTTACATTAACCAACATTAATCTACAAGCCTTAAGTGCTTATTATAATGACACAAAAGTGTGTAGAACCCCTTGCATTTAATTCAGGCATAATAGGTAACCAATGAAATAATTTTAGAGTATTGATTTCCTAGTGAATAAGGAAATTATACTTTCTTGCCTCCATGATGGAATTAAATGCATTTTTAAAACACACCATAAAAATTGAAATGCTAGGTCCAACCTCAAAAATGTCCTATAATATCTACATCTGTTCCAATTATATTTTTTTTGCCTCCATGGCATTTCTCTCATCTTTACACGTTTGTCTGCAAAGCCATATACATGTAATCAGCCAATTTGCAACATTAAATTGGTAATCAGCTGATTATTGTATAATAATTAGTACATTAACTCTTTCACACATGGAGCTAATGTGAACCCAAAATATGCAATGAGTGTGTATAGTATTCACCATGAGCCATTCTCTTTTCACTCTGCTAGGAAAAACCTTGATTTTTGTTACATTTCCAAAATATTGTATGCTACTTGCAATCCCATGAAAAACATTGAAGAAAACTGTGCAGGGATTGGTAACCAATAACATATCAATAAGCACTACTGTATATGCCAATTAATCGACCTATTTATCTTAACTTAATTAGCCATTAATCTGCTTCAGTAATCGACAATTTTTGTAATCACTCATCTCTACTCATTACTTTTATGACTGCTAGTAATAGTACACTACTAACTTAACATGCTGTCGCCGTCATGTGTTCGCACTGGCTGTCCCAGTCTGTTAACATGTCTGTAACAGGTTGTTGACAACTTGTAACAAGGCTGATGACCCCAACAGACTGATGACAAGTTGTTCCAACAACCTGTTACCGCTCAGCTGCACTTAACAAGTTGTTAACAGGCTGATGCTAACAAGGTTGTAGCAGCTTCTTGAATGAACAGCATTATTACAACTTGTTCCCAGCCTTGCTACAAGCCTGTTGCGAACACATCCTTTTGACAAGCTGTGAGATTTTTACGTGTTTAACCGGCCATTAGAAGGTTGCAGGTTCGAACCCTCTCTGAGGCTCAGAAATTTTTTCTGAGTAAGTAGGGACCTTAAAGTACTTATTTTAATGTATTTGAATAGAGCAAAAAAAGTTAGTTAATGAGTTATTTTGCCGTTTTTTATTTAGTCAAATAGTTCCTGACATATTGGCCTCTGAACATGCCAATTTTCAAAAACGTCCGTCGTTCATTTTAACACCTTGGGGGCCTGGGACTCAGGAACGAGTCAATTCAAAACAACTACGTTTCGGCGTATTGATTCACAAAAACACGTATATTTGACTGAAAAATCGAAATGTCGAGCTCACACCCGTTTTCCAGTACGCATATTGATTTCAAATAAGAAGACGGTCGTCTTAGGTTCCTGAGTCCCTGGCCCCCGTGCTTGAAAATGAACGACGGGAATTTCGGGCGACAGGCATGTTTAAAGGCCTATATCTCAGAAACTATTAAACTAAATCAAAAAAGGCAAAATAACAAATTAACTAACTTTTTTACATCTATTTAAATATGTTAAAACCCCACAAGTGATCTAAGCACTAAGGTGGCTCCATACAGTTTGTAGAAAAAATGGAAAAAACAAGTTTGAGAGTCCAAAACATGTGCATAAACAATTCGGAAAAAGAATAAAACTAAACATTATGCATAGTTAAACATTCTGGCAATCAAAAACTGTTACCAAATAAATAGCAACAGTTGTTGCTATGGCAACAGTGACGTTTCAAAATGGCTGCCAATTACCTTTCAAACTAATTTAATTCGAAAAAACTTTGGTGACCCCCCAATTTTTTTTCATTAAAACTTTTCTTGAAGTATGAGTAATCAATAGGCCGATTTTAAAGAAATTCTGTGGAAGGAATAATTTTATTTTCGAAAAAATCATGTTTGTTAATTTTTAAAAAATTTGGGTCTTCAGAATTTTTTACAAATCAGCCTATTGATTACTTATACTTCAAGAAAAGTTTTAATAAAAAAAATGGGGTCACCAAAGTTTTTTTCGAATTAAATTAGTTTGAAGAGTAATTGGCAGCCATTTTGAAACGTCATTGTGATTGTCAGAATGTTTAACTATGCATAACATTTAGTTTTATTCTTTTTCCGAATTGTTTATGCACGTGTTTTGGACTCTCAACTTGCAACTCTCAACTTGCAACTTCCATTTTTCTAGAAACTGTATGGAGCCACCTTAAGCAAGCTAGGACGAAGTCCCTAGAATTTTATGTCTGGAGACGCGGCGAACATCAAAGCGGTTAACAAGGAGCTACAATTCAGGTTGAGGGTGGCATATAAGGTGTACAATCTTTTGTTTTACGTTCATTAATATTTATAAAGCAACGATGCTATTGGTCGATTGCTTCATTATACCAAAAATACAATGTGTTCAGCATGCGTTAAGGTGAGATAAGGTGCACAAACGTGAACAAAAACCTATAGCAAAGACTTTGGCCGCGTTGCTAGACAATTTATTTCTAGGGACTATGATTTAAAAGAAACCAAGGATCAGCAAGGATCAGGACATCGTATATTGTATGCTTTATTATTTTGTAAGATATTTAACAGGCAGCCATACCTTTGACAACGTGACGTATAATAGATTAACGCCTAACTAAACTAACAACCTCGCCACAACGTCGTCTTGAAAACGTGACTCAACGCTTCAGTTGACGTTGTATGTGCAACAAGGACGGTGTTGGGATTACTCTTGGAACTGCAAATTATTCAACGCTTTGTTTTGGTTGAAAAATACTATTGTACGTACTCGGGCCGTCGCCGTGACGTTCGCATTGTGGTTGCTTAAGGTCCCAATTGAGCTTGACGAACGTCGTCCACCAAACGTCTGTTGTATTACACCAAGCTCGCAAACGTGCCACGTGCACTACATGTAAACGTACGACTTATCATGATTTTCTTTCCGTTATACTTCCAATGTTTTAATCATGCTCAAATTGCAACGTACGGAATTATGGTACACACTCCATACAATCTTACATAGTAAGGAACTACGTCATTTACATTTTGCGTGATAACAACACCCAAAAGTAAACGCTTGGAGTGGAGGAGCAAAGTTTCTGCTGCCTAATCCGATTACTATCACACCGTCAATATAACATGCAATTCACGAACGCCACAAAATAAGTGATTTCAAACGTTAGTGTTAGTTTATCTGTCGAAGTCGCTATGTTAGGTGGCACCCGACGTTTAGTAGATTAAATAATGACTGGTAACCGTTTCTTTATACGGTTATGCCATCCAGCTTGGGGATACGTGAAAGAGGTCAAAATGTTACTGGGAATTTAGCCTAATTTTCAGTATAATGCATGATCCCTTTGGACGGCTAGCTGCTGCAACTAAAAATAGCAAAATAACACATGTGTTCTCCATCTCTTTTCTTCAATTTCTTTTTCACGTGAGCTTTGAACTCACTCTTTCCGCCACAGATGCTTAATTTCTTGTTGATTGAAGGCTCGGCCGGTAAGGCGAGGAGAAGGCGTGCGAGAGAGAATGTGTCAAGACACATACTCAGTTTATGTTGTAACGTCATATTTTAGGAACAATTTAGCCATTTTATTATTACTAATCCATACCCAAAATAAGGACTAAACCTAAATATAGCTCTAAACCGAACCTAAATCCGTTTTCAAAAGAATTGAGTTTTTTTGACCACGCCACCAACTGAGTGGAATGTAGCCTGAAGTGTTCCGAATATTTTCGATTTGTTTCGCAGGTGATTTCCATTGAAAAATCCAGAATAACAACATTCTAGACTAAAATTCTGAGGAAAACATTGTGCTTTATGGAAAGAACTAAGTATGGTTGCTATCTGCCATGACCGCAGGGAACCGCAGATTTGTCCAGAAAACCGCGCATAATATCCACATGCCTGCCTGTCTCTACATGCGGCGCTGCATAGTCTGCAAAACCGGCCAGCCTGAACCAGGCCTCTCTTTTTCAACGTCGAGCGACAGACTGAAATTATGAGAGGCCTGGAGTATAATGTTTCCCTTGGCCCCAAAACTGACGCCAAATTTGGCCACAAATTATACAGGCGCTACAAGGCAGATAACACTCACCTCGGTCTGCACAATTCTTTATAACATCTATAGCAAGATTTGTCTACTGCCGAAACGTGGAAATAGCATATTTTGATTTGTATAAATGTATTTCAACAGAATCACTTCCTACGCAGCACACTATTCTTTTAACGTAATATAAAATAAAGAAACATCGTTTGCTTCTCTCGTTCATATTTTGAGAAAAATCTGAGCTCTATAGCGGGATCATGATGGATAATGGTGATTCATTTTCCGCTAGTCCTCTCCACTGATCTGTATACAACTGGACTGCGTACTCCTATTATTTTTGAGTTGGGAAAAGTGTGACCATTTTCAGTTTCAAAATGGCGGCGTTTATAGGTCCTGCTAATGGTAGTGGTCGCTGACCGCGGACTGTTGACACAAGTACTTAAAATGGCATATTTTAGACAAGAAACTCGTTACTCGTTAGGTGTTTTATAGTCCGGTAAACGAAGAGATTGTTTTCGTCCGTCTATTTTCCCGTCGTTAAAACAAGAAAGCCGGACGACATATTAACTACCAGACGGTCCAGATTAGCACAGTGGAAGACCGTCAAATTCCGTCAGTCCAGCCTTCTAAAATGATGACTTTATCGAGTTATAACGACACTTGGAAAAGGTTAATTGATAAAGACACTCTTAGGCCCGTTTCAAACGTCGAGCTTATCATGTGCCGAACTTAATACATATTAAGTTCGACAAAGTTCGACGTGGTTTCAAACGTCGAGCCTAACATGTCGAACTTAATTGCTAGCGGCGAGCATTCGTTGGATTTGGTCAGTGGCCACCTACGCGAATGTGCAGCGCTTAACATGAATAATGTGCCATGAATCGCACGGTTTTCGTTTCTCTTGTCTATATCTCATTATTTTCTTGTCGGAAAATGGTGACGGTAAATCAGAAGAGAGCGAGAAAAGAGAACAGAATAATTGTGAGTAGATGATTGATTTGAATCTGCCTTACACTAGCTTGTTGTCAGTTGAATGCGGAACGTATCTCTGTGCGCCGTCCGATTGACTTATTCATCTTCTTCAAACTTCAAACTCAGCGCATCGATTACATGCTTATTACGAACAGTTTTAAATCTTCATGCAATGGTGCCATATTTACGCGAAAAGACAGCCGTGCGTATAAAGTTTCATGTTTTCAACTCGCATTACAGTCAGAAAAACTAGACAAACACGTTTTTTCGTGAATTGCATTAAGTTCGGCACATGATAAGTTCGACGTTTGAAACCACGTCGCGCTTTGTCGCGCTTTGGTCGTTCTACTCGACCGAAGCGGTCGAACTTAACTTCGCGGTCGAACTTAATTAAAACAGTCGAACTTAATTGTTTCAAACGTCGAGCTTATCATGTGCTTAATTCAAACTATTAAGCTCGGCACATGGCAAGCTCGACGTTTGAAACGGGCCTAAGGAGAACTCGGCTACGCCTCGATTCTTTACGACTTCCCGTGGATGTTCTTCATCGCTTGCCCTTCTTTATAGAGATGGCGACTTCATAAAACAAAATGTTTGTACAACTTCCACATATTAATAGTTTATTTTGTTGCTGATTATTCGTGCCGTACACCCGGAACATTTTCATGATAAGAGACTTAGACCCCGTTTACACTAGAGCAAAAGTATCCGGATTCACATTTTTTTTTATTCCCATGAGGATGAAAGACAATGTGAATCTGGATACTTTTGCTCTAGTGTAAACGGGGCCTTAGTATGTGCACATGGTAACGTTTCCGAGCGTTTTCGTATTGTTTACTGTTCTCAAGGGAACCGAGAACAGTCAGCTCATTACTTGAAACAATACGAAAACGCTCGGAAACGTTACCGTGTGCACATAGCCTTATTGTAGCTCTGAACTACAACATAATTACTAGACAATTATTGCTGTAGGCTTGTAGCTCTGAATTAAGACGTCCTGGGCCGCTCAGCAACAAACGTGAACCGATACTTTGTTTATTCAAATTCGAAATCATGTTCTACTTATCTTCCTATTTGATCCGACAAATAATTCAGCACGCGTTTTCAGTCTTGCAAGTTCCACAATTAACAATTGACCAACCATGCATGTACAAAGTGACAAAAATCGCCTTGCACATAAAGGCGGTTTTCCACTAGGCGAAAAATGTCGCGCGAAGCGACTTTTTCTTTTGTCTCGCAAGCTCTCGAGTGGAACTAATTAGCCAAGACAAAAGAAAAATGTCGAGTCGGTCGACAAATGTCGCCCAGTGGAAAACCGCCTTAAATATCGAAAACAATATTAACGAAGTTGCGATAAATGCATGTCAGTGGTCGCTACCATTAGCAGAAGGACCTATAAATGCTATAAATGGCTTAAATGCCGCCATTTTGACTCTGAAAATGGCGACCCATTTTTGGGCAGCACTCGCAGTCCAGTTATATACAACTCTATATATACCTGGAAGGCTGACTCCCAATCAAAACATGGCGGCAATGGGGAATTTTTGGACGTCAGTTCAGTTCAGTTCAGTTCAGTTCAGTTCAGTTCAGTTCAGTTCAGTTCAGTTCAGTTCAGTTCAGTTCAGTTCAGTTCAGTTCAGTTCAGTTCAGTTCAGTTCAGTTCAGTTCAGTTCAGTTCAGTTCAGTGCGTATGTTGACCGTTGGCACAAATTCAAATGGAATATAGAATTTCGACATAAATATTCTTGACTTGCTTCTGCTTAATTTTATTTGTTGATGCTTGTGTCTTTGTGACTTCCGACTCGTGTTTCAACTATATTTCGACGAGATGTTTACTTCTGGTTAAATATAACCTCTTTATACTAAAAATAAGGAAAGGCTGGCTACTTTCAATAAAGAATATTTTAGACGACGCTCATTTAAAGCTCCGTAAAATACACAAAAACCGCTCGATCTCGCGAAAATTGCCGTAGACGTTAGTATATTCGTAAAGAACTCGGCTTTTGGTTCATTGCCATTTCATCTTCTATGTAGCTCGACTGAAACGTAACGTTTGTATACAAACCGGCCTTGGCTTCACAAAAGCTCTCACCGTATGCGTATATACGAACGGCCGGTGTCACCTCAGTTTGTAGGAACATTTCTCGAGCTGCGAAGATGAACGTTTGGGTCGAAAGAGCAATGAACTGAAAGCCAAGTTCTTGACGAATGTATTAGCGAGATCGAGTGGTTTTTGTAGATTTTACGGAGCTTCAAGTGAGGGCCGTCTGAAATATTTCTATGTCTATATTTGAATATTCTCTGTGAGTCGTAGCCTCGTAGGGGCCGTTTACATGAATCATGATTGAGTTTCAATCTGGATTGAAAGGCGAAGTCAATCCGTGTTTAGCCTACATGGAATTGGGTTTCTGGATTGAAATCCGCCTGTCGCCTGAAAGCCGTAAATATTAGGAAACACGCATGCATTGTTTGTTTGTTCTAGTCCTCTCTGTCACGTTGTTCATTCCGGAATGAAACTCGCACCGCCTTTACAAGATTCTGGAACGAAATTTCAATCCGGAATGAGATTTCAATCCAGAATGAGAGAAACGGATTGAACTCAATCCGGAATGAGCTAATCTCAATCCGGATTCATGTAAACAGACAAAGGGGTTTGATCAGAAGCGGAATGAGTTCAATCCGGATTCATGTAAACGGCCCCTAAATTTATTTCGAATTTCTATACCCTGGTCCCAGAGGATTTCTCTTGTAAGTAATATTTCATAAACGAGTGCGAGTGTTTTACCAGGGTTTCCAAACACGTGAGAACAATTGAATTCACGACGCTGTTCACCAAGCGATTTTTATAATTGTTCTCGAGAGTTTGTAAAACACGAAAGGCAGTGAAAACACGAGGCCGGCACGGCCGAGTGGTTTTTGTTGTCTTGAGTGTTTTACAAACCCGTGAGAACAATTATGAAAATCGCGCGGTGAACAGTCAAGTGAATTCAATTGTTCTCAAGTGTTTGGAAACCCTGGTAAAACGCGAGCCACGAGTTTATGAAATAACTTCTCAGTTGACAATAGTCTATTGTTGTAGAATTCCCTAATTAGATGGCGTGCTATTATATAACCTAACTTAATTGGTTTCTGTGTTGAGTTTTGCATTTATAATTTAGAATTGTGGTAATAATACAGTTTTCTTTGTTTTGACTGTTTTTATAATTTAGAAATGTTGTAATGTACGCTTTTTATTGTTTAAAGCGTTTATTATCTAATTTCCTAATTATTAATTCAATTTTTCGTTTATTACCGGGGTTTCGCAACTCACGCACGTGACGAAATATGTGTTTTTGATTGGATAATTATCTCATGAATTAGTTATGAGTTTGAGAAGTACAGAAAGTAAACACAAAAGGAACACAACAATGCTCGCGCTCAAGAGGGTGTACGTTTGGGCCGCCTGTGGTTCGGCAGCGAGAAAAAAGACAAAGGCTGATATCCAAGATGACCGCGTAGGAGCCTAGAACTGACGTCTAAAAATTCCCCATTGCCGCCATGTTTGCCTCACTTTTTAATACTGGGATTGAATAGAGTCAGCCTTCCAGGTATATATAGAGTTCACTGGTTATATCCCTATTCTGCGACGTCACCAAAATACGTTATCGAGAGAAAAGAGGACTAGGAACTAGTCTGAAAGCCAGCGCTCTGGCCTCTGGGGTCGGGTAGGGATTGGGGCGAATGGCGTGCGACAGAGAACACCTGCTACTGCACTTATTAATTTTAGAATGGGAAGTGTTTTGATTGGCTAGCTAAAGGCGGCTTTTTTGAAGCGGCAACAGGTTTTTCTGTTTCCGATGATGGATTATCCCAGAGCCTTCGTTTGCGTGTTGTCCAAGGCTCTGGTAACGAGATTGATCTTTTTCAAGCCCGCTCAAATTGAAACCAATCAAAAACGTCGCTACTGTTCCTATTCAATTATGTAAACAACGGCAGTATCTGGTCACACCACGATGTTAATAGTAAAACGCACAAGTTCGCTTTTGTTTAGTTCTCATGCTTTTAAAACCCCTTGTATGTCAAAACTGTAGCATTTTCAATATGCATGATGTAGAACGGTTTTAATTTATTGCCACACCGCACAAATAAGACATCCACGCTGTGTTGAAAACGTAGACTATTTTAAGGGAATTGCCTTAAGTAAACGTAGGAAACAGTTTAATATTATAATAGCGGCATGTTTTGTGCTCCTGCTCTGCTGCATCGCTAAACACTTTCCGGTCAAAGAAAGTAAGGGGCTGTTCACGAAATACTTGAGGCTTGATGCGGGAGGAGGGGGTGTTGACAAAGCATCACATAATGTCACAAAAGGGAGGGGGTAAAATGTTGAAAATGTTCGTAGCAATGTTCGTAATAATATAACATCTACTTCTCACAAATATTATAGAATTTCAAATCTATTTTTATTCGTACAACCTTGAGCGATATGTAAAACGTCCAGGTTCCTAGTAAACGGAAAGTTATTTTAAAATGAGAAAACATATGCCATTTTTGTTTTTTGACAAACACTTTGTCAAGTTTTCACAGAACGTTCACAACACTTTTAACCATATACAATCATTGACAAAATTGTTGTAACAAAAGCAACATTAACATGTTTTGCATCACTCCGCCTACATTCCTCGACCCCCCCTCCCCCCTCCCCCCTAAACAATGTTGTATCACCACAAAACATTCGTGATTTGTTCTCTATAGGTTCTCATCACATTTCCGTTGATAGGAAGCCAACATTGAATAGGGGGGATGGGGGGATATAAAAACATTGTGAAATGTCTTACTTTGGTGCACATGTTCCAACTCATTTTGTCAATGATTGTCTGAGTTTTTAATGCAAAATTTTACGATTATTTTCAAGAGAAAAACAAATTTTAACTAAATAATTTCATCAAATATTACTTAGAATACGTGAAAATGAAGCACCTAATTGTTTTAATAAAGTATATTTTATAATATATTATACAAATTATGCATTTCAATTGATTTTTGTCATAATTCAGAAATCATAACTTGGCAAGTTGCGAACACGCGTTTACGTAACGGCACTTGGTAACTATATTTTTGTCTATTACCTTGTATTTTACATAATGCAAATTGCGAGAAATGGCTTACGCCATGCCCTCCTTTACTTTTATTATTCATGGTCAGAATGAGGTCGCAGTATTCCCTTAAAAATTATCTCCAAAGTGTCATGGCGTACACTATAACACCTTTTCTCATATACACTGCCATTGTGACACCCACTTTGTCTTCGTAGGAAGTGCACCCCTGTGGTTCATGTTTCGCACGACTTATATTAGATACTGTGCTATAACTTCCTATATTTTCTATTTTGTGTTAATGCAAAACCATCATGTTAATCCTTATGATGTAGCGTTTCATATGAGTACACTTTACCATAGGTATACGATTATTTTTCATACACTTTACCACACTTTACCACACTTTACCACAGCGGAGTTTATAAATTAAATTAAGTATCCTATTATTATACACTGTTTGTGGTAAAGTGTGGTAAAGTGTGGTAAAGTGTATGAAAAATTATGATTTTGCCATGGTAAAGTGAATTAATATGATATAATTCGATTTAACAAAGCTTGTTTAACCGTAAATTTTTAATAAAATGTATTTGTTACCATCAAAAACACTGATATAAAGTGACGGGTAACTGGATATGATATACGACACCATCGTTATTAAACAACTTCAAAACAATTAGTTTATTCCTTCAAACTCACATACAGTCTTTGAAATTCGGGTTATTTGTTATCACTAATTCTTAAATTGTAGTTTACATTAAATACAAATTATTATGACCATGTATAACATTGAATTGCTGTTTTGCACAACATGTGTTGATAATATTGATACGGTTTAATTAGTAAGTGACTTCAGTATTTTGTTCGTCGACCCTTAGTTTTCACAATATGCTTTAGTCTTTTAGGCATACTGGATATTGTCTTATCGATGTACTCTTTAGACGTTGACCAAATATTGTATTTAACTGCACTGCAGAACTCATCCCATGTCTGATGTGTGATGTTATTCTTTCTCACTTGGGCTTCAATGCGCTTTCTAACGACATGGAATATATTCTCAATCGGGTTAAGGTCTGGCGATCTTGGTGGAATGGCTTGCACGCTAATGCCGAGGTCTGCCAAACATGTTCTTGCTTTTGAAGGCGTTTGTGAAGGGTCGTTGTCCATCACAAATATTTTCTCGTCTGTTTCACCTTTTCCAGCTATTTCGAACAAATTTGGAAAATGTCGTGTTATAAATTGCGCGAAAAATTTTCCCTTCATCTTTTCGTATGGCTCGGCTAAAATTACTCCTTTCCCATATGATATGGCGACAATGAGATGCAATCGTTGCCTCCGGCCAGATCTTTACTTCCTTTCGTTGTTACAACGAGACCCTCGCTTCTTTTTCGCCAAACTCTGTTCTTTGGTTTCACCGCATCACTCATCGGGTTTCCTTTGTAGATGAAGGATACTCTGTCCAAATAAAATGCCACGTCTTTCGTCCAATAATCTTCATTTTTTGCACACATTGCCCTTGCAAATGTACGTCGTTGCTTTAGATCTTTTGCAGTAAGGATCCCCTTTCTACGCGTTTTTTTGAAATTGGCGGATTTTCGCAATAGCTCTTTTAAGTTTCCATTTATCACGCGCTGTCATAACCTGAGGTCTGCCAACTTTTCCCCCGGCTGCTTTCTTTCCTTTTTTTCCCTTTCAATTTCTTCTGCATGTAGAAGTCGCAAAACACTTGTTCTCGACATTTTCGTCTTGTAGGCAATCTTTGCAAGAGAGTATCTATCCCCCTTGCTGAGCCAACACAAGTGCGTGTGCGCATTGCAAGGCCGTAAGTCGTCCTTTGACACCATTTTTGAAAGAACTCGTTGTGACGTCATTTAATATATCCCATATAATCAATTTTGATCATTTTAGAGAAGGAATGCTAGCACTTTATTTGTAAGAGCAGTTTCTTAACATTATCGCATACATTTAGTTAAATTTTTAATGTTAAACGTTAATACAAAGATACCATCATTTTCAGACAGTCTGAGTTTTTAATGCAAAATTTTACGATTATTTTCAAGAGAAAAACAAATTTTAACTAAATAATTTCATCAAATATTACTTAGAATACGTGAAAATGAAGCACCTAATTGTTTTAATAAAGTATATTTTATAATATATTATACAAATTATGCATTTCAATTGATTTTTGTCATAATTCAGAAATCATAACTTGGCAAGTTGCGAACACGCGTTTACGTAACGGCACTTGGTAACTATATTTTTGTCTATTACCTTGTATTTTACATAATGCAAATTGCGAGAAATGGCTTACGCCATGCCCTCCTTTACTTTTATTATTCATGGTCAGAATGAGGTCGCAGTATTCCCTTAAAAATTATCTCCAAAGTGTCATGGCGTACACTATAACACCTTTTCTCATATACACTGCCATTGTGACACCCACTTTGTCTTCGTAGGAAGTGCACCCCTGTGGTTCATGTTTCGCACGACTTATATTAGATACTGTGCTATAACTTCCTATATTTTCTATTTTGTGTTAATGCAAAACCATCATGTTAATCCTTATGATGTAGCGTTTCATATGAGTACACTTTACCATAGGTATACGATTATTTTTCATACACTTTACCACACTTTACCACACTTTACCACAGCGGAGTTTATAAATTAAATTAAGTATCCTATTATTATACACTGTTTGTGGTAAAGTGTGGTAAAGTGTGGTAAAGTGTATGAAAAATTATGATTTTGCCATGGTAAAGTGAATTAATATGATATAATTCGATTTAACAAAGCTTGTTTAACCGTAAATTTTTAATAAAATGTATTTGTTACCATCAAAAACACTGATATAAAGTGACGGGTAACTGGATATGATATACGACACCATCGTTATTAAACAACTTCAAAACAATTAGTTTATTCCTTCAAACTCACATACAGTCTTTGAAATTCGGGTTATTTGTTATCACTAATTCTTAAATTGTAGTTTACATTAAATACAAATTATTATGACCATGTATAACATTGAATTGCTGTTTTGCACAACATGTGTTGATAATATTGATACGGTTTAATTAGTAAGTGACTTCAGTATTTTGTTCGTCGACCCTTAGTTTTCACAATATGCTTTAGTCTTTTAGGCATACTGGATATTGTCTTATCGATGTACTCTTTAGACGTTGACCAAATATTGTATTTAACTGCACTGCAGAACTCATCCCATGTCTGATGTGTGATGTTATTCTTTCTCACTTGGGCTTCAATGCGCTTTCTAACGACATGGAATATATTCTCAATCGGGTTAAGGTCTGGCGATCTTGGTGGAATGGCTTGCACGCTAATGCCGAGGTCTGCCAAACATGTTCTTGCTTTTGAAGGCGTTTGTGAAGGGTCGTTGTCCATCACAAATATTTTCTCGTCTGTTTCACCTTTTCCAGCTATTTCGAACAAATTTGGAAAATGTCGTGTTATAAATTGCGCGAAAAATTTTCCCTTCATCTTTTCGTATGGCTCGGCTAAAATTACTCCTTTCCCATATGATATGGCGACAATGAGATGCAATCGTTGCCTCCGGCCAGATCTTTACTTCCTTTCGTTGTTACAACGAGACCCTCGCTTCTTTTTCGCCAAACTCTGTTCTTTGGTTTCACCGCATCACTCATCGGGTTTCCTTTGTAGATGAAGGATACTCTGTCCAAATAAAATGCCACGTCTTTCGTCCAATAATCTTCATTTTTTGCACACATTGCCCTTGCAAATGTACGTCGTTGCTTTAGATCTTTTGCAGTAAGGATCCCCTTTCTACGCGTTTTTTTGAAATTGGCGGATTTTCGCAATAGCTCTTTTAAGTTTCCATTTATCACGCGCTGTCATAACCTGAGGTCTGCCAACTTTTCCCCCGGCTGCTTTCTTTCCTTTTTTTCCCTTTCAATTTCTTCTGCATGTAGAAGTCGCAAAACACTTGTTCTCGACATTTTCGTCTTGTAGGCAATCTTTGCAAGAGAGTATCTATCCCCCTTGCTGAGCCAACACAAGTGCGTGTGCGCATTGCAAGGCCGTAAGTCGTCCTTTGACACCATTTTTGAAAGAACTCGTTGTGACGTCATTTAATATATCCCATATAATCAATTTTGATCATTTTAGAGAAGGAATGCTAGCACTTTATTTGTAAGAGCAGTTTCTTAACATTATCGCATACATTTAGTTAAATTTTTAATGTTAAACGTTAATACAAAGATACCATCATTTTCAGACAATCATTGACAAAATTGTTGTAACAAAAGCAACATTAACATGTTTTGCATCACTCCGCCTACATTCCTCGACCCCCCTCCCCCTCCCCCTAAACAATGTTGTATCACCACAAAACATTCGTGATTTGTTCTCTATAGGTTCTCATCACATTTCCGTTGATAGGAAGCCAACATTGAATAGGGGGGATGGGGGGATATAAAAACATTGTGAAATGTCTTACTTTGGTGCACATGTTCCAACTCATTTTGTCAATGATTGTCTGAGTTTTTAATGCAAAATTTTACGATTATTTTCAAGAGAAAAACAAATTTTAACTAAATAATTTCATCAAATATTACTTAGAATACGTGAAAATGAAGCACCTAATTGTTTTAATAAAGTATATTTTATAATATATTATACAAATTATGCATTTCAATTGATTTTTGTCATAATTCAGAAATCATAACTTGGCAAGTTGCGAACACGCGTTTACGTAACGGCACTTGGTAACTATATTTTTGTCTATTACCTTGTATTTTACATAATGCAAATTGCGAGAAATGGCTTACGCCATGCCCTCCTTTACTTTTATTATTCATGGTCAGAATGAGGTCGCAGTATTCCCTTAAAATTATCTCCAAAGTGTCATGGCGTACACTATAACACCTTTTCTCATATACACTGCCATTGTGACACCCACTTTGTCTTCGTAGGAAGTGCACCCCTGTGGTTCATGTTTCGCACGACTTATATTAGATACTGTGCTATAACTTCCTATATTTTCTATTTTGTGTTAATGCAAAACCATCATGTTAATCCTTATGATGTAGCGTTTCATATGAGTACACTTTACCATAGGTATACGATTATTTTTCATACACTTTACCACACTTTACCACACTTTACCACAGCGGAGTTTATAAATTAAATTAAGTATCCTATTATTATACACTGTTTGTGGTAAAGTGTGGTAAAGTGTGGTAAAGTGTATGAAAAATTATGATTTTGCCATGGTAAAGTGAATTAATATGATATAATTCGATTTAACAAAGCTTGTTTAACCGTAAATTTTTAATAAAATGTATTTGTTACCATCAAAAACACTGATATAAAGTGACGGGTAACTGGATATGATATACGACACCATCGTTATTAAACAACTTCAAAACAATTAGTTTATTCCTTCAAACTCACATACAGTCTTTGAAATTCGGGTTATTTGTTATCACTAATTCTTAAATTGTAGTTTACATTAAATACAAATTATTATGACCATGTATAACATTGAATTGCTGTTTTGCACAACATGTGTTGATAATATTGATACGGTTTAATTAGTAAGTGACTTCAGTATTTTGTTCGTCGACCCTTAGTTTTCACAATATGCTTTAGTCTTTTAGGCATACTGGATATTGTCTTATCGATGTACTCTTTAGACGTTGACCAAATATTGTATTTAACTGCACTGCAGAACTCATCCCATGTCTGATGTGTGATGTTATTCTTTCTCACTTGGGCTTCAATGCGCTTTCTAACGACATGGAATATATTCTCAATCGGGTTAAGGTCTGGCGATCTTGGTGGAATGGCTTGCACGCTAATGCCGAGGTCTGCCAAACATGTTCTTGCTTTTGAAGGCGTTTGTGAAGGGTCGTTGTCCATCACAAATATTTTCTCGTCTGTTTCACCTTTTCCAGCTATTTCGAACAAATTTGGAAAATGTCGTGTTATAAATTGCGCGAAAAATTTTCCCTTCATCTTTTCGTATGGCTCGGCTAAAATTACTCCTTTCCCATATGATATGGCGACAATGAGATGCAATCGTTGCCTCCGGCCAGATCTTTACTTCCTTTCGTTGTTACAACGAGACCCTCGCTTCTTTTTCGCCAAACTCTGTTCTTTGGTTTCACCGCATCACTCATCGGGTTTCCTTTGTAGATGAAGGATACTCTGTCCAAATAAAATGCCACGTCTTTCGTCCAATAATCTTCATTTTTTGCACACATTGCCCTTGCAAATGTACGTCGTTGCTTTAGATCTTTTGCAGTAAGGATCCCCTTTCTACGCGTTTTTTTGAAATTGGCGGATTTTCGCAATAGCTCTTTTAAGTTTCCATTTATCACGCGCTGTCATAACCTGAGGTCTGCCAACTTTTCCCCCCGGCTGCTTTCTTTCCTTTTTTTCCCTTTCAATTTCTTCTGCATGTAGAAGTCGCAAAACACTTGTTCTCGACATTTTCGTCTTGTAGGCAATCTTTGCAAGAGAGTATCTATCCCCCTTGCTGAGCCAACACAAGTGCGTGTGCGCATTGCAAGGCCGTAAGTCGTCCTTTGACACCATTTTTGAAAGAACTCGTTGTGACGTCATTTAATATATCCCATATAATCAATTTTGATCATTTTAGAGAAGGAATGCTAGCACTTTATTTGTAAGAGCAGTTTCTTAACATTATCGCATACATTTAGTTAAATTTTTAATGTTAAACGTTAATACAAAGATACCATCATTTTCAGACAGTCTGAGTTTTTAATGCAAAATTTTACGATTATTTTCAAGAGAAAAACAAATTTTAACTAAATAATTTCATCAAATATTACTTAGAATACGTGAAAATGAAGCACCTAATTGTTTTAATAAAGTATATTTTATAATATATTATACAAATTATGCATTTCAATTGATTTTTGTCATAATTCAGAAATCATAACTTGGCAAGTTGCGAACACGCGTTTACGTAACGGCACTTGGTAACTATATTTTTGTCTATTACCTTGTATTTTACATAATGCAAATTGCGAGAAATGGCTTACGCCATGCCCTCCTTTACTTTTATTATTCATGGTCAGAATGAGGTCGCAGTATTCCCTTAAAAATTATCTCCAAAGTGTCATGGCGTACACTATAACACCTTTTCTCATATACACTGCCATTGTGACACCCACTTTGTCTTCGTAGGAAGTGCACCCCTGTGGTTCATGTTTCGCACGACTTATATTAGATACTGTGCTATAACTTCCTATATTTTCTATTTTGTGTTAATGCAAAACCATCATGTTAATCCTTATGATGTAGCGTTTCATATGAGTACACTTTACCATAGGTATACGATTATTTTTCATACACTTTACCACACTTTACCACACTTTACCACAGCGGAGTTTATAAATTAAATTAAGTATCCTATTATTATACACTGTTTGTGGTAAAGTGTGGTAAAGTGTGGTAAAGTGTATGAAAAATTATGATTTTGCCATGGTAAAGTGAATTAATATGATATAATTCGATTTAACAAAGCTTGTTTAACCGTAAATTTTTAATAAAATGTATTTGTTACCATCAAAAACACTGATATAAAGTGACGGGTAACTGGATATGATATACGACACCATCGTTATTAAACAACTTCAAAACAATTAGTTTATTCCTTCAAACTCACATACAGTCTTTGAAATTCGGGTTATTTGTTATCACTAATTCTTAAATTGTAGTTTACATTAAATACAAATTATTATGACCATGTATAACATTGAATTGCTGTTTTGCACAACATGTGTTGATAATATTGATACGGTTTAATTAGTAAGTGACTTCAGTATTTTGTTCGTCGACCCTTAGTTTTCACAATATGCTTTAGTCTTTTAGGCATACTGGATATTGTCTTATCGATGTACTCTTTAGACGTTGACCAAATATTGTATTTAACTGCACTGCAGAACTCATCCCATGTCTGATGTGTGATGTTATTCTTTCTCACTTGGGCTTCAATGCGCTTTCTAACGACATGGAATATATTCTCAATCGGGTTAAGGTCTGGCGATCTTGGTGGAATGGCTTGCACGCTAATGCCGAGGTCTGCCAAACATGTTCTTGCTTTTGAAGGCGTTTGTGAAGGGTCGTTGTCCATCACAAATATTTTCTCGTCTGTTTCACCTTTTCCAGCTATTTCGAACAAATTTGGAAAATGTCGTGTTATAAATTGCGCGAAAAATTTTCCCTTCATCTTTTCGTATGGCTCGGCTAAAATTACTCCTTTCCCATATGATATGGCGACAATGAGATGCAATCGTTGCCTCCGGCCAGATCTTTACTTCCTTTCGTTGTTACAACGAGACCCTCGCTTCTTTTTCGCCAAACTCTGTTCTTTGGTTTCACCGCATCACTCATCGGGTTTCCTTTGTAGATGAAGGATACTCTGTCCAAATAAAATGCCACGTCTTTCGTCCAATAATCTTCATTTTTTGCACACATTGCCCTTGCAAATGTACGTCGTTGCTTTAGATCTTTTGCAGTAAGGATCCCCTTTCTACGCGTTTTTTTGAAATTGGCGGATTTTCGCAATAGCTCTTTTAAGTTTCCATTTATCACGCGCTGTCATAACCTGAGGTCTGCCAACTTTTCCCCCGGCTGCTTTCTTTCCTTTTTTTCCCTTTCAATTTCTTCTGCATGTAGAAGTCGCAAAACACTTGTTCTCGACATTTTCGTCTTGTAGGCAATCTTTGCAAGAGAGTATCTATCCCCCTTGCTGAGCCAACACAAGTGCGTGTGCGCATTGCAAGGCCGTAAGTCGTCCTTTGACACCATTTTTGAAAGAACTCGTTGTGACGTCATTTAATATATCCCATATAATCAATTTTGATCATTTTAGAGAAGGAATGCTAGCACTTTATTTGTAAGAGCAGTTTCTTAACATTATCGCATACATTTAGTTAAATTTTTAATGTTAAACGTTAATACAAAGATACCATCATTTTCAGACAATCATTGACAAAATTGTTGTAACAAAAGCAACATTAACATGTTTTGCATCACTCCGCCTACATTCCTCGACCCCCCTCCTCCCCTAAACAATGTTGTATCACCACAAAACATTCGTGATTTGTTCTCTATAGGTTCTCATCACATTTCCGTTGATAGGAAGCCAACATTGAATAGGGGGGATGGGGGGATATAAAAACATTGTGAAATGTCTTACTTTGGTGCACATGTTCCAACTCATTTTGTCAATGATTGTAGTAAACTACTTATTGACCTCGCTTGTTCGGTCCCCGCATGGCTTCGCTTCGCTGCGCTTTCTCTGTTCATACTATAAAAACTTCGGTGCGATATCTCACTAGTACAGATCTCACGCTCGGTTAATAAGTAGTAAGCAAATCACGCCACCTCGTAAATCCCATACATATCGGCGGCGCCGATACGCGCTTTTACTGTTCGACGCTTATATTGCAATGCAATAATTTAAGAGAAGACGCACGGGGAATAATGAGAGGAGGAAGAGAAAACGAGCCTCTGTCAGGTAATTATGTCAATGTGGTGCCCCAACTCCGTGATGGACCCGGCGCCAGACTTGGGATTTCAATATGTAATCAAATCTACTGCGGAAAATTTGGAAATCAATAAATTGTGAGCACAAAAGACACATTTAAATCGCTGCCAGACAATTCTCAACTCGAGAATGTTATTGTAACACAAGGACAGGATTTTCCGGTTCTGAATTATGCAAATAAACACACATTTATCATCGATCTCAAAGGAAGGACAAACTGTTGTAAACATATAGATCTTACAATTATGCCATAGAACGTTAGCGCTGCATGAGAGCCTGAGATTACTTCCAGCGCTGTTCGTCGGCTTTGTTTATCAACGTTCGATAAACGTTTGTGAGTCTGGCATGCGGCGTTTCGAATTTTTCGATCCGTTTCGCAGGTGATTTCCATAGAAATATTCAGATTGAATATTAACATCCAGAACAACATTCTAGACTTAGATCTTGAAGAAAACACTCTACGTCGTGCAGTACATCCAGTAAGTCAAGGTTCCATCCGGTAAGCGTATATAGAGACTTGTCGCAAAAAGATACGTTTTCAGAACATCAAAAGGATTATTTTAAAAACGTGACTGTTTTCGCTGTCGATTAAATGCAGTTTTTTATTGCTTAAACATTTACAATCATGCATTGGCAATATTCACAATTCGTTATTCAAACACTCACAATTTATTGGTTAATCACTCACAATTTATTGTCTAAACACTCGCAATTTATTTATTGTATTAACACTCACAATTCATTATTTAAACACTAGCCATTTTTGTATTAACACTCACAATTCATTGTTTAAACACTCGTGATTTATTATTTAAACACCCAATTCATTGTCTAAACACTCGCAATTTATTGTCTAAACACTCACAATTCATTGTTTAAACACTCGCGATTCATTATTTAAACACTGGCCATTTTTGTATTAACACTCACAATTCATTGTTTAAACCCTCACAATTCATTATTTAAACACCCGAGATTTATTATTTAAACACACACAATTCATTGTCTAAACACTCACAATTCATTGTCTAAACACTCTCAATTCATTGTTTAAACACTCGCAATTCATTATTTAAATACTCGCCATTTTTGTATTAACACTCGCAATTCATTGTTTAAACACTCACAATTCATTATTTAAACACTCATGATTTATTATTTAAACACACAATTCATTGTCTAAGCACTCACAATTCATTGTCTAAGCACTCACAATTCATTGTTTAAACACTCGCAATTCATTATTTAAACACTCGCCATTTTTGTATTAACACTCACAATTCATTGTTTAAACACTCACGATTCATTATTTAAACACTTGTGATTTATTATTTAAACACACAATTCATTGTCTAAGCACTCACAATTCATTGTCTAAACACTCACAATTCATTGTTTAAACACTCGCAATTCATTATTTAAACACTCGCCATTTTTGTATTAACACTCACAATTCATTGTTTAAACACTCACGATTCATTATTTAAACACTCGCGCGATTTATTATTTAAACACACACAATTCATTGTCTAAACACTCACAATTCATTGTTTAAACACTCGCAATTCATTATTTAAATACTCGCCATTTTTGTATTAACACTCACAATTCATTGTTTAAACACTCACAATTCATTATTTAAACACTCATGATTTATTATTTAAACACACAATTCATTGTCTAAACACTCACAATTAATTGTCTAAACACTCACAATTCATTGTTTAAACACTCGCAATTCATTATTTAAACACTCGCCATTTTTGTATTAACACTCACAATTCATTGTTTAAACACTCGCAATTCATTATTTAAACACTCGCCATTTTTGTATTAACACTCACAATTCATTGTTTAAACACTCACGATTCATTATTTAAACACTCGCGCGATTTATTATTTAAACACACACAATTCATTATCTAAACACTCACAATTCATTGTTTAAACACTCGCAATTCATTATTTAAACGCTCGCCATTTTTGTATTAACACTCACAATTCATTGTTTAAACACTCACGATTCATTATTTAAACACTCGCGCGATTTATTATTTAAACACACACAATTCATTGTCTAAACACTCACAATTCATTGTTTAAACACTCGCAATTCATTGTTTAAACACTCGCAATTTTTGTATTAACACTCACAATCATTGTTTAAACACTCACAATTAATTATTTAAACACTCGTGATTTATTATTTAAAGACACAATTCATTGTCTAAACACTCGCAATTAATTGTCTAAACACTCACAATCATTGTTTAAACACTCACAATTGCATGCATTAACATTATGTACAGGGGCGGAAATTCACCTTTTCAGGTCGGGGGAAAAAGTCTCGTAAATATCCGACAAATGCACGAAAAGCGTTGGATTTTGACTGGTTTTGTTGCCTTTTTGTGCCTACTGCGCATGCGCAGACTTTTGACTTTGCTTGTATCACTTACGTCACAAACGAACGGAACACGACGAAAGTTCGCTGAAACTAACCCGAAAGGTCACCATTTTGTTTGCTCATGAGCACACGAGGTCGTCAAACGTTTTTTGTTCGTTTGCTCAAAACAGTGCACGATAAGAATTTATTCTTTTTTGTTTATCGCAGCCGTTGTGTTCACTCTAACCAAGAGTTCGGTCAGGCGCTATTTACGTGGAGATATCATGTACAAATATATAGAAACGGAATCGTATTTGCACTGACTATAACATTTTGGTCAGGCGCCATTTGCGTGAAAGGCCACGCTCAATCGAATACTATTGAAATACTATTGAAATTACTATAATTACTATTAAAATACTACAATCGAAATATAGTAAGGTTAGATATACTGCTGAAACAGAGAACGTTGGACCCTTCTGTGACGAAGTAGAAAATTGGTAATTTAAATAGTATTTTAATTATATTTAAGTTTAGAAAAAGGCATGTAAATAAGTAAAATAATAATTAGGACAATCCCTTAGAGAGTTGTCAGACGTCAAGTTTATGTAAACGCCTTAGATAAAAAGGAGAGTCCGAAAGTGTCTTAGGGGAGAGAGGTCATCGTTGTTAGGCGAAAGGAAGATACGAGAGTTCTACTTGCTTGGAAACCGCCAAGTTCGCAGATATCACAGAAAGATATTGACAGTAAAGACGGTTGGGGTAAGAAACAGCCTTATTCAAAGGTATACCAAACCAACGTCGTCATCGATAATTATCTTAGTTCGTGAGGAAGTGTGGCAGTTACGTATAAAACGCTGAGCAGAATCTCGTACGGTTTGGAGTTGGCACGTTTGAAGCCAGCAAACGTTAGTCGCTGAAAAGACCTCGCGTTCAGATAACTTATCTCGTGGAAGAAAGCGGAGCAAAGGAAGACTCTAGAGTGAAGCAGAAGCCTTGGCAGAAGCCGAAGAAGACGACTGACAACGGACAAAAACTCTTAGGAATTCGTTAAGTAATTAAATACGACCGGTATATTTAGTAAGTTAGGAATTAAATTGAATAATAAAATCTTTGTAAGTTCATTGCACTGGAGTTGCGTGAGTTGATAGGAAGGAGAAACCCTCAGTTTAGGGGCGGATTAAACGAACTACCCGAAGGTAGCGTGACTTCGCTACACCTTCGTCAGACGCCCTTCTTTCCCCCTGACGAAGGGCCTTCGCTCGAAACGTTAGACTCCTACGTTCTCTGTTTCGGCAATATATATAACCTTACTATGTTTCGCTTGTTGTTTCTACACTGCCTACGCAGCACGCTACTTTTATTTCACTATTTGGATTATTGAAATACTGTTGAGTACTATTGAAATTACTATTGAATCACTATTGAAGTCATCGTAGTCGTCCTACTGGTATTATTGAACCAAGCCATTCAGTACAGGGGCACAATCAACTTTTTCCAAGATGGCAGCACGAACGAGGAGAAGGTGAGTCTGTTGTTTATTCGCTTTCAGAGTTTAATAAAAGTATTTCACAACATTCATATAAAAATATCAGCATGTAACAAAGTTATAAACATGCTATAGAAAATATACAAGCCAAAAACTTTGAAGTAAAGCAGATAGATATCAGAATCGTTATGCGTTTTTATTTTGGTTTATACAATTGTGTTAGTCATGAATGTGGGAATCCAACCATCATGACCTGAAAGACAAGAAAATGTGAGCAGATGAGTAAAAGATCAGAGAATCACTCTATTGGCTATAAATTTAATATATCGAAGATGGAACACACTAATATCAAAACTTTTGCGGTTATTTGTCCAAGAAAACTTCATGACATACTGTACACCTGAAAGGTACTCCTAATGCAGCCACCAGATTTTGTGTCAGTGAAGTGGTCCATTTACTTGACACTTATGATTACAATCATGATGCCATTCCCTCTGGAAATGAGTATGACTTCATGTTACTGAGAATGAGACTGAGTAGTAGACTGATTAGAGTGACTAGACTTAAAGTGCCTACGAAGTGAAGTTTTTTGTTGCTTCATTTGTAAGAGCATAAAAAAGTAGGACAATATGCAGTTTACCATTCCTTGATATATTTTATAGTTCCTGAGTTATAAAGATTTAAAGATGTCAAAATGAAGAAAAAATATGGCACAAACAAATTGCTGATTCAGCGCAAATTGTGACGTCATGTGGTTTGCATTTTTTTGTTATTTAAAAAAAAAATAAGAGTCCATGTTCCAGACCAGAACTCTAGTTATTTTCTGTGCAGAACACTTTTGTAAATGAGCCAATCCTTGTAAAAGGCTACAGGAAAGGTGAAACTGTTGATATTTAGGGGTTTTTTTCAAATAAAGAGTTTTTAAAGTTTTTTAACTTTGTTGTTTTTGCCTTTATATTTGGAATTCCTTACTATTATATATTACTGCTATAAACACTAGCTATCTCTTCTTTTGAGAAACAATTGTGTGATTACCTACTTAACAATTAACATTGTTAAACAACTAGCTCAGATATTATGACCATGTTCAACTACAATTATGGTAAACTGTACTCTATCTAATGTTGTAAATGAGGAGGTCTCTTAGCACAAACTTGGCTTTCGAGGCCTCCTCAAGAATTCCTTCCTTCGAATATGTCCACAAACAATTTTTTAAACTATTCTTTTCAATTTACTTTAGATATCTAATTATCTGTGAACGAGGTGGCCTCTTTACACAGTCTTTAGCGTCTTGAGGTTTCCTCGCCAACGTGTATTTTTCTTTATTTTGTAAATAGTTTGGTTTTGGCAAATAATCCATTCATTCAATTCACCTCTATTTTTGGCCACTGGTGTACTTGCCATGCATGAGAGTCGCAATTGTAACCAGGCCCCACCCTAGTTAGCAAAATTTGACCATTTTCCCTCTATTGAACCCCAAACAACTTAAAATACCAAATGGCATCAAAATCCGTCGAGGATAAGGGGTCATGCAACAAAAGGTTAACTTAGAAAAACTAAACCTAAAAATACTCACTGGTAAAAGATGTCTTTTTGTGAAAAACGTTTGTAATCCGGAATTTCCAGGGCTTTGATAGGTTCTGAAGATGTGACCCAAAGATTCTAGCCACGATGACCATGTTCCACTATGGTAAATACTAGTTTCCATCTGTCAAACTGACATAGCACCATTTTCTCGTTTATTTTTCCTGCTTTTCGGGTTAAGGTTCGGAATAGGGTTACTTTTAGTGTTCGTTAATTTCTTTGGTCGGGGAAAATCGTCATTTCATGATAAAATTTGTTGATAAAATGATGTCATGATATATGCAGTAGACAGACGCACGCTAGCGCGTGCCTAGTTTTGTTGATTATTTCCGACAAATTGACTATTTTGACATGGAGGGGGAGAGGGAGAGGGGGAGGAGGCGGAGGCGGGGGAGGTTGCCTACCACAATTTCTGCCACTGATTATGTATAAATATGATCATTTTAGCTCAGTTTAATAAATAATTTTAACATGGTTGTATATCCGCAAGAATTTATTACATTATTCACCATGCAAAGCAGTTACAAAACTATTAAGCTGCAAGAGCAGGGAAATTTGTTACCGCTGTTGAGAAATACAGCAGGTTCATTGAGTTATGTGTCTGTTTACATCGTATATTTGAAAATGTGAAGAAGACGTTAACCACCAAGATGTTTGCAATATTTACTAACTGTCCGTCGGTTACATGCATATGTCGATAATGTCCTGGCAACACCGACTTTGTTCTGAGATTTGACAGGAGATATTTCAAGTGGCAGGTTATATAAATATTGGAAGATGAAATGGCATTACAGCCAAACCGGTGGGGGATGAAAATTTAATTACCGTTCATGTTTATGCAAGTTCTGCTCTTGATATCTGAGGGGTATTTAGTAATGGGAAAATTGCCGTTGGTGGGTAAATTATGTATTCATTCCTTTCATCCGACGAACTTGTTTATGGTTAATGCTTTCTGTGAAACGAACTTAGATTGTGCCTTATGTCGAGCAAGATATTTTAACTGCCACAATGTTGTGCTAAATTTATGTATAATTCCATTCGTACATTGTAAGATCTGAGCAAGTCAAAAAAACTGATTATATATTTATATAATCAGTTTTTTTGACTTGCTCGGATCTTACAATGAAGTTTGGCTTGATTTCATTCTCTGGTTGTATGGGAACGCATTGTTGACAGATGTTTACCGTTAAAAATTGCCGTTGACCCCTGATTTCGTCTTCGAAACAATGCGTTTGTTGCTGTTATTATACGGCTGTCATTCTGGACATGCCACACGTTTGTAAATATATTGTTTGGCTTTCGACATTCCGCGTATTTTCTTTACTTATTTACAATTTCTATTACAGGCTATGCATGTAGCTTTTGTCGAGACCCTTGTACATTTCAAAATGCAGAAAAGCAACGGTATTAAATAGCAAACCTTTTCCTGGCCATCCGACCGCCATGTTTGTTTACACTGCATTACCTTTGGAAAACCCCAGTGGAAAACCCGCACTAGACTTGCGGTTGAAAGTATGCGCAGACAGACTTCCCTGCTCTTTTAAGCTGCAACAGTTGGGAAACAGTGACTAAACAGCAGGGAATTTTGTCTGCGCTGTTAAAAAAGATCGCGGGCTCATCGTGTTTTGTGATCGTCTGTCGAAATTTTGAAAATGTGGAGAAGGTATGACGACCAAGATATCTTCAAGATTTACTTGTTAGTAAATGTCGGTCAACCAGAGTTTTAAACTATGTTGTCCAAATAGTGGAGACACTGACGTCCTTCTGATAGGTGAAAGAAGACATTTAGCCAGGAAGGTGTATAAATATCGAAGATGAAGTGATGCTAAGAAGAAGCCGCATAGGAGTCAAATTGATAGCGAATGTTCGATCGACTTTAACTCAAAATCTGCCTTCTTCCCTAAAATTTAAATGCTGGTTTCATTTTATTCCATTACTACTTTTGATATCTGAGAGGTATTTCGTAATTGGAAAATTGGGGAAAGTGGGTAAATTATGTATTCATTCCTTTCATCCGACGACTTGTTTACTAATTAGTGCTGTCTTTAAAACGTACTCAGATTCTGTCTTATGTCGAGCAAGACCTCTTAACTGCCACAATGTTGTGCAAAATTTATGTATAATTCCGTTCGTAAATAAAAATATATAATCAGTCTCACTCAGATCTTACAATAAAGTTTGACATGCCTACGCTACTAATTTCATTGCGGCGGCGACATGCAAATATTGTCAATTTTTGCAAAACCTGCCCTATTGCCTCAAAATCTTTTTACCGATTGTCAGTCTTTAGTTGATTTTCTTAAATTTTAACGACACTTTTTTGTTCTAAAAATTGTAGGAATGGGGCTTTGAGCTCAATTAAACTGCGACGTTCTCAACTCGTCACCCAATTTAATATCGTACGATTCACTAAAATATCTTTCTATTTCTTCACGTTGTGGGAGGCTGCTTCTGACTGTTTCCAGTGTCCTTTCACAAGCCGTTTTACAAACTATACACCTTTTTCTGGGGGAAATAAGGGTGGTGGGGAAAAAAATTACCGCCATCTTTGTTTATGTTTTTGAAGTCCTGGGGACAACTCACGCGACTATCTCGCAATCTCCACGAGCGCATGCGCAGACAAAATTCCCTGCTGTTAGAACTCTATATATACCTGGAAGACTGACTCCATTCAATCCCAGGATTAACAAGACGCCTGCTCAGGCGTTCACTCGGGCTACTGATTTCTGAAAGCTTCGCGTAGCCTGTGCGTACTCTTGCAACACTACATGACAATGACAATGGCAATGCATATTTGCATAGATTTTCACAAATAGAATCTATGGTCTTATATGAACTGCTGCGGTCCAGGAAGCGACGAAAGTTTGCTATTTAGTATAAATGTAAACAAGGCCGTTCTTCTGAAAATTAAACAACGGATCTAATATATTTAGTAGACAAAACCTATGTTGTCGGATTCTGCAGATTCAAGCGATCATTTTGATATAGAATTTATTTAAATTCGGACAAACAGAAAATATTTAAACATGTTAATACGACACGCGATATATAGACATGCATACACTGAACATGTTCAACATATTGATATCTTACCTGTATTTGCTCTATTCGGTGCTTATTATTATACTTGCATTTTGTAGTTGTCGGACTATAAAGCACCAAGGCCAGGACCAACCTGTTTTGAAATAGCTCATCATCTTTTACGTACTAGGTCTACCGCGATCGCCGGCGTGTGCAGTTGTAAACATTGTAAAGCCTTTGTAAGCATCTTTACGATGAAATGAAGCCAATTGTCAGCCGCATTACTGATCAACTATAACTCGGTATAGTTGATCAAACAAGTAAACAACTGAGAAACAGTGAAATGTCTTGTGAATATTCAAAAACATCGATAAAATGGCAATAAAAACTTCGTTCAAAAGAGACAACCACTGATCATCTGGAGACAACTCTGCCAAACCTCGGTTTCGCAATAATTAAACATGACCTTCACTCCTTCAGTTTAAAGTTTCCGATTATTTTTAATATACCTTGATTCGCTGATAGTCCAACTACTCTGACATCTTTGATTGAGACGACTGCTGTGTAGTGTGCCAAGAAATGTCGTGGAAATATTCAAAAACATCGGGAATTTTTGGACGTCAGTTCTAGGCTCCTACGCGGTCATCTTGGATATCAACCTTAGTCTTTTTTCTCGCGGCCGAACCACAGCAGCCCAAACGTACACCGGCCCTCTTGAGCGCGAGCAGTGTTGTGTTCCCTTTGTGTTTACTTTCTGTACTTACAAGAGAAATCCTCTGGGATCAGGGTATAGAAATTCGAAATAAATTTAGACTCACAGAGAATATTCAAATATAGACATAGAAATATTTCAGACGGCCCTCACTTGAAGCTCCGTAAAATCCACAAAAACCACTCGATCTCGCTAAAATTGTCATCAGTACATCCGTCAAGAACTTGGCTTTCAGTTCATTGCGCTTTCGACCCAAACGTTCATCTTCGCAGCTCGAGAAACGTTCCTATACTAACTGAGGTGACACCAGCCGTTCGTATATACGCATACAGTGAGAGCTTTTGTGAAGCCAAAGCCGGTTTGTATACAAACGTTACGTTTCAGTCGAGCTGCATAGAAGATGAAAGAGCAATGAACCAAAAGCCGAGTTCTTTACGAATATACTACGTCTACGGCAATTTTCGCGAGATCGAGCCAATGCTCAACATACGCAGTTCCCGTAAAGTAAATAAGTGGTTCGGTCGCGAAAAAAGACTGACATCCAAGATGACCGCGTAGGGGCCTAGAACTGACGTCCAAAAATTCCCTATTGCCGCCATGTTTTGCCTCACTTTTTGTTTGGGAATCAACCTTCCAGGTATATATAGAGTTCACTGTAGGGAAATCTGTTACCGCTATCAAAAATACCGCGGGCTCATCGTGTTATGAGACCGTCGGTGGCGAAATTTTGAAAATGTGGTGAAGGTATGACGACCAAGATATCTTCAAGATTTACTAACAATCTGTCGGTCAACCAGAGTTTTAAAGTATGTTAATATATATATAGATGAAAATGAAGTGGTGGTACGAAGAAGCCGCATTAAAGCCAAATCGGTAGCAAATGTTTGATCGACTATAACTCGAAACTTTGCCGTTCCCACCAAAATATAAATGCTGGTTTTATTTTATTCCATATTGATATCTGAGGGGTATTTAGTAATGGGAAATTGCTATTGGTAGGCAAATTATGTATTCATTCCTTTCATCCTACGACTTGTTCACTAGTTAGTGCTGTCTGTAAAACGCACTCAGATTCTGTCTTATTTCGAGCAAGACCTTTCAACTGCTACAATGCTGTGCTAAATTTATGTATAATTCCGTTCATACATAGAAATATATAAGTAGTTTTTTTGTCTTACTCAGATCTTACAATAAACATTGCTACTGATTTCAGTGTGACGGCATGCACATATGGCCAATTTCTGTAAAAGTTCGCCGTTTCCACCAAAACGAAAACGATGTGATTTTATGCTCTGGTTGTACAAGAACACCTTGCTGGTGGGGATGCTTACTGTTAAATATTGCCCTAAGACCCTCATTTCGTCTTTGAAAGCACGCGTGTGTCGCTGTTATTAGTCGGCTGTTATTCTAAAATGTACACGTTCGTGGGTATTAGTAGCTTAATCCGCACAACCAGCGGCGGAAGTGACGGCATGCTTTCATACCGGAAGTGACGTCATGCCGGAAGTGAGGTGTGCGCACACCTGTGACGTCAGCCTGTGCGCACACCTGTGCGCACACCTGTGCGCACACCTGTGACGTCAGCCTGTGCGCCCACCTGTGCACACACCTGTGCGCACACGTAATGAATCATAAAAATAAACGAGATAATGTTTGATTTCTTTTTTGAATTTGGTGGTTCTTAAAAGAACCGGGTTTTCTTGTTTTTTTATTGTTGTTGTAGCCAGATGCCAAAAGCTTCCACTTCTTTTTCGAGCTAATATATTTTTAAAACATTTACAATAGTTGTTATAAAAACGGTTATTGTTTCAGTAAATGTTTTTTGATATGTATATGAAAAAGATACAAATATGTACGGGGTTATTTGAAGGGATATAACACATGATTTTTTTATGTATTGATATTTGCGAACATTTACAGTAAACGATATTATAAAGGAATATTGTTAAAAACGACTGTACATTATTTAAAAACGACTGTACATTATTTAAAAACGATTGTTCATTATTTAAAAAACATTTGTTCATTATTAAAAAAGAAAAAAACCCCGATTGTTCATTATTTTAAAAACGATTGTTCAATATTTAAAAACAATTGTTCATTATTATTATTATTATTATTATTATTCACTTTATAATTTCAAATAATTCATTCAGCCAAGTGTTATCCGCTGTAGCATCTAACCAATTAAGATTGATGGTTTCATCTGCGGGTGGGGAGTGTTCAGGAACGAGCAGGTTTTGCAATGGTTCACCATTACTATTACTACCAGTTTTGTTGATGTTGAATGTTGGTGGAGTTTTGTTGGCTTTGTAAAACACCTCAAATTCGTTGATTAGGCCAGGGTATTTTTACACACATAAACAAGTGGTGGGAAAATCGAAATCCATCTGTTCCGATCTCGTCAAATGTTCTAAATGTCGATTAAAACACTCTTGACTTTTAAACAACCGATTGCAGCGGTCACAATGCATCCAGGATACGATGGGACAGTTCGGAAAACGACAACATTTACACGCGTTGGGACACAAATGTTCTCTCTGATGATCGTAGGCTTTCTTACAGGTATGGCAATATATGCCCCGAGCGAAAAAGCCGGGCATGCTAGTGATAACGTCGTAATGGTTATCGTGGAGATAGAGGTAAAGTCTTTTCTCTTGATCTGGACCGGAAAAAATGAGGGCGTTCTGATGTTCTTTAGAAACGATGTTGATTTGGTACTCGGAAAAATAGGTTTGAAACTGTTTGACTTCGTCCAGTCCACAGGATCCGACGGGGACGCCAGCATTCCTGTGTAATTCTTGAGCTAAACGGGTTTGCATTGGACGACGGTGGTCAGTTATAGTTTTATATTTTTGGTCGTTTTCAATTTTAGCTTTAGCAACAACCAGGGCTCTGGCTAAACAAAGCTCATCGTTGTTTTGAATGCAAATAATAGATCCTTTTCTTGCTAAATGCTTCTCCAAATTGATTTCACTTCGCTTCGTACCCCTACCGCCATGGGGCATTTCCACATGAATCAGATTCACATGTACGGAATCATTCAACCGAAATTCACGATTAGATTGAATCACACGCTCAATTTCAGCTAGCACACGTTCAGTGGTGAGGCGTTGACGAGGCATAAACGGCAGCGAAATAGAGTATTCAAGCTGAGGCGATTGCAATACAAAACGAACTTGATCGTGCTCAGGGATATCTCGGGTGACCGTATCTAACACGCTTTGAAATATCTCGTGGAGACGGTCATGGAACTGGGAAAGCTCCAAGTGGGCAAACGTGTCCGTAAATTGAATAGTATAATCGACACCATTTGTTCGAAACTTGTTCACTCTCACTTGCTTCACATCGGTCACGGTAAAAAAGGTATTATCGCTAACCTGTTCAGATGTACTTGCAACATCGTCTACGTCGTCGATTGATCTCTTCTCCCCACGACCAATCTGTAGCAAAGGTTCGTCGTCTTGCCAATCCATCAAAAGAAGGAAAAAGGGGGTTAGGCGAATGCGAAAATGTATACATTTTTAGAGCAAAATATTGTTGCTAGGATACTGCTTTGCTTGGATGCATGCATAAATTAACACACAGATTAACGTTTTAAACAATTTATTTCTTAAAGTATAACAATTTTACACAAATAAACAGTTATTAAACATATTGTCCGGCTTTTACAGTCTTTTCCAGCTTCGAACGTTTGACTTTATACACTGTTCCGTCTTCCGCTAATAGGAGTTTACGTTTCTGTCCTTTATGCTTTACAGACTTGACATCCAACACTTTAACTACACTTCGTTTCTATTCTGCAGGCAATAGAGGCACTTTCTCGTAGTAGTGTACACGCATACAAATTAAAATGTTAACCATTTATTGTGGTCTTTCTTCGTTTCTCCAGATTTAGAAGGTTTTCGTTTGCTGGTCTGTCCATGTTTTAATGTTGCAGCTCTTAAATAAGCGTTAAAGTGTCTCTCCATCTCTTCTTGCCGCCTAAATAAATTTTCCAAACTTTCCTCCATATTTAATTCCTTTGGTTCTTCGCTCTGTCGAGGTACACATATACCTATTTTGGCCTTTTAAGGCACTATACGGCTCGATGGCCCGATTGCTGACCAGACGTCCTAACCTGGGCAAGCCCGGGCTTGTCACGCTCCGTTATTGTGACGTCACTACAAAAAGTGACTAGCTTGCAAAAATGCGTTATATAAAGCGCCCTTCGCAGTTTTTTACTCATTCTCTGTCACATGTTGGTGCTGTGAACATCTCTTGGAAAATATTTGACTTTACTTGGCAATATGCAAGCTTTGGGTCTTTCTTCTCGTCGTGCTATTCTTGGTCGATCCAACAAGAGTACAGTGGTCTTGGAGAAGATTCCAAAGGAGAATTCTCTTAACAGAACTGGGGCTGTCAACTTTAACAAGCATGGGAAGCGAGACAGTATTGGTTTTACGTCTTGTAGCGAGAAGTTCGTGGACAACTTTCTGCTTTATGTATACGTTCCCGATCATTTCGTGACAGCGAAGAAAACGTAAGTTGGTCATGTCAACAAGCATATCCGAGATATGCTTAAGCAATACGGCTTGCGTAAATGTAAAGTCAAAGCCGTCGCCTTATCACCCCTAACGGAAGAGCTAACAACAGATGGGTTGGATAAAGTCTACGGTAGACTTAAATCCAAAGAGACTGAGAAAACTTTGTATTACGTTCAGGAGTTTAAAATTGCCTGTGCGGACGAAGAATACTCCAAAGTTCTCGAGTTCCTAAGAACCGACGAGTACAAGATAAGAAATATATTTTTAAAAGATATTGACGTCACAATGGATTATGCTGGCAGCTTTGACAAGGACGAAGTAATCCAGCATCTGACAACGAAGAAAGGTTTTCGTATCCAAGGCAGTGCAAAAGATGGTGATAGAACTATTTTAGATATAACGCTGACCAAGTTGGCAACAACTGTCTGACGTATATGGAAACTGTAGACGGTCTACAACCCGTAGTAAAATTTACAACAAAATGGTGCAAATGCTGGAAAGCAAGAGCGTGCGAGAAACTGTTGGGCAGCACTGGAAAGATTGGGTTTGCCAGAAAGATACACGTTTAGCAAACGCTCGCGATTTAGCCAAAAATCGCGGTTTGACGCGGGCCGAAGTGACCTTTTATTGCAAGGACCGTGTTCCAAGTGACAACCTTATGGAGGATACTCTTCTGTGTATTACAGAATATGTTTCACCTACACTAGTTTACTCTACACCGTTCTCGGACACTTGGAAAGCTTACTGTGACTCCATGTTGCATAGCTTAGTGGTCATCGACAGAACTCGGGATATTGGTTTGATCGTCTATACGTACAACGGGACAACGAAGGATATAAGTGGACACTTTGTAGAGAAATGGTCTGAAAAAGAAAACTGGTGCCTTGCCAACCTTACACTTAGCTCTAAACTGCCTGTGGATGTCATTGAAGTTTGTGATCGAAGTAAAGTTAGACGTGGAAAAACCAAAGATGTATTTGTAGACATTTCCGGAGCTCGCTATTTTAAAAGTCGAAAAGACGGGGGCCTAGATTTTACAACACGCTTGGTATCCAACGGTGGTATCTACAGCTGGTACGAAGGAAGTAAAGAGGATAATTTACAACTGCTGGAGAAAGCTGGTTTAGTGGCCCACGAACACTGTACGCCTTATCTTGCACGCGTGTAGGGAAACAAGAACTGTAAAGTGGATATGCATTTGTTAAGATCAGATATTTTGGAAGTTAAACTACCAGTAAAGCAACGCAGTACCCCCGAGAAAGAACGAAACGAACAGTGGAAAGATGTAGCCGGAGAAGCAGCGAAGGAGATACGAGAGAGTCGACAACCTTTCGAAGATGCGATCGCAGAAAAAAGGAACAGGTTACGGTTATTGGATAATTATAGCAGCGCTTTTTCCGACAACAAGATCATCCACTTAAAAGAACTGCCTTTAGGATCCTACAACGTCATGGCCATGCGAGAGACCCAAACCCAGTTTGGAGTGAAGTATATCATGTTAGTAGCAACAGACCAAAACGGAACGCTAGGACTCTGCTATTCCCACAAGTATATCGAAACGTACTTACGCGATAACCTGACGGATGCTGACAAAGAGAAGATACGAGATCCTAAGCGAAATTACCTCACACTCTTCGAGAAACCACTGGCAGTCCTAAATATAACAGGATGGGGACGTACATCGCAAAGGCACGTTGTCGTCTACTGCAATATGACCTTCGCCGAAGACATGGCAAAACACGCTATTAAACAACTGCAGGAGCAAGTAACGAAGGAGACACAAAAAGAACGAGTAAAGTTGAGAAATGTGCACGTGGAATCGACGACGTCTTCGAAGGCTACACTAATACTGACGAGAAAAGAAATGGTGCCTTACAAACATATGCGAAATTTGGCCGAGTTACCTCTTGGTTCGACCCACACCCTTAGTGGCAATCGGTTACATCGAGCATTACGGGCAAGAAAAACTTGTGGTCAAACTGGCCGACGGCATACTTTACCAGGCTGGGGATAATTTGGAGGAACAGAAAGAACAATTAACAACAGAATACAATATCACCGTATCCAAAACAAAGTTATCGCCAACGAGAAAAAAGTTTGCACTGTGTAAAGTTATACAAAAAGGCGACTGGGCTGGTGTACTCGACTACGAGAACGTGCCTCTATTGCCTGCAGAAAAGAAACGAAGTGTAGTTAAAGTGTTGGATGTCAAGTATGTAGAGCATAAAGGACAGAAACGTAAACTCCTATTAGCGGAAGACGGAACAGTGTATAAAGTCAAACGTTCGAAGCTGGAAAAGACTGTAAAAGCCGGACAATATGTTTAATAACTGTTTATTTGTGTAAAATTGTTATACTTTAAGAAATAAATTGTTTAAAACGTTAATCTGTGTGTTAATTTATGCATGCATCCAAGCAAAGCAGTATCCTAGCAACAATATTTTGCTCTAAAAATGTATACATTTTCGCATTCGCCTAACCCCCTTTTTCCTTCTTTTGAAGGTTGGAAATGATGAAGCCAAGTCCTACTTCTTTGACCTCGGGATACACTGGAACGACCTTACCCCTGAAGACAGGAATACTTGCCGCTTCGTCCAACGAAACATCCACAAGTTACCGTTTGGAGTGCCGCGGGGCACCGAAGCATTCCCAATTTCAGAATTGGAGACAATTGTCGAGAGTTTCTACCGTGATATACAAATAGATTCAAACTCTATAATTGCCTACAAAGGGGGCCATTTCGAGAGGGATTTCCTGGCAAACCTCAAGATCCCTTCTGTAAATTTGGAATGCTCCGGTTGTCCCAAAGCCGAAAAACTTTTCGATCAGCTGGTCTGGTTGGAAACTTGTCAAAACCATCTGGAAGCTAATGCTTATCAAGATTGTGCAAAAGTTGAAGTGGAAGCTTTTGGCATCTGGCTACAACAACAATAAAAAGATAACATAAAAAAAAACAAAAAACGGTTCTTTTAAGAACCACCAAATTCAAAAAAGAAATCAAACATTATCTCGTTCATTTTTATGATTTATTACGTGTGCGCACACCCTAATAACGTCACAGCCTGTGCGCACTCCCCTGTGACGTCAGCCTGTGCGCACACCTGTGCGCACACCCCTGTGACGTCAGCCTGTGCGCACACCTGTGCGCACACCTGTGACGACAGCCTGTGCGCACACCTCACTTCCTGTATGAAAGCATGACGTCACTTCCGACCCTGACGTCCGACCGTGTTCGTGCGGATTAAGCTACTGGTATTATTAGTCGGTTTTCCTTATTTCTTCTATTTTCTTTATCTTATTTATAATTTGTCCTGCAAACAATGCACGTAGGTTTTGTCGAAGCCCCCGTACATTTTAAAATGCAGAAAAATAACGCTATTAAATAGCAAAGCTTTCCCTGACCATATTTTTTTACGCGTTTGAATTGTCTTTGAAAATCCCGCGAAATCTCTACTTCCGGTAGACCACTGACCCATGTGCAGACAGATTCCCCAGCTGTTTTAAGCTGCACATTTTAGCGTATAAACGCGCATTTTAATGTATCTATTACGTATTTCGTATCCCTTTATTCATAACAAGTGTCGTGGTTTCTTGGTTAAAATTAAATGTCAGGCTGAAGAAAACGCAGAATTTGCAGCGAATAGGAAAATCATTCTCCGGCTCTCTGAGTGCTTGGTTTCTGTTATGTAAACTTGAACGCTTCTTTTTTATAAACAATTGAATCGATTTTAAATATCTGTATATAGATGTATATTTATAGATTTCATGATCTCATGACATGAAGAGTTATTGTAAGTATAAATTTGTTATTTCACGTCGTTCATATATAAAAAAATAACACTCGATCATGCAGTCGCATAATTATGTCTCCACTTGTAGAATTAAAGTGGTTCTCTGATGAAAATATTGTTGGTAATGTTTCTGCATAATCTTAAAGATATTGTAGCAGTTGGTAATTGTGCAAAGCTAGTTTCTTATCGAAATTCTCAAAAACAAAGTTGTATTTTACGTGCGAAGTTTGTATTTTGGAGCACTGCAATCAAATTGGCCGTGTTTGAGAAGAATGAGTTGAGGAGAACTTATGATGTCATAGACTCAACAAAACAAAAGATCATTGTTGTTGTCAACAAAACAGTCGTCGTTGTTATTGAGTCTATGACGTCATAAGCTTTCTCGACTCATTCTTCCCAAGCTCGGCCACTTTAATGGCGGCGCTCCAAAATACAAACATTCACACGTAAAATATCACCTTTTCTTCAACGAATTTTAAAATGAAACTTTGCACGATTACCAACTACCATAACATCTTTAGGATGATGCAATAACATTGACAACGATATTTTTTATCATATAGAACCACTTTAAATGAATTGTCTATATATGCAAATTTTAAAATGGCCGCCATGGGTGAAACTTGTATCATTGACCGTGGAATTTCCGAACTGAAGCGTTTATTTTGGTTCTTAATTTTAGGCAGACGTGAAATAATTGAAAAGCAGAAACCCTTGCGGTTTATTAAGTTTTTATCCGATCCAGTACTCACAATATCTGATATAAAACAAAAACATATATAGCTACTGAATGTATAAATACTCCGTCGTCGGTTATAACCGTGGTCGAGCTGTAACGAAATCATACGTGAGCCAAAATGCACGATGGAATTACAAGACTAATGTACCACGGGAAACACGGTCGGAAACATATATCAATGCCTGTATACCAACAGATACATGTAACCTAAATCGTGACAGACTGATGGGAAAATGGCGACCTTCAGTTACTTGCATGTCAATTGAATTGAATTGATTTGAATTGAATTGAATTGAAAACTTATACCCTGCAAATAAGTGTGCGTGAAAGTCCGTGTAATAAGAAGTTAAGCTAAAGCATAAGAGAAATTAAATATTGTAAACAAAAGCTCATACAGCCAAGCGGGGATTGTCTGAACTTAAGTTTATTAAAAAGTTAATTTTTCGCATAGTATAGCTTAGAACTCTACGAAATTTACGAAGACTGGTATTTTGAACGTGTTCTTACTGCTCGTGTAAATGAATCTACGTGAAAGATTTTGAAAAGGCTACAAGTGTTGCGAAATGTATCTAAGACCCCGTTTTCACGATGCCAGTACAATTTGAAAACGGAGCAAAATCATGCCGGTGTTTAAATACAGGCCAAAAAGTCTTGCGTTTACACGGTGCTGGTATAATATAATGACGGATTAGCATGTGACTATTGTCTTCCAATGAGAATTGAGAAGACTTTGTGAATACTGCTGACCCGAATACTGTGGTCGTATATATCGTGATTATCGTCCTCAAACTGTTACGGCACGGGCGTTTACACGATACTGGTTAGTGTTCCGTTTTCATTTCATGCCGTCAAGGGTTCCTTCATTTTGTGCCGTTTTCATGTCATTTTTGTGCCGGTATCGTGTAAACGCAAGGCCTAAATGGCATGATTTTGTTCCGTTTTCAAATTGTACCGGCATCGTGTAAACGGGGTTTAACAGATAATAAATTTTACCGAAATGTCTGGCGATGTCTGATTGCATAATTAATTTGATACTTTTCAGTAGCCAATGAGAGATAACTACCAAAATCTGGCAACATAATCGGGACGCAATTAGCGGTGTTAAATAGCAGACTCTTCTCTAGCGTCCATTTTCCCAGGGCGCGATGTGAAAGTCTGTATTAGCAGGCTAATGTTTGCGTTAAACGTCGCACAATAGACGAATTTAATCCGAATTAACTTCGTCGGTGATGCGACGTTTAATGCGACGTCGAATGTCAGTCGAACTTAATTGTTTTTACTTGGACTCGTCATCCTGAAAACGACTTCTCGAAAACATGACACCAAATTGTCATAGACAAAAGAGAAACATTTAATTCGACGCGACGATATTTCTTCGTGTAACTCGAACACGGATTATCGTCGCATTATCCGTCTGACTCGGACGAATTTAATTGCCAAGACGAATTTAATTCGTGTGTCGAATTTAATCGAGTTATACGTCGCAGTTTCGTCGAATAAAATTCATACAATTAAATTCGTCTGAATTAAATTCGTCTATTGTGCGACGTTTAGCGCAGGCCTAAGTAGTTGGTACATATATAGAGTAGTTATAGAGTTTGCTGCGCTAACAGCTTGAGCACAATTTGCAAATACACTGGTTAATTAACTGACTTAATTAATGTCTGCTGTCGACGTCTGTTGAGGACTTAATGTTTTGCATTAGAACTTACAAGTTGCTGCGCTAACAACGTGGGCACAATTTGCAAATAAACTGAGTTCTCAGATCAGCCATTCCATATTGACTCGCGTGACAAAGTCACAAAATTTTAAGATTAAAAAGGGTTTTTCTGCCACTTTTAATTTAGCACAAAGCAAGCTTGCTTTTGATAAGGAAGCCCTGGGGAGATATTTAAAGTAATATATTTAATTCCTAATAATTATATTTTAAGTCTTCGATTTAATGACTTATGGTACTCTATCCAAGTCCTCGAAAACAAGGCGGCAAAATTGGTTCTGGATGCTCCTTCCTTCTCCTCATCCGATGCTTTAAAATTGCTCAAGTGGTAAGGCGTCAAAAGCATCGTTGTGTTTTTATGTTTAAATGCATAAATGGACTAATTGATTTTGATTTTGAACTTATTACAAACCGTGACATTCACAATTATTATATACGATACAACAGGAATTTACATCTACTCAAACCTAAGACCAACAGGGGTAAGCAAAAACCTGTTTACCATGCTTCTAATGACTTTAATAATCTAAATAACGATATAAAACAGGCAAGATCTTTTCAACTATTTAAAACAAAACTTAAAAATCTACCTTTTGTGTAATTTTATTTTGTGATTATAAGCTTTTGCATGGTGTGCATGGTGTGCATGTATATTGTAATTAATTAATGTTTAGAATTTATATTGATGCATGATTTATTGTATTTGTATATAATGTCTTTATTACCATGTATTTATTTTATTATTTTACACGACTCCACTGAAAAACGCTTTGGTGACGTGGATATCCTGAATAAATATTTTTGTTATTAAAGTTTCAATATATATATATATATATATATATATATATATATATATATATATATATATATGTGTGTGTGTGTGTGTGTGTGTGTTGAAATATTATTTATGTTTTGAATCTACTTTGGGTTTTTTATCTGTATTTTGCTCAAATTATTTCTAACAAATATTTTGTTAATATATTATAATTTTATTATTTCTTTATCGACCTCCATCATCAATGCAACTTAATATTAATGGTAGTGGTCAACTCGAAAGCTTGGCCACTATGCACTCTTCATTTTCAAAATTATAAGAAAAAATGTGTTTTTATACATAAATCTAATTTTCAAATTATATATTGTTTATTAGTTAAATGTACTATTGTAAAATAGAAATAAGTACAAGAAAGATGAACTCTGAACTATGAATGGTCAGTGCCAAAGTGTAAACTACTTTGGCTGGAAGCATATTTCATAAAGGATCCGCTCATGTTTGAACAATTAGACATCATGGGCGTCGCCATCATGGATTTGGTGACGCAAAATGGTCGCACTTGTTATTCCAAGACAATGGCTTTATTGTTACAAGACAATAAATGCAAACGTACGTCATTAAATTCAAGATGACTACGCCCACACACGAAGCCTATTTGTTCAAACATGCGGAGTGTACTGATCTCTGGTTTTTGTTACTGAATATATAAGTAGGAGAATGGCTAGGCCACTCTTACAACTTGAAAGTTTGCAACAATTAATTGTAGGCCAGTATCTCTGCTCGCTCTTAAAAAGTTTTTTGTGACCTTCTGAAATTCGGTTTCCTGCTGTGTGATGTAACCAGAGCAGCACATGCATGCATAGTTATACACCACTGACACTGTTAATAACAATTCCTTTTTATCGTGCATTATAGAATTTCCAATACAATAATTGCAATCTGTGCGGTCATTGGAAAAAGCGCCAAATAGTACATTCTGAACAAGAAAACAGTAAACAATTCTGATAACGAACTGAGAAAAAAGAACTAAAAGTAATGAAAATATAAACGTGGTACCCAAAACTAATCTTTGAAACTCGAGGAGGCATTAGAATTTTAATAGTCGTGCGTGATAGGCCTTTATAATTCCCTTGTTGACGATGCCTCTATTTTCAGTTGTGTCGCCCATGCTATCTCATGCATTGTTGCTTTTAATAATCTTCATTTTTTATGGTTTCAGGTTGAAAGTCCTCTAATTGGCACAGTAGGGTTCGTGGTGATCAGTTCAAAAGTCATCGATCACTTTCAGTTAATTCAACAGCTCTGCAGCTCATGCTGTATCAAGACGAGATAGAACTATAGTATAGTCCGCTTGGATACAACACAGACAGAACAACAAAACATAAACTTGGTAATTACCACATTAAGCAATTATCGGATGAGGCTTTTTTGATATCAAGAATTATCAATGTCGAAGTCTGTGTTATCTGAGGCTGATAATACAGACTGAGACCTTGATAGTTCTTGATATCAAAAAAGCCGAATTCAATAATTGTTTTATTATACATTTTCAGCTGAGCAACGAACTATTTAAACTGTTTTAAGTACTGTTTAATAAACGACCAGGAGTGTTTTATCAGATATAAAGACACAAGGCGAAGCCGAGTATTTTTATATCTGATAAAATACGAACTGCGAGTTTATTGAACGGCTTCAAAATCGAATAGGTTACCTTCGTAGAGCTTTTGTATGTCTTCATCATGGATTGGTTTCTTGTGGTTGACTTTCGCTAAACCTTCCTTCTTTAATTCGACACATTTTTCCAGGAATACTTTAATGAAATATTGAAAGCGTTTGGCCAGGCCTTCAAAATCTGGTCGTTAATTATATCCATGTCATGAAGAGAAGTAAAGTGTCTGTTAAGTCCAAAGCGCAAAGATGTTAAAGAACTCTTCGAATATGGATTCCCATCTACTTTTCTTGCTTCGAAGAAGGATTTTAGGACGTCAGCAAGTTCTTTCTTTTCTTTTGGCTGAGGTATTTTCTTCTCACTAAGATATTCTTCGAAAACTCTTCTGGCCAGTTTTGTAGCTCTCTTTGTGTTTGCTGAGTCTTTATTTTCGACCAGCTTGTCAATGTCGTCCTCGGATAGAGAAGCAAACCTTACTTTCTCGGCCATAACTGAAAACATTTGCCGGGCTGCCCGAGCGAGCAAGCGGTTTTCCTATCTCGTCAGTGGCGTGACGTCAGCACATGACTGATAACTCTTTTTTGGGCTCACATCATGATGGGCTCACATCATGACTACAATCTCAGCGGCAAATTGCAGATATCGAGATTTCTCACAAAATTTCTGACCAATCATAATCAAGGGTTTGGGAGAAATGTATAATAATAGATATTATTTTGTGTGCCGGCAGTGGGATAGTTTAGGGTTAGGTTTGGTTTATGGGCTATATATTGAGTTTGGGTTAGAGTTAGGGTACAGGATAACTACCATTAGATAGTGGTTGCACCTAACCTTCCAAAATGGTAAGTAAGGTGAACGCAGATATTAACTACGGGATTATTGTTGTTGACGGGGAGTTATTATTGTCATATTTAAAATCTACCTTTTCAGTTGTCTAACAGTGCGCACCTAGCGCACTGTTAGACAACTGAAAAGGTAGATTGTTCTGCATGTCTTCCACAATTCTTGGCAAATATGCACATTATAGCTCCTGTGTTACTAAAGGAGTACAAGCCTGTACGCATTTGATAGCGACGATCTGAAGAATACTCTTTTGACATCTGATGATTGCTTTTTATAGGAGCCTTTCACTACACGTTGGCATAAAGGCTATTCAGCTTCTGTGTTGGATGCAAATCATACATTATTAACGTGGTATATATTTAGTTTTCCAAACGTTCATTGCAGAGTTAAAGAAGCTAGAACAGGTATTTGAAACGAAAAAGATTCTTAGTGCATACTCTGAGTAGACTTTTTCAAGTAATAACAAGACGCCCGCTAGGCGTTAACTCGGGCTACTTAATAGTGGGCACTGGGCAGTGGTACAGGCTGGTATGGGAAGATTATGCTATGCAAATAATCCAATACACCATGATTCTAACCTGTGTGCTAACAAATGCTATTAGGATAGTTGTCAAGAAAAATTTGAATTTGTTCAACAGAATTATTAAGGTGGGAATTCTGGGCACACAAAAAATTTATCAATCATTTCCTGTAAACATTATGCAACTATTAACCCTTTACCAGGCAAGATTACCAGGAGGTCTCCACTTGAAAAATAAAATCATGTGCCATTAGACAGAGTAAAAGTAAGAAGTTGCTAAATGGCAACCATGCCAAGAACAAAACTAACATACTGGTGTACCAAAACAAATAAATGGTGGCTATACTGATGTACATGCCCCAAAACATTGAAATGGTAGCCATAGAACCAAAACAATGAAATGATGGCCATACTGGTGTACCAAAACAATGAAATAGTGGCCAATCGGCCATATTGGTGTACCAAAACAATGAAATGGTGGCTATACTGGTGAACCAAAACAATGAAATGGTGGTCATACTGGTGTACCAAAACATTGTAATCGTGGCCATACTGGTGTAACAAAACAATGAAATAGTGGCCAATCGGCCATACTGGTGTACCAAAACAATGAAATGGTGGCCATACTGGTGTACCAAAACAATGAAATGGTGGCCATATTGGTGTACCAAAACAATGAAATGCCAACCATACTGGTGTACCAAAACATTGAAATGGTCGGGCCATATTGGTGTACCAAAACAATAATACACACTTGATGAAAGTAATGTATAAACTGTTTAATAACATCGAATTTTAGTGCAAGACATCAGTACAATAATAAACAATACAAGGAATATAAAGCAAACCACAAATATTAATACAGTTACCTCAATACATTTAACATTCACAGACACAAGTCAGTTCAGCTAAATGACAACTTCGGTGAAGATGTAAAACACAGCATGTTTACCTTTCACTTGCAAGTTGGCTTTATCAACTTTCTTTGTTCTTTGATTTACAGCACTTAAGCAACATTTTTCAGTACAATTTAATTAATAACACATGTAAATTGATCGAGAATTTTCGTAAAGATTTGATCGAGTACTACACATTTTCAGCGTATGGTTATCGAGATCGCGGACCAACCCACGTCTACTATAGTATAAAAACAATGCGACCGTGTTTATTATTAAAACACAAATTCACTTCGAACAACACAACCAAAGGCGTTAGGAGAAGAAAAAACTCGCCACTCCTGAATGAAAAATATCCGCCATGATGAAACATCAGCATTTGAGCTGTGACGTCATGCCTGCAGTTTCGCAAAGCCTGTCGGGGCAATATCGCGACCCCAAAAAAATAATAATAACCGGACCGAAACCTAGACTCGTTCTACCACAGGTAGCCCGAGTAATTATACGTGGACGGGTCAATAGGTGCTGCGTGTAATGTCGTGTAGGCACAGTCATAGTTTTTCATATATATTATAAATACGTAACAACAGGGGTTTTCGTGCAATTTGGAAAAAAAATGCCCTCGTGGTTTTACAAAATCCTCAAATAGCACTCGTTCTTGGGACTACTGCCGTTTTGATCGTCTTTGAGAAACTTACTGTTTTGTGGCATTTTTTCCCTTCCAATTACACCCGAAACGATTGTATTGCCTATACTAATTCTAGTGGTAGACTAATTTGAGATTTATTTGCAGTTTCATGCGGGATATAGGAAAATTTTCAACCTTTCTGATCAAACTCTAGATATGAAGTGTATAAGTTTTCTTTTGCTTGTCGAACGTTTCATCTCAGACTTCTATTAAAGCTGTTGGTCTTTTATCAACATTTTGCTGTCCGTGAATTCTAATGTGCTTCAGCCTGAGTAAAATGTAGCTAGATCGTTTGCAATCACGTGACATCGGACGCCGTCTTGGTTGGTTTCCAGTTAACCCTTCACTGGCCACAATTGCCTTTTGGCAACTTGTTAATTTTACTCGGGCTAAACAGACAATTTTACTCGTTAAGGGGAGAGCTCCCAGAAACCTGGCCAACAAAGGGTTAAAAACTATCTCCTTTAACCCTTTACTAGCCACAGTTGCCTTTTGGCAACTTATTAATTTCAATTCTGGTTAACACTCGTCAAGGGGAGCGCTCCCGGGAACCTGGCCAATAAAGGGTTAACTTGCTAAACTCGTGTCAAAACAAACGTGGTGGTCAGCGGTTTGTCAACAGTGTTTGGCAACCGAAGAATCAACCAAAATGGCGAACGTAACGTCATTTGCAAATATCTATACATAAAATATGTCGCTGAGAAAGAATCTTTGTGGGCGGCATCCGACTCTCAAATCTTATGCAGTATTTTACTCTGGCTAACACCAGATGTGTTTTACTCGTCACAAGGAAAATCCACAGATGCCAAAGGGTTAATCGACTAACTTGATGTTTTGAAAAGCCAGTTTTATGCACACAAGGAAGTTGCGTAATTGAAATAATTAAATTCACATGATATTCAAGTCTAAAGTTAAGTCCACGACAACAAGCTGCCTGGGGTTGACACGGAGCTTGTTATAACCTTTTTTGTGGACGGCGAAACAGTCAAAACTTTAACATACAGTTACGAAGAAAAGCTAAAACGCTGTCCGTGTGTTGTCAATGTTTAGTTAACTAAGATTCTTCATCGTTTTTCGTCGCTTGTTGGTTTTATATGGCTGTTCGCCGCCTCTTCGCTTGGAAATGATCGCTTTGAAAACACTGTCAACATGGATACTGAAAGTGCATTATTTTATTGTTCGAGTATCAGGACAAAAATGCTTGTTATCAGATAAGCCATCTGTAAGTTTTTTCCAAAGACACGACACGGCGAGAGTCGGCATGTCAGGACTGAGATTTGTCTGAGTTTGGGCATTTTATTTCGTTGTTTTTTCAACGTTGTTTTGTGGAATATGGAAAACATGAAGTTTTCTAAAAAACGGTTTACGTACTGTAGTGGTATGTCGCCTATACTTGTATACATTTCCACGAGTGATTAGAAATACAGTCTCCAATGTATATTTAAAGTGTTTTCGGGATGTTGTCGCTAAGCAATTTATAACTTGAATGTCAAGTCGACATGTCTTCGCTCGTTGATTCTGGCTTTTCTTCCACAAATTTGTTGTTTTTACAATTTTCAGAAGCATTTGGATAATAAAATGACTCATTCATATCGTAATTACCTTTCGTCTGAATCTATTCTCTCCAGTGTCAAGCGAAATAGTAATGAAAATCGATCAACAGTAATTTCTTAATTGTAAAAAATATCACTTTCGGCCCGTGGTGAGATATCGTAAAAAACCGCCCGCTCACGCAGCCAATCAAATTGCAGCATTACCTAGGATTCTGCGCGCTCACGATTGATAAAAAGTATTAAAATATATTTACCATGGTACCATCCTCTATCAAGACAAACACAGTAACTTTTCGAAGTAGTTATTATTGTCGAGTCACCAGTCACATTTTGCCACCTAAATTGAGAGTCCTCACTAGGTCTTAATTTACTTACTTTTAGACACGACTAGTTCAATTATTATTTTGACCTATAAAAATCTACCTATAACAATCCTAGAACCTTTAAATCTGTTTGTCTTTTATGTCAGGCATGTCGTCCTATCTATAGTTTACGTATTCAGAGTTGTTGTTAAATCGTATTTTCTACTGAGTGTAGCTACATTTTTATTATTTTTTGTGTCTCTTGGAATCCCGTTATTGGAGTCTTGTCTATCGGTAATTCCTGCCATACATAGCTAAAATTAGCAATTCAGTTATCCAATGGAAGAAAATTCTACGCTGCTATTACAGAGAGGGAAATAAGACACTTGATGTATATATTTTACTTTACTTTTACTTTTACTTTTACTTTTACTTTTACTTTTACTTTTACTTTTACTTTTACTTTTACTTTTACTTTTACTTTTACTTTTACTTTTACTTTTACTTTTACTTTTACTTTTACTTTTACTTTTACTTTTACTTTTACTTTTACTTTTACTTTTACTTTTACTTTTACTTTTACTTTTACTTTTTACGAATTTTAGCTCGGCCAGTTCCCGCCAGTGGTCTGACGCGACAAGGCCTACAATTTTGGAAGCAAAATATTTTGATGGTTACACTGTCGTGGAGAGGTAACGTTCTGCGTATAAGTACAATTGGTTGTTGGCCTACGGGGGAACTGAATTTGAACAGATTGAATTTGAACTTGATGTCTTTAATTGATTAAATTACTGTAAATTTGTTTCCTGCTCTTAATTTAATTTTTTGTGTTTTAATGTGCAAAACATTAATTCGTCTGAATTAATTTTGTCGTATAAAACGAAGTCGCATTGATATCGTCTAATCGACGAAGTTAATTTGAATTATAAATTTGTCTTAATTAAATGTGACGATTGTGCAATATATAATTTAGGCCCCGTTCACTATACCGAATAGCTTTTGTGCCGGCACGAAAACTATATCGGATGGGCCTTCCGTCCACACACAAAACGCCTGCTCCGGCACAATTTCTGTGCCGGCACGCCGCTGCGCCGCTCCGATCTCGAAAGAGGTACATCTTGTATCGGATAGCTTTTTGTGCCGTTCCAGCTCCAGTGTGAACGGAGTTCGAAATCGTTCCGGATGTAAATTAATAGAATAGAGCGTGGGAATTGGTTGTATCGTCAGGTTTTCGTGCCGGCACGAAAACCTGTCCGGTATAGTATGAACGGGGCCTAAACAGGCCTTACCTACGATGGCTTATTAGGGCCATCAAATTTCGCGACTTTTTTAAAAGAAGCTCTGCAATTTTATTAGAATTACACACACTTTTTTTTTTCGCGACTTTTTTAAATTGCACACTTTTTTTTCGCGACTTTTTAAAATTGCACACTTTTTTTTTTTCGCGACTTTTTAAAATTGTACACTTTTTTTTCCACATTGTTTATTTCAAAATGGTGAACTCGCTGTCGTTTACGTTTTCCTTGCCGCTTGTTTTTATCACTGATTTGCGGCTTGTACAAACTGTTATTCCATCTAATCTACCAGTACTTTCACCTTTACAACGTGTCCATCGGAACATTTTAATCGAAAGCTTTTTAAAGAGGATATTGAAGACTTTTTAAAAATTTAAAAGGAAGGAGCATCCAATACGACATGGAGGCAGTCATTGTCGTCATCGAATATGAGCTCAGTGGGAGTGAAATTTTGTCGTTGGATAACGACAAATGCATCACGGCTGACTGGCTGAGAAATGATGATGGAATTATTGTCGTCAGAGAAACGTTTCGTCTGACATTGAATCAACTAGATCAATAACAATTTTATCGCCGGGCATATTGTGGTGTATTTTGCTATCGCGCGTTATGTGTAATTTGTTTAGTCGAAAGCTAAAATTTCGAAGAGTATAGCCTAGAACTTCACGAAATTTACGAAGAATATTGTTTTGACTATGCTCTTGCTGCCTATGCAAACAAATAAGCGTGAAACTCAGTGCATGTATGTGTTAGAGAAATTTAGGATTGTAAACAAAAGCTCAAAGGCGTTTATTGTCTGAAGCGACTAGCCGACTGCCTGAATTAGTTTACTTGAAAGCTAATATTTCGCTTACTATAGCTCAGAGCTTTACAAAATTTACGAAGAATGGTATTATGAATATGTTCTTGCTGGTCGTGTAAATAAATCTGTGCGAAAAGCTTTAAAAAAGCTACAAGTGTCGGCGAAATGTATCTAGCGGATAATATACAATTATTGGATGAGGTTGAGCATGATATCAAGAATTAGCAAGGCCGAGGTTTGTGTTATCTGCCGAAGCCGAAGGCCCCAGAGGGGAGGGCAACTGGAGCTCGAGAGGGGCCCCCTAATTATATTATATATTATATATATAGATTTATCCGTAAAATGGCTTTCGAAATTCTTTATTTTGCCCCGGGCCCACTTTAGTCTCTGTGCGGGCCTGCGAAGGCTGAGGCGGATAACACAAACAGAGGCCTTGATAATTCTTGATATCATGCGATAACCGAATTCAATAATTGTTTTATTATACAATTATAAATGTAGAAGCTTTTAGAAAGTTTTTTACAAAGTTAGGTAAAAATAGTAAATATTCATACCGTCTTCAGTTCGAGGTTCGCTAACTGTTTTCGCTTTCAAATACAATTTTCTCTTTCAAACACTGCTTAAAACTCTAACAGCTGTATGTGTAGCTCGCTTGTTTTTTCTTGTTGGTTTTAGCGTCAACAAAACGTGCCAAATCCGCTGGATTAATCCGCTTCTGATCTTCACTCCTAACGACGGCCGCCATGTTTGTTTTGTTTTGTTGATATTTTGTAGGTGAGTCAATCCACAGGCGGCCCAAGTTCAAGGTGTGTGGTAGCCCGCAGTGCGGGTGTTTTAACGGTAATTTGAAAATATATGTGACTTGACATAAACCCGTAAACAAACGAACGAATTTGTCTTAAATATCAACATTATGTGAATAAAATCTACTAACCTTGTCAATGTGATGTCTTGTCTCATGTTTTATTCGTCGTCGAGTTGGTTAGTAGCGATTTACAGCGAGTTCTTTTCGACGCCGTTGCTTCCCGTACTTCGGCGACTCTTTAATAGTATTACCAAAAAAAGGCTGTACACTTAGAAAGGCTGCACACTTCAGCGACGACACCCCGAACTCAAAGTCAAACATCTCCGCTCAAAATCGTCGCTCGAACATAATTCTTTCACGAGCGCATAGCACGAAGGTTGGGCTTGCCATAGAATACGGTTTGTTGACAACTCGTGGAATTTTCGCCATGTACGAACCCATTACCCTTCTCAAATTCATCAGTTTCAAATGTCCTCAGAGCCGTGGCGACGGGTTCGTGCTCCGATTTGAACAAAACACGCCCCTGCCCGGGGTGGGACAGTCAAGTTATGCACATGATTTACCGGGGGAAAATTTTGAATAAATTTGAACCTTGGCTATTGTCTCAGGCAGCCAATCGCGATGAAACCGCGCAATTCCCCCCCCCCCGGTAATTCATGTGCATAACTTGACTGTCCCACCCTGGGCAGGGGCGTGTTTTGTTCAAATCGGAGCACGAACTCGTCGCCACGGCTCTGAGGACATTTGAAACTGATGAATTTGAGAAGGATAATGGGTTCGTACATGGCGAAAATTCCACGAGTTGTCAACAAACCGTATTCTATGGCAAGCCCAACCTTCGTGCTATGCGCTCGTGAAAGAATTATGTTCGAGCGACGATTTTGAGCGGAGATGTTTGACTTTGAGTTCGGGGTGTCGTCGCTGAAGTGTGCAGCCTTTCAATTTTATATGGTAATACTATTAAAGAGTCGCCGAAGTACGGGAAGCAACGGCGTCGAAAAGAACTCGCTGTAAATCGCTACTAACCAACTCGACGACGAATAAAACATGAGACAAGACATCACATTGACAAGGTTAGTAGATTTTATTCACATAATGTTGATATTTAAGACAAATTCGTTCGTTTGTTTACGGGTTTATGTCAAGTCACATATATTTTCAAATTACCGTTAAAACACCCGCACTGCGGGCTACCACACACCTTGAACTTGGGCCGCCTGTGGCCAAACAATCGAGATTGTATCAGTATTGTATAATAATAAATTTTACGGGGATGTCTGAACGGCCATGTCTGGGTTGGTTCAAGATACTGCATTTTGAATAACGTATACTGTCTTTAATTTTCATCTAAATGCCCACTAAAATTATTATAATATATAGTAATATAGTTGACGTTCTTGGGCATAAATATGTTTTTAGCACCTGAGTCGGGCCAATATACCATAAGTATGAATATAAAACTGTTTGCGGTCATTTATGCCACCGATATTTAAGTTAAAATTTATTAAATAATCTTCAATCTGTGTTTAATTCTTTCAAAGTTTGTATTTGATCGGAATAAATACTGGAGCGATTGAGTAGCTTTCCAAGGCCAAGGGTCAACTCGGCACTGACTCGACCCGACTTTTGGAATGTTATTCGCCCAATCTCAATCTTTATTATTAAATCTAAAGCGGCAACGAGCAGTTAGAATGCAATTTCGGAGAATTCAAAGAGGGGAAAGTTCCTACAGTACTAGGCATTCGCTTGTTCGTAGTATTGTATGATTCACTTCACACGGGATTGTTTACGTCGTTCAGCTAATTATGCTAGATCAGCAAGTTCTATAGTTATGTTATAAACGTACTGAAGAAACATTTAAAACCAATAATGTCAATAATAAACACACACACTCAAACATTTAAATAATAACAATAAAGAACAACTCGGAGAACAATTATTACTATTTAGATTAAGCTACAAAATTAATTTTATTCCAGCTGGTGCGAACTGGTTGCTAGGCGGCGGAAGGGTTTGAATACAGCAGGGAGTAATGAGTTTGTAATTACGATATTGCCATTAACTAGAAGTGCAGTGTGAAAGCTATTTTATTGTCTACCCAATCGAAATAAAAATGTCTTGACAGCATTGCACCTTTCTCTTTTTGTCAGTAAGTTTCATTAATCCAATGGCAAACGTGGGCACTTTAAAGGTAGGTGCTTGTGTTTCGTAAAGCGCTAGTTAAACTGTTATATCAAATTCGCTTGCATAATTTATTCGACCGACTTGAATTATATTTGTATAGGGTAAGACTTTTTCTTGAAATATTGCGCACACTAAATTCAAAAGAGTCGTTCAGCACATTGATACCGGCGCATTTCATGCAAATTATATTCGATCTGAATATTCAACTCTCAAGTTTTTAATTTTTATATTGAGCGAAATCAGGCTATTTTATTGCAAGAAGGCAAAACGACAACAACTGAAAGTTTGTATAAGACTGTAGATATATTCAAGCGTTTATTGTTATATTTATAATATATTATTACAATATCGTAAGTTATATTTGCTATTTTATTGTTGAAGTGGGTGTTGACAGGTTGCAAATGAATGAAGCTTGTTTGCAGAGAATTTGTGATTCATTCTTCAATTGTGTTTGGCAACAGAAGACGATTTTGTTTGAATATTTGGAAATTTTACAGTTTACCGTACCCGAGTGACCAGCGATTCAAGTGCCACCAAACGAGATTATTTTGATGACCTACCCAAACAAAACCCCTAACCCTAATCAGTAACTGTGTTTACCGCTTATCTTATATGCTTACCGACCTACTAACGTGTTTATTGCCTAGCTTTATACGCTAACCTGACACAGTGATGTGACTCGGGTACGCGGTAAAGTGTAAACTACCCGAATATTTCAGCAGCAGTTAAGGTGCTATTTGAAATAGAGACAAGAGAGTGAGATTTCAGCCATGGGATATTCTTCTCAAGTCTTTGGAAGCAACGATCTGGCACACCAAACCAAACTTTTGACAGCAGTGTATACTTTCAACACTTGGCTATGCTATACAGACAGACAAGAATCTCTAATTTCATGGACTATCTGAATAACTAACCAAAACACGGGAAAATTGGCCAAATGTCTGGAAGAGAACATGCATATATTTTAAATGATATTGGGCATTTCACTCGATAACATAGCATGTTCTAAGGATTTAGGGTGAAGGAAAATTCGAGTGTAGAATATATACATTTTAAGACCAACCGGGAGCAGTTGCGAAAAATGCAACTACAAGGCCCTGTATATATTCTACACTCGAATTTTCCTTCACCCTAAATCCTTAGAACATGCATATATTTTGTTGTTCAAAATATAGTCGCTGTGAAAAATCTTCTGCTGCCAAATACATCTGGGCAACGGACCACAAAATTATTTGGAAAGAAGCTTCTCTCATCTGTACTGAAGATAACTACTTCTCTGCTTGGATTAGGAAATCAACAAGAATTCATAAACATCAAACTATTTCTCAAGAAGGCCAACCTCTCAACGATACTAGACAGCACTTTTCAAAATAATTATAAGCTTTATACAATAGCGAACACAAATACGGTAAACTAATATTGTTAAACGAAATCAGAATAAAATATAAAACTTAAAGACAGTACACACATTTACCACGTCCAAAGTTAATATTTATATTTAAGTGGTAAGTCATAACGAACAACAACTCAGTTTGGTTCGCTAGCTCTGACTCTGATGATGTTCAAGTTCAGAGCAACACGGGACGACTGCTTTGCTTTATAAAAAGGAAATATATTATGGTTGTATCAGCAAATTACCAAAACCAACTGTAGCCCTTAATATAAAGGACTTTACCGTAGCTACCAGATCCAAAACAATTATAAAACTTTACAAGTTTACCTTCTTGTCGCCTTTCTTCGAGGTGTTGTGTTCAAATTTAGGTGTATCCCGCAACGTTTCTTGTTTGTTTGTCATTGTGGCTGATGCGAATTATGACATCCGAAACTTTACGCGCGCTGATTGGATGACCGAAAACATTAGCCAATCGTCATAAAACATTAGGACTCATTTCATTGCTCCACCAAAAACCCATCTGTCGTCAAAGCGGAACTTCAAAGCCGTAGTGTGCTTTCAAAAAACTCCAAATTTTTATATTGAAATCCCGAATTACGGATGGCAACCCCCCAAACCTTCAAAGTAAACACTATTCGATGCGATCTAGCGTGGTTGCCTGCTTGTAACAAAGAATGCCATCAACAGTAATATTTTGGATGCTTGGCCGGCCGTCTACCAAGAGTTGTTTTGACTCTAACGTGGAGTCAAAACGATTCTTTGCCGGAGTCTTTGCACTCTTTCTTAGAATCATAGGACTCCTGGTGGAATCGACTGACTCTTTCTGGAGTCGACAACATTTAAACTTTATGTTGACAGATTCAACAGGAGGTTTCCGAAAGAAATTCAACGAATTACTCGCATCAATAACACTAACAAAGTAAAGTCTTTTGATGAAGGTCAGGAATACTAGCAACGACAACAAAATGTTCCCTCATGCAAAACAAACGCCGTTGGCGTTGCATATTCGCCGCTCGACACCGGATTCCATTGGCAAAGCTAATCGTCTAAATTCTTTACTTGTTCTAACTATATGATTATACTTTGATCTTGACTTGTTTTGGTCTTCCAACTTTACATTTTGTTGGTGTGTAAAGTAATTCATTCACAGAATTAATGCTTTATTCAGGTTTCCCGACCGAGTGGATTTTCCTAAGCCCGTTTTATAGTATACATCAAATGAAAGCTCATTCAACATGTGATAACATACGTACACAATATATTTTAGTGATTAGTAATTCTGAAATTACTATATAGCCATCTTATTCCACAACTGACAAGATGCCGTGTGCAAATATTATGCCATGTCACTTCACACTCACCTCTTTTCTCCTCGGAATCATTCAAAAGTCGTCAACCTGAAAGCCCATCGGCATCGGAGTTCAAAATATCACAGCCCTGCATTAAATAACTATATAAAACCATAAAAATACCAAGTTGAGAGCGTCTGATGCGATATTTTGCAGAAACACCAGGACTAAGTTACTAATTAAAAGGGATTAGCCAATGGGACTTTTGCGTACATAAGTCCAAAAAGTTACTGCTTCAGTGGCAGGCTCTCTTTCAACCCCGCCCACTCCGCGACCGCGCCTCCCAGAGAGCCTGCTTCGCAGGCTAGGTTTCCATATAATCGCTACGATCGCAACGATCGCTCAAAAATTAGCTCGGCGATCGCAACGATCAACAACCGTGCCTCTGTTTCCATATGATCGCGGCCATTGTTTTAATGGTCCGCTGGGATGTATACTGATCGTCAAGATCGCTGAGATTACAAAATCACCGTTGCCATATAAAACGCAAAGATCGCCACGATCGCTGAGATAGAACATTTACTATCTTGGCGATCGGGGCGATCGTATAGCGATCGTTGCGTCAGTGGTTTCCATATGATCGCTATACGATCGCTGCGATCGCCAAGTTCATTTGTGAGTGACCGTGGCAATCGTATATAGCGATTATATGGAAACCAGGCTTAAGATAGATTTATGTTTGTGTATATATCACCGTTTTTTCAACCTTGATATTTAAACCAAATTATGTTCTGTTAATTTATTGGTTTTTAGGCATTTTTAACTTTTACAGTTATTTCTAAAAAGCTGATATTTTTAAAATTTGTTTATGGAAAGTAGCACGCAGAGAACTAACAAAAATTGAAATTTGTTTAGCTTTTTTATCAGTCTACCAAGTTGTACTTAAATAGTTTCGGAGATATTAGCCGCAAGCACTTTCAGCCCCCTCCTAATCTCAGAAGATCAAAATAAGACCAGTCTATAACGATGGGGTTAAATACATTTTTCATAAAGACATTACGTCTTCGTAATTGTCATCATCACAATATGATAATAAGTAAAGCCACGGTCAAACGAGGATGAGAGTTGATGAGAGTTGATGAGAGTTGACCATGAGAATTGACGAGAATTGTAGGATTTGCCGAGTTTCAGAAATACATTCAGGATCGTTCCGTTCCTTCGCCATTTTTGTTGAGCCTGTTTTTACAAAGTGCAAACCGCTAGCCGCTAAACTCTCATCAACTCTCATATACCAACTCTCATGACCGGTCAAACGAGCAAAAACTCTCATCAACTCTCATTAAAATTTGAACCAGCTCAAAGTTGATGAGAGTTGATAAGAGTGCATGAGAGTCGATGAGAGTTGGTGGTCAAACGCGACCGAGAGTTGCAACTCTTATCGACTCTCATGCATCAACTCTCATCCTCGTTTCACCAGGGCTTAAGAGTTAATTACCGTGAACCGAGGCTTTCAGTCAAATACAGACAAAAGCCTTTTGGCAAAAGCCGAGGTTCGAGGACTGACTTATTACACGATTGACAAGGTTTTCACACAAAGACCTTAAGAAAGCTGTTTTTGCGTAGTTTTTATTTGATTTGGTGTTTGAGTAATGAATATCTGATTTTCGATAGAGAACAAATAATTGTTCGATAATTGAAAGACGAAAAAAATCTCAGAGGCATGAATTCTTTCACGTGAATGAAATTAGTATTCATGTTTAGATCTGACTTTGAATTTGATCGGGGCGTGTTGTGCTCGAAAGTTTTCTTGTCGTAGTGCGTAGAGCTATGAAAACGTAACGAAATGGCGTACAGCAGCGATGAAGGTTTATGCGGGTTAACTCAGAATACCTTTCTTGAACGAATTTCGATGGCAGATTTCGAATTGTTTACTGACATGTTACACACCAAATAAAGGTGGGATTTGAATTTGTTGGGAGAGCAGTCACCTAGTTAAAAGCTTTGCCCTACGAAGCGGTCAAGAACATCGGAATTTGAAGTTTAGCCAACTTGCTCTGGAGCCAGCTTCAGAAAAGGAACCAGAAAAGCTCGTATAATCATATGTCGTTCGGGGAAAAGAATAACTTAGGAGGACTTAAACATCGCACATTTAGACGCAAGCAAGTGGACATTACGCCAGTGAAGCTTGTCCTAGAACGCTACGTGGTCCAGCCCCGAAGTCTGTGATCGCGAATGATGTATTTTACTTAAGTCCACGTCGGAAGTACGAGTTTTCAGATGAAGGCAAGATATAAAATTACGTTCTGCTCTAAAACGTTTTAGTAACTTTAAAACTTGTATATTTCGTTCGATCGAATCATATTAATAAACAGCTTGAAAATCCTGTTGGCAAAAACACTTTAGCCTTAAGAAAACTTTGCAAGGCGGCTGGGATTGAAGGTCAGTATACCAATCACAGCTTGATAGCTACAACCGCAACGCTTGGTTTATAGTGAAGGGGATCCCTCAAAAATTTGTGTTGGAAAGAACAGGCCATCGAGACATGAGATCTCTACAGAAATACCAACGGCCGGACGTGTCCGTAACACGTCACTTGATAGGATACTAACAAAGCAGATCTAATACCTGGTACAACCCTCCTTTCAACTCAAACGTCAAAACCGATATCGGACATAAATTCCTTAAAGCAATCGATGAATCCTTCCCCCAAAACCACCCACTAAACAAAATATTCAACCGGAACACATTGAAGCTGAGTTATAGTTGTATGCCGAATGTCCAGAGCATCATCTCGTCGCACAATAAAACCATTCTACGCAAAGAAGCCAACAAGAACACCGTCACAGAAATAAATTGCAATTGCCGCGCGAAAGATGCCTGCCCACTGCAAGGAGAATGCCAAACAAAGGCAGTAATCTACCAGGCCGCAGTGACGAACAAAGCTACGAAAGAAGTACAAACCTACGTTGGTCTTACTGAGAACACTTTCAAAACCCGCTACCTTAACCACACCAGCTCTTTCCGTAACAAAACCAAGAGAAACGCAACCGAACTAAGCAAGCACATTTGGAAATTAAAAGACTCTAACACCTCGTATACCATTAACTGGAAAATCATTAAGAAATCACAACCATATTCTAATAAAACCAAACGCTGTAACTTATGTCTGTCCGAAAAATTTATCATCATATGCCACCCCGAACTAAGCTCTCTCAACAAACGTAACGAACTCGTATCCACATGCCGACACCGGAAGAAATTCCTACTACGATAACACTCTCACCACTACATGTAACATGATCAAATTACTTAATTATGCATCTCTTGTATATGTTCCGTTGCGCTGTTGAAATATTATATCATTTACCTGATGAGTGTGGCAAGCTCAACACTTACCATACGAAACAGTTCTGTAGTAAATAAAATTTCGATGAAGTAACTTGTGTTTCTCATCTTGTGTATATATATATATATATATATATATATATATATATATATATATATATATATATATATATATTTATATCACGATTGAGTCGATTTTCTTTGATGTGCCGCGGGATATATACAGATTATATCCCGTGAATAAATAATTAGATAAAACTTGTGGATATAACTCGAAAAATCTTGATCGAAACTCTTCGAAATTGACGAAACCTTGTTCGTAAACCTCCTCAATCGTGATGTCAGTCGGTTATATACCTCGAACTTGGGATATAAGTCATATATTGACCCTTGGGACCTTCGGCCCCTCGGGTCAATATATGACTTATATCCCGCGTTCTCGGTATATAACCTATATATATATATATATATATATATTTATATCACGATTGAGTCGATTTTCTTTGATGTGCCGCGGGATATATACAGGTTATATCCCGTGAATAAATAATTAGATAAAACTTGTGGATATAACTCGAAAAATCTTGATCGAAACTCTTCGAAATTGACGAAACCTTGTTCGAAAACCTCCTCAATCGTGATATAAGTCGGTTATATACCTCGAACTTGGGATATAAGTCATATATTGACCCTCGGGACCTTCGGCCCCTCGGGTCAATATATGACTTATATCCCGCGTTCTCGGTATATAACCTATACATATATATATATATATATATATATATATATATATATATATATATATATATAGGATATACAGCACTCTTGTACGCCCTCGATTTATAAAACAACTAATTACATGACCTTGGTTGGTTCAATAACCCTTACTTAGTAATAGATAAATCCCGAGAACGAGGGATTTATGCTATATAAAGACCCGAGGACGCGTAGCGTCTGAGGGCTTTATATCGCATAAATCCCGACGTTTTCCCTTTTTTTCTACCTTGGACAAAGATTTTCCTAGTTTTTTTCTTCATTTCTTATCTAATTAGTATTCAAGGGCTTTATGCTTCATCCTACTACGGTGACGCAGAAATTCTCCCACCTCTAGGTCTGTCTGACCATTCAAGCGTCTTATTACAACCTGTTGATGCTCCGGCTCCTTATTTACCATCTACGCGTGCTAATAAGCGAGAATGCACACCAGCCAACAAACGTGCGTTGTTTTCGTTTTTGAGTTCCGTCAACTGGTCTTCGCTCTACCATCTACCTTCCTGTGAGGATCAGCTTGAAAAATTTCAATCAACAATTACGAATGCAATGGACAGCCATCTCCCTTTTCGTAAAAAAGCTCACCCCACTGATAAGCCCTGGTTTACGTCTGAAATAAAAAAGGCCATCGCTAATCGCCAGCGTGCTTGGGCGAAAGGGAACTCTCTCTTGGTTACATTTTGGCGTAAGAGGGTCATCAAACTTTGCAAGGCAACCCGTCGCTCATTTTACAAGAACAATGTCATTAACTCTCAAAACACCAATCCTAAGAAATGGTGGGATACTATAAAGCGTCTGTCTGGTCAATCAAAGCCCACCCTGCCTATGTCAATGGTCGTGGACGGAATTTCACTGAGTGGCCTTGCCCTTGCTAACTTAATTAACGAGTCCTTTTGCAAGGTTACTAGTGACATGCAACCTCTGGACTTCAGCCCTATCTTCGTGGATCATACTCCAGAAGAATATATTATAACTCCTGAAGCTACTGAGCGCTCCCTGTCAGCCGTCAAGGAAGGCAAATCAGCTGGACCAGATGACATCCCCAATTGGCTTTTAAAGAATTTCTCCTCTGTTATTTTCCGCCCAATTACTTCCATATTTAACGCCTCCATCAATCAAGGCATTGTCCCCTCGATGTGGAAATGTGCTGATGTTCTTCCTCTTGCAAAGATTCCCATACCAAAGTCTGTTGATACTGATTTGAGGCCGATCTCGCTCACTGCTGTCCTCAGCAAAGTATTGGAGGGGTTCGTTTTCTCCTGGTTGTATCCGATTGTTATGCCACAAATTGATCCTTGTCAGTTTGGCGGCATTAAAAATTCCTCCACTACGCATGCTTTGGTTCGTCTTCTTCACGAGTGGCTACAAGCAACTGAGACCCCTAAGACTGTGATTCGGTCATGTCTCATTGATTTCTCTAAGGCTTTCGACAGAATTGATCACAACATTTTGATCCATAAACTTCGGTTGCTAGGCGTCCCGCAAATCTTATTAAACTGGTGCGCTAGTTTTCTACAAGACCGCCAACAACGTGTGAAGCTTGGTCAAATAAAGTCTAGTTGGAGGTACATCAATGCAGGGATGCCCCAAGGGTCCAAGTTGGGACCGCTTTTATTTCTAGTAATGATCAACGATTTGACAACCTCTATTCCTATCTACAAGTATATTGATGACTGTACAGTTTTTGAAGTTCGCACTCCCTCGAGAGTTACTTCTACCATCCAGAAAGAAGTTGATTATATCAATCAATGGTCAACTACGAATAATATGCGTCTGAATATAAAGAAGACCAAGGAACTCACTATCTGTTTTGCAAAGAGTCAGCCCCTGTTTGATCCACTAGCCATAAACAACCACCCATTGGAGTCTATACAGTCTTTCAAGCTCCTTGGAATTCATATACAGTCTGACCTCAAATGGAATCTACACATAGAAGCTACATGCTCAAAGGCTAGTAAGCGTCTATATGCCCTGAGGTGTTTGAAACGGAGTGGCGTGTCTCCCAAGGATCTACGAACAGTATACTCATGTTTCATTCGGCCTGTCCTCGAATACGCATGCCCTGTTTGGCATTCATCGCTGACTTTATCACTGTGCGACAACCTTGAACAAATACAGCGGCGTGCCACCAAGATCATCCTACCCAGTATGTCCTATAGTGATAGACTTATGGAATTAGATCTTCCTACGTTACGAGAGAGGAGACAGGATTTATGCCGCCGTTTTTACAAATCTGTTGTGCGATCTGACGACAGAATTCATGACATCTTACCAGCTCCAGTGGAGAACATGTATTCTTTTAGATGCCCAAGAACATTACCTCTTATTAAATGTCGTACTAAAAGATTCCAAAATAGTTTTATCCCTTTTGCTATTAGATCATGGGACGCATCACCTTAAGTTGAACCAATTCAAGTCGAGTGTGTAATTTCTTAACTGATTAATACCTTTTTAAATACCTCTTAATTTTTTGAGGTTTTTTTAACACAGATTATTGTAAATTGTATATAGTTTCTTTTTCCATTTTGTAACCCTGAGTTTTTCAAATATTTTTTATATTTGCTATTCAAGGATTTAATAAAATAATCTAATCTAATATAAAGCCCTCGAAAGAACAAAGAAAACCGACTCAATAATAAATTAATTGTCGTTATTACCCTCATTGTTATAGTAACGACCATGTTTATTATTTCATTATTATGAGTATCATGTACCTACAGAGCAAATTAAAAAGTAAGTACATGTAACTGTTTTCTTACAGCTACTCCAGATACATGTAGAAAGATACAACAAATGGGATTAAGCTCTGGTGATGGTGAATATAGATTGTATTTGCAACTTCCAACTTGTTCGGTTTCTGCTCGAATCTACTGCGCTGATATGAATTTAGATACTCCAACTGAATATGTTACCTTGCCTGCTGGAAGGACTGTAAACTTTGCTTTTGATAACCGACCACCAAATCTTGAACCAAGAAATAGAGCTCTGCATGGGAAAACTGAATTTGAGAAGGTAGGATGCATACTTTTCTAGTTGAAAAGCAACGTTATTATCGATTAATGCGAACGTTATTTATTATGTCAAGAACACTTTGATATTTTTTAACCCACTGCAATCTTAATAGACCATTTGCACTTTGACATGCGATGGCGTTGGGCGACTACAACTACCAGAACGCTTTGCCAGTATTCTAGGGTTTTGGCTAAAAGGGATGACTCAAAAAGACCCGACCAGTCCTTTCGCGGCTTTTCAAAAATGTGTCGTCAAATTCGTTTTTCTTTTTTTTCTCCAAATTTGTCGTCAAGATTCATTGAGTCTCAAGATTTTAGCAATCTTTTCGATACCCTAACCACAACCATAGTTAATAGAACACATACATGGTTTGGAAGCTCTATTGTCTTTCAACATGAAGCATGGTCATGTTGAACTGACAATGGAGTTCCTTATATGGAAGTAAATAGCACCGCACTAATCAAACCCGATCGTTGCTATTGGATGACTGTTTCATTATACAGAAAATACAATAGCGTGAAATTGCACAAATTTCCATAAACTTGAACAAAAACATAGAACAATCCCTTTGGACGAGATTCCAAACCATGTATGTGTTCTATTAACTATGCCACAACATAAACTCTAACCCTAATCAGAAATCTGGTCAGAAATCTCCTTCACTGCCGAAGTCGATTTTGGTCGACTTTTATTATTTTACTCTAACGCCAGACGATTCAGGTAGTTGTAGTCACTTATTGCCATCCACGTCATCGTGCAAATGGCCTATTGGGCCGGTTAACTGTGGGTTAATTGGTGGGATAGGGATAATGAGCGCAAACAAGCATTTTTTCAACATCCAAATCTCAACCAAATTTTGAAAGAGTTGCTCCTTGGTTTATGCTCAATCTTTCACATACTATCATAAAAATCTGTGCAGTATTTTGTGAGATATCCTGGAGACAGACGGACAGCAGGACAAACAGAAAGACAGACAAACACAAGTAAAAACATAACCTCCTGGCGGAGGTATATAATAACATTTATCGAACAATCATTTGATTGGCAAAAAACAAATGATTAAACGGCTCCTTGGAAATCAGTAGCCTAAGTGCACTGTATCAGTTTTCCATTCAAAAAAAAGAGTGATAACCATTTATCAGACTGCATGCGTACTTATCCGAATTGAGTAAAGGTTTAACGTGTCTGTTAGCACAATAAAATTGTAGTATATTTGTATTTTTATTCTACAATGGCGACGAGGATGCGATGAAAACGATGGTTGAACACGAATAAGACCCAAATAAAAAATAAAGGGCTGTAAACAATATTCAACCGATGCCTGTTTTTGAACCACGCAGTGATCCAACAAATACAAGCGCAAGATTAGCCTGCGAAGCAGGCTCTCTGGCGCGGGCGCGGAGTGGGCGGAGTCCACTCCGCGCCCGCACCTCCCAGGCTAGCGCAAGATGGACCCGATGGCTTGAAAGATTTAACACATATTTACTTGTAGACTTGGATCAAGTCTGTTTCTAATTACTTGCCGCAGACATCAAGGATGACGCGCGAAAACGAGCTCTACTTCTGTGCCAAGCTGGTCCTGAAGTGTGTGAAATTTTCAAAACCTTACCAGAAGAGGAAGAAGAAAAAGATTTTAAGTCAGCAGTGAAGACGTTAACTACGTACTTTGAACCTGAGAAAAACATCATATATCAAACATACGTTTTTAGACAAGCGACACAATAGAAAGAAGAATCAATAGATGAATTTCACACGCGTCTGGACCAGTGGACTGGCAAAACATTTTGAATTTACGAATACGGGTTTTGAAATCAAGATGCAATTGTAACAAACGGTACTTCGTCAACATTAAGAAAGAGAGCGCTCAAAGATCCAAAATATTCTTTGGCAGGTATGCTAATCGACGGAAGGAAACTTGAAACCAGTTCAGCTCGAGCCGACGGCATTGAAGAACAATTCAAAACAAAGGCAGTCAACGCAACGAAGAGGACTCAACAAAAATGTTAGACCGACCGTGTCCAGCGAAATCATCCACTTGTAATTACTGCGGAATCAAAGATCATTTCGCTAAAGTTTGCCGATCAAGAGAAAAGTCACCCACAAGCAAAGTGTATAAACAAGAGAAATCACAAAAGAAATATGCGCCTCCGCCTGTCAAAGGACATCAATCACGATATAACAAAAAGAAACAACTAGCGAGAGCTGTTAACACATCGGCGAACCAATCGGATGAAGAGAGCACAGACGAGGAATATACATACATAGTTTCGAAAGAAACAGCCAGAAAACACAAGCGACAGTAAAGATAAACAGACAGAATGTATCATTTCTGGTGGATACAGGAGCTACAGTCGACATAATAGATTCAGCAACGTACGGGAAATTAAAACACAAAGTTCCATTGCAGAAGAGTGCTACAAAAATTTAGGCGTATGGCTTTCAAACACCGCTGCCTCTAAAAGGACAATTCCAAAAATACTTGAATCTACACAGCGTTAATTATACCGTATCCAGGGCCCCTTTTAAGGATTTCTCCGTGGGGTGGGCCGTTCACAAAAAGGGACTCTTCCAAGGGGGGTCCGGAGGCGTACCCCCGGGAAATTTTGAAATTTAGAGTCTCGGAAATGCAATTTCCTGCATTCTGAGGGGTGATTTTTAAGAACACTGAAGGTCATAAAATGTCATAAAAACTAGTTAAAATACAACACATTTCTGACTGTTTCGCTTTGTCAGAACACATCAGCATGTTCACTTTCAAATGTAATATGGAAAATGTTGTGAGGAACTATAAAAAGATTTTTCGTCACCACATACATCTTATCAAAATAATTAACTGACTTGCTTATGCATACACATTTTATCCTGGGGCAAAAAGGGACTTTTACTGGGGGGAGGCAAAATCAATTTCGGGAGGGGGGGGGGGGTATCTCAAGGGTGGACTGGGGGGGGGGGCGCTTGGCCCCCCAGTTATATAGTTAAAAGAGGCCCTGACCGTATCACAAATCTACGTCATTGACGGCGACGGAGGAAATTCACTAGGCGCAAAGACCGCTCAGGACTTGGCATTAGTTCAGCTAATCAACACGATCTCTAGTTTACCGGAAAAAAAAGTCAACAAACACAGGCTAACAACGACGTCGACGAGACATTCTCCACAGAACCTGAAACAGAACTGGTCGAAACCAAGTCGAAGTTCCCCAGTCGGACGACCAAAAGATTCAAGACATTCTGAACAAATATAGCACAGTTTTCAAGGGAGAAGGAAACCTGAACAATCAGCAAATTAATCTTCACATTCGAGATGATGTAAAACCTGTCATGCAACCTCAAAGACGAATACCGTACCATGCACATGCGAAAAGAAGTCTCAAAAGAGCTAAAGAAATTGGAAGAGCAAGATATTATCGAGAAGGTCGCCAATCAACCGACTCCTTGGATATCTCCAATTATAATTGTCACGCCAAAGAAAGATGGAGGTACAAGACTATGTGTAGACATGAGAGAAGCAAACCAGACAATAGAAGAGAACGACATACCATGTCAACTTTGCAAGACTTCGGAAAAACTGAAGTGAATGGAGCAAAGTTCTTTTCAGAGATTGATTTGAAGCAAGCCTATCATCAGCTTGAATACACCCAGAAAGTCGATCTATAACAACATTCTCTACACATGAAGGACTGTTTCAGTACAAGAGATTGAATTATGGTACTAACAGTGTTGCGCAACAATGATGACGAATTATCGTACTCGGTAAAACAAGGAAGTTACTTGACGAAGCTCTACTGAGAGAACTGCTTACGACGCCTGGCAACGTTAAACCTGAAAGTGAAAGGTGAAAAGTGTCAGTTTCTACAGAAAGAAATCACGTTCTATGGATTGGTATTCAGTGCAGAAGGGACCAAAGCAGACCCCGAAAGAATTGCCAACTTGGCAAAATTACCGGCACCTAAAAACGCTGGAGAAGTTCGTAGCTTTCTTGGAATGGCGAACGCATGTCACAAATAAATTCCGTATTACAACAATCACGACACGGTTAAGAGAACTAACAAAGAAGAACACAGTGTTCCAATGGAAACATACTCACCAGAAAGCATTTGAACAATTGAAGAAGAAACTGACTAGCGCACCAGTAATGGCATATTTCAGCACAAATAAACGAAGTCTATAGTGATAGTGGATGGATCCCTACATGGAATTAGTGCAATCCTAGCTCAAAAAGGAAACCACAGTCAACATTACAAAATACTTTCGTATGCAAGCAGAGCACTCAGCCCATTGGAGAAACGATACTCTCAAACAGACATTGAAGGACTCAGTCTGGTATGGGGGATCGAACACTTTCGAATGTTCTTAAGTGGATCAGATTTTGACCTGATAACCGACCATAAAGCACTTGTTCTAAGGATTTTGGGTGAAGGAAAATTCGAGTGTAGCATATATACATTTTTAGACTAAACCGGCAACGCCCTCCGTGGCTCAGTGGTCAGAGCATTGCACTAGAATCGCAACGTCGTGGGTTCAATTCCTGCCGGAAGGCCCGTGTAGTTGCATTTTTCGCAACTGGTCCCGGTTTGGTCTAAAAATGTATATATTCTACACTCGAATTTTCCTTCACCCAAAATCCTTAGAACATGCTATGTAATCGAGTGAAATGCCCGATGTTACTTATAATTATTCATAAAGCACTTGAATCGATATTCAACAACCCAAGATCCAATGGATGAGTAATTTACCGCAAAGGATAATCGAATGAAGCTGATTATATGAGCAGACACCCAATTGTGACCCAAAAAGAACAACCAGCAACCAGAACAGCTGAAGACTTTTAAAGTACATCACTAATCATTCAGTTCCCAAATCAATGACACTCGAGGAGATTAAGGAAGCGACACGTAGTGATCCAGTATTAACTAAGGTAAAGATTACTTTGAAAGAAGGAAAATGGGATGAAAACGACACTGATCTGAAACCATTTAGACTTTGTGCAGATGAGTTAACCTTTTTTAATACAGTAGAAGACATACTGTAGAAGAGCACAAGATTGGTGATTCCAGCAAAGTTACAAGAGAAAGCGACACAACTAGCTCATGTTGGTCATCAGGGCATCGAGAAAACCAAGAGTCAGCTACGGGAAAAATACTTGTACCCAAATATGGATAAAAAAGTAAAAGAAATGGTCGACAAATGCATCGCCTGTCAAGCTGTGGGAAATAGTCACAACCCCGAGCCAATGGAAATAACACCAACCGAAGACACACCATGGACAAGTATAGCAACGATTTCTATGGACCAATACCGAGAACAGGTCAATATCAACTAGTTGTAATCGACACCTATTCCAAATTCCCAGACATAGCGAGAAATGGTGGACATAGAGAGGCGGAGCTAAAGCCCTATTAAACTAGTACCTATGTCGCGCGGTCGTCACAGTTCCGCGGTTCAGAAGAAAAGAGAACAACTAATTTATGCAATGTTGGGTGAAATCTCCATTCGATAATCAGAAAATACTGAAGCTTTGAGATTGAAAACCGCAACAACGACAAATACAGGCCAGAAATGAAGAATATCATCGAAAAGATGGATATTTATAGTAGCTGAATCAGATCGAAACTTGTACGAAAATAGTATACCTCTGTTTGATTTTCGATAACGTGAGCAGCAAGGTTGGTACAATTTGTATATTCGCCATATTGGCTTATGTTAGACTTGTTCTCAAAATAGTATATTAAAAACCGCAACGGATTTAATATCTGTGGCATATCGCTCATGATATTTACATCGCAGATGTGTTACACTATACGATTCAGATTGAAACATTTGAAATAATTTAAAAATTGACACTGCTAAGACGATTGTTTCATTCATCCTCTATGTAAGTCCTATTAATCTTGCAGAACTTTTCTAGTCAAAACTTTTGTAAGTGGGCATGCATTACGCGTATGCGTGACCATTATTTCTCGCTATGGATTGAAATAGTCAACTCAACTGAAGCAAAAAATATGTATACCAAAACTGGATAATATTTTTGCTACCCATGGGATACCAGCAAGAATTAAAACAGACAATGGACCTCCCTTCAATGGGAAGGAGTTTGAAGTTTACACTAAAACTCTTGGCATAGAGTGGAAAACAAGTACACCACCATGGCCTCAAGGAAATGCAGTCGTAGAAAGTCTTATGAAACCAATTGGAAAAGTTTTGAAAACAGCCCAAATCGAAGGAAAGAACTGGAGACAAGAACTACAAAGGTTTTTACTCCAGTACCGTTTAACTCCTCATCAAACAACAAAGGTTGCTTCGGAGGATACCTATACCAGAATTGAGGAGCAAGAAAGTTATCAACATGCAAGCACACACTGCATGGCTAAGAGAAATCTGGAAAAGAAGAAACAAGAGAATAAAGAGCATTACGACAAGCCAGAAACAGAGCGAAACTGCGAAAGAATCGAAAATCAAGGAAGGAGACACCGTTATATGCAAGCAGCAGAAGAAGGATAAACTAACACCTAAATTCGATCCAGAGCATTATACGGTGGTACAACGAAAGCACAACACCATAGTTGCGGAGAGAGAAGGTAAATCTATTGCAAGAAACATTTCGTATTTCACGAAAGTGATAATAGAAGAGAGTGATGACAAATGGGAAAGCTGGCAGAACTACAGCACAGCCAGCCGACTGTCTTTTAACGAAAATCTAAACGACAAAGTGTATTGATAAACATCGCGTAATCTTTTGTCTGCTGAACAAGGGTCATCAGAAAACCCGACTTGTTACGCCTATATAGAGATAAAAATCGACCTAAATTTTGAAAAAAATATAGTTGTTACCTGAGCAAAAATGTAGACCTTAAAATATCATGCTGAGGCTATAATCTTGAAGAATTTGTAACTAAAGGTTAACAATAGAAAAATGGTTGCAGCAAAATAATCGTATTATGCAAATATAGAATAGATAGAGATATGAGTTAAAACAAGTGGAACTATAATTGTCAGTTGTTTTGCTGTACAAGTTGTGTTAGTTAGCAATACTCAGAAAAACTCTGAGCTCTAAGCGGGACTCGAACCCGCAACCTTCTGAGTGCTAGCCAGACGCTCTAACCGTTAGAGCTCAGAGTTTTTCTGAGTATAACTAACACAGCTTGTATAGCAAACAACTGACAATTATTACTAACATCAAGCTGCAATTTCTGAAACTAACTATGAAAGTGGAATTATACTGTGAAATATTAATATTTCTACTTTATTTTAGGGTCATTTTCAGAGGAGTAAAATATATTTTTCAACTAGTCGGTCTTAAACATTACAAATACGCATTGAAAATGTTTAATTGTTTAAAAGACTTTCCATCCACGAGTTAACCAGAGGATACCTTCGTTGTATACGCGTTAGCATAAAAGTTATGTAAAAACTTATATATTCGAATTTGCTGATTAACCTATTCTGTTTTTCAAATTAGATTCGCCTCAAGCTCCCTGAACGCATGGTTCAACTAGATGACTGGCGTTTTGCAGTGTTAGTTTCTGGAAACGTAAATAAATCGTACGGCTTCGCCGGCGATTGTGTTTGGCGGGACAACTGTGATAAATATGTAACAGAAGCAACTGGGCAGTCTATAGCGAATCTGGTTGGGACCGATTTTAAATTTCCGCAGACGATCCCTTACTTTGTGTATTGTTATCCATTATGTGCCAGGCGCTCGTATTCCCCATCGATGAGCCCTGATCGAAAAGTTTGGTCGGTGAGATGTGGCGGTTTTTGTGGAGGATGTTATCTAGAACAGCTGATTCTGAACGTGGACGGCTGTTAGAAGTATGAGGTTCTTTGTTTCTTGAATTTTAAAGAACGTCTAAGCAGCGCAACTCAAGAATAAGTATACGCAACTGATAGACCCCAGCGCATAGCCTCAAGGAGATTTATTGATTCATTTGTTTCGTACCGTAATTATACAAAGTCACCCGGAAATCCTTTGTTTTAAGAGGGACGATTAATGTCGTATTTCCTTCATCAATACTGGATGAGGGACGTTTATAGTTCTAAACGCCCCTCGTACAATCGTACAGTATTCGTGAGAGACAATTGACTGAACGTCCCTCATTAGTACATTGCTATATTAATGAGGAAATCGTCCCACATAATAACATCGCGACGATCCTAGTACAAAGGCACACTGCTAAAGAAAATATGTGAACATCGTTAACAGAAGATAGTCTCTCTCCTATTGACTGTGGTCTGAACAACCCCAGTTAAATTGTTGCAAAGCTGAATTCATCCTCTTTATTTAATATTGTTTTAGCCTCCAAAAGTTACGGGATAAGTCTTTGCCCATGTGTACATTCTTTTGTTTATTTCCTCGGTGACCGTGCAATTACAAAGCAAATCATGACATTTATTAGACGTGATTAAATGCCCTTAAGGGTGAGGAGGGTTTGAGGAAGTGCCCTTTAAATTGGCACTTCCACAAACCCTTTCTCGGCTTTCGGGTAGATTTAATCACTAATAACCCTCAATGTCATGCATTTTTTCTTATAATTAAACATTTGAAGGTGATCATAATTAATTATAAGGTTGAACAAAGCACTTGTAATTTCACAAAATATAATATTGTACAGCTTACTTGTTTCCATACAAGCAAGGATTTAACCATAGAAGTAATATAGCACTTGCAATTTCACAAAATATAATATTGTACAGCTTACTTGTTTCCATACAAGCAAGGATTTAACCATAGAAATAATATACCTAGAATGCGGGCTCCTATCTCCTGTCAGTCAAAAAATTGTCGCCACAAAATGGCGGATTTATAAGGGCAAAAGGAACTCGCCCTAGGACTTTTTAACAGTTTTTTACGCGGCCGCGGTTGGTAACCCGCGGTGTGGAGTGGACGATGGATGTATTTTAGCACTGGATTTCTTTGTTTTTACGTCGGGAAATTTACTGGATTAGTGAATTTAAAGATAAAGGCATGTGAAGTGCAATAAATACCCTTCGCCAAAACATTTCGAACATCAAACTCTGGATGTAGAAATGGCGACCATAGCGGCCTTTTAATACGAATGGTTTTAGTGTTTTTACTGTTTTACATTATATTTGAATAATTCCCACTTGCCAATCTCTATGTGATTTATACTGAATGTGGAGGATTAATCCAGGAGACGGTAAGTGTTTTGTTCTTTCTTATCCAATCTAATAGGGATTTCTAGCTTGTGATTTTTGAAATATAAAATATGTTTATGCACCTGTCATACTTTTTATACATCAGTCTTTTCGACATCTATTTATATTGACATTTTAAATCTGTGTTTTTCTTAAGATTTTCTCCTACTTTCCATTACGTATTTGATTATTTTCTTTTCCTTTAAACGGGCTTTGATGCAGACAATTTCTGAGTTTCAAGTTTAGCATGAGCCTATCTTTTTGTTGTTTTTTATAATTGTGTTGAATTGATCGAAATATAATTTTGAACTTATAGTTTTTAGTACGTTTAATAAAGCAAGTGTCTTGCAAATTATTTTATTTTATGCTAATGTGTATGCGGCTGATTTGTTGTCATGCATGTATCCAATTTATCCCTATGAAACGTCCTCCAATTCTTTATTTTGACAGGCGATCATTGTTGTATATATCCCATCCCTTGCAAAATTCAAAGTGGCGGATCTATAAGGGCAAAATAAAATTAAATTTGGACACCTGTCACGTGACAGAGCACGCATTCTGGTCTATTATTTCTATGGATTTAACATACAAATAAATTGCTTAAAAATGTCAACTTCTACAGCTATAGTTTGAAAAATATTAACCGGCCGGCGAATGATTTTTAAGAAAAGCCACGATAGATAAATATTTCAAAATTTAACAACTGACGTTCGATACTGACCTACATGAATCAGTGACAAAATACCTTTGGACACTTCTTATTTGCGATAATCACCTAATTAATATATTCTATATAATTCTTTCGTGATGAAGTTTATTCCCTCCTTCTCTTCCTGTTTAAAGCGGCCGGTTTTCCACTGGCGAATTTTGTCGCGCGAAGGGACCTTTTTGTTTTATGAGCTCTTGAGTGGCGCTAATTAGAAATCTATTCCAATTTATTCAATTTTAACAATAGAAATAGAAATAGAAAAATTCGCCAGTGGAAAACCAGCTTATAATGTTGAATAAAAAAACCTAATTAAGAAATGGTTCATTGTTTGGCGTGTTCCATCGCGTTATGGATGTGCGCGGGAAGTTCGGAGAGCACGAAAAAAACGTAAGAGTTGGTCGAGGCGTAGCCGACTCTAGATTTTTGAGTGCTCTCCAACTTCCCTAAGTACATTCATAACTCCATGGAGCATGCCAAACCATGAACCATTTCTTTTATAACAGAGTATCGGACACAAAACAACGGGAAAATATTTATTTTGCCGATTAAAAATGAGTTTCTCATTACGTTTGATATTACCGTGCTCCATCGAGTTATGGAGCACGCACGGTGGCCAATCAGAAACGCCGTTGTATTACATCTATGTTATTATATAACTAGAAATACATGCACACAATAACCCATCGCCCATTCTGCATGTATTATTGTTAATTACAACCACCCTTGATCAAAATAACCACATAAAAGCACGTCTGAATCGTTTATGTGTATAACCCACCCCACCCCTGCGAAAATCTCGAAAGCAAATTTTTATTCGAAAATATACAGCAGGGGTCCATGAAAAATAAAACTTGTGACTGAATCTCAAAGGAAAACGTACATATAAGTTTTTAAGTGGCTTCCATGCATCATTTCCATAAATGTTTATACAAGAACAGTAATAAAATTAACAGCCTGAAAACTATAAACACGAAAGGAAAAGACAAACCAGTAGAATCGAGTTCGTGTGAAAAACTAACCGGTGAAGTTTCAGCGATAAATTTGAAAAAAACATCCTGAAAAATTAGCAAAGTGCACATGTACTCATGTATTTACATATACTGAAAGAGCAGGCAAGTCAATAAAAACCACAGAATGACAGAAATGAAACAAACGACAAATTTCTATTCGAAAATAGATAACGGTGGTCAAGAAAATATAAAAAAATATATGAAGTAATATATCAACAACGAGTTTGAGTGTTTCATCAGGGGATCCAAACACGAGAAAACATGATGGAAAGCACGAGGCCGAAGGCCGAGTGGTTTTATTGTTTTCGAGTGTTTGGATTCCCCTGATGAAACACGATAAACGGAGTTGCTGATATGGCATCTCAATCGAGCGATTTCAATTACAAAATACAATTAAAATAAACCCTCAAGAGATTTTATTCTTGAGTGTGTGTAAAATGTATTCATACAGCAACTTGTTTATTTTGCATAGATAATTAAGATCTTAAGAATTAGATGAACACCTGTTTTCATCTAATATCTTGGGCTTTCCTGGCGTATCCAACGTCAATCAGGTGATTGAATGGACAATTGTAATTGGCTGATTATCTCATGAATTATTAATGAGTTTGAGATATATATTTAAAAAATATATGAAATGTATGAAATATGAAAAATATATTTATATAAAAATAAAATATAAAAAAAAATTATTTGACAAGATAATTTTTGCCGTTTACTCGAGTGACTGAATGTGTTTTGGATATATACTGACTCACTCCAATCAGCTAAACTGGTAAATACTAATCTCTTACCGTTAAATTTTCCTCCGCTCACTGCTCAAATGCTTTTGTCACCACAAACGTTGCCGATTCAGGTTACGTTGTCTTTTTACCTTCGATTTCTTCGTTGTTGTTGACAAATAGAAATCAGTTCTGTTCGAGATGAAAAGCTGTTTACTTTGAATTTCTCTTCAATTTTCTTTCAGTATAGATTTAGGTATAATGGTATTATTAAATATATACCATGCACAAGTCTTTGCCGGCTTTAAACAGCCACAGGAAACTGACATCTATTTAACCTTTTGTTCTTTCGGTCAAAATTTGTCTGTATCTTTTTCGGTCGGCGTTTACTCGCAATTTTTCGGCTTTCGGCGTAGTCTGAAGTTGTGTTTATCGTTACCTCTTCTTGCTGTCACATCTCTTCCTAGGTTTCTTTTTTTTCTTCCTTTTTCCACGGTATTAGTGATGTACATTTTGCTGTAAACCATTTTTTCTGACATCAACCGCGCAGGTGAACACCCATCCAAACATATAAATATATACCCTGCGAGTCACAGCCCCTTTCCGACCTACGCAGGCTTCGGCGGAAAGTGGGCTCTGCCAACAAACTCGATCTTCGCCCCAAGTTTGGGGCGAGTCAGTCCGGTTTTAAACTGGTCAAACAAGTTCGCATTTACGAACACGCGTAAGCAGGAAAATAGGAAGTGACGCGTTAGAGTCTGGGCCCAAAATAGTATCTTGGCAACCGTTCCCGCATGCTCAAAAAGAAATATCGAGTTTGTTGGCAGAGCCCACTTTCCCCCAAAGCTTGCGTAGGTCGGAAAGGGGCTTTTTAATCGAAGTGCCCCAACACTTGATTGATTCTAATAACATCTTGGAGTGAATAAATTATTTGCAGGTTTGAAATTAAAGGTACATTAATTATAGGAATATATAATTTTAAAAAATTCTGAATAGCCTAAAATGTCGTTGTTCAACAACAGTTGCTCTTTATTCTGTGGTTCAGGTACGTAAATTGTAAAGACAGCATTTCTTTTTATTGCATTATAATGCGTTGCAGAATTTTTGGAATTCTAACATATCTATCAAATAATGTCATTTATTTTATATATCTCAGAAATAATTGGATGGCATTAGTCATTTTGCAATTAAAATATTTGACAATTTGTTGATATTGCAATGGCAAAATTTTAGAATTATAGCTCAAATCAAAGTATTTTGGTGACCATTAAAAACCGGCAAAAACATTCCGCATGATCAATGGCAGCGATACTACATTAAAATAATTTATCCATTAGGTTCGGCACATGAGAAGTTCGACGTTTGAATCAGAATCGCTCCAACGTCACATAATGCGACAGGCCTTGCCGCTCCAAATACAACCTGCCGCTCTTATTTGGTCAGTGGTCCGCCAGCATGGTTCGACGAAGTTCGACGTTTGAATTGACGCCGCTCCAGTCGAATCTATTTGTATTAGGTTCGGCGCATGAGAAGAGCGACGTTTGAAACGGGCCTTAAGGCGGTTTTCCACTGGGCGACATTTGTCGACCGATTCGACATTTTTCTTTTGTCTTGGCTAATTAGTTCCACTCGAGAGCTTACGAGACAAACGAAATGTCGCTTCGCGCGACATTGTTTTAAGGCCGCTTTACACGGAGTAAAACGTTTCCTTAGAACTCGTGCATTAAAATATGCATTAGCATATGATTTAAAGAGTAGAATCCTCACTCCTAAATTGAAACGATATCTAATCTTTCCCGATTATTCTTATCCATTGCTTAAGATGTGTTTATTGTAAGAAGCTACAACTCAGCGTCCAGGAATTTGATTTATTTTGAAAGTTCCTACAAAGCTTGAACAATATACGGTACAATTAAAAATTTAATTTAAAATTTTAACTGTTATTTTGTAGTTTTATACTTGTTGTCTTAGTAACCTTATGTATATAAAATCTGTGTATTTGTAATAATTTAATCACCCTGAAGATGTTACATGTAAACGACGAAACGTCTGAGATTTTACACCAAACATGATGATCATGAGGATAGCAAAGAGGTTCAATAAATATTTTCATTTTTCCATTTCTTCAATTTTATGGGCTTTTACAAAGTAAGGGCTTATTTGTGCTAAATCTTCCTATTTAGCCTTATTTAACAAAAGGTACACTATGCGCACATGTATCTGCGCCAAAATTAGCCTCCCTATAGCTCTAGTACATTTCGTGTTCTCTCATAGTAGCTGGGTTATGGTTTGTCCTTGTAAGGACAACTTTTTACTAGTTTCAGGCTTCTTGTTATTAGTGCTTGATAACCATGTCTAATAAAGTTGACCCAGGCAGCAGGGTAACCCTACCTGTGAAATTTTGCTTGGAAACCCGGGTTAACTTTGACCCTACTTCCTTGTAAACAGGCCCTAAAAAGACACTCCCGAATTTGCTTTCACTATTATTATTATTCCCCATTGTTCGCACACAATGAAGCAAATTTGGGAAGTGGCAATTAATCCAGTTCAATTACAGTAACTTAATAAGCGAATGAGATGACAGGTCAATCCCTTAATGATACTAAAAATATATCGTGGGGCAGATCGTGGCTATTTAGATATAACTTACAGCAAGCTATTTAAATAAGCAGTCAGTCAGTACATTTGTGTACTGCTATTAATAAACTTGATTGCATTAAAGATGTAAAATGATGCTCCGGTTTAGACGGTCATAGTTCATAAACACTAAAACACGTGTTGACCAGACTCGATAAATCACAACGAATTGGAAACCTTATGTCAACTCTTCAATCATTCTGTTAATTAACGCACAAAAACTGTGGTAGATCACACCTGCAAGTTTAATATAGGTCATGTTAAGAAATACTTGCCATTTGTATCAGCAATATTGTCTTTCACTTCGAAATAGTGTTTTTCTTTGACTAGCTTCGAATATTTAAAGTATGGCGACGAAACAATATTATAAAACGATCGGGATTAAAGAATACTTGTTTTCATCGTTCAAACTGACAGCTCGTACGTTACGCCAAAAAATTCTGAGCTTCGATTGTCCCCGATGTAACTGTCGCGCATTAGTTAGAGTTACACCACAGCACACACTACAGGTCAGTGGTTACACCCAAAAGTTAACACACAAACACACAACACGATAGCAATATATCTGCTGCGCACTGAGATGGAAAAAAAATGGACAAAATCGGTCAAAATGTACAGGGTTACCCTTAACTTTTGAAAAACGTAAAAAAAAAGTTAATTTAACTCAAAGACTTTTTGCAGCTTCTGTAGCAATGAGACGCGCTTATTTGCGCTAAATCTTCATATTTTATTAGCCATATTTCAAACGTTGAAAATACGGCCAAAATCGGTCACCGATTTTGGCCATTTTTAAAACTTTTGGAAAAGGGCCAAAAATGTCAAAGCCTTTTTAGAGCTTGTTTCGCAACAAGAAGCGTTTAATTTGCGCTAAATCTTCATATCTTCATATTTAGCCTTATTTCAAAAGTTCAAATAATGGCCAGAATTGGTCAAAATGTAAAGGGGTTAGCCCTCACTTTTTGATCGATTATGGCCATTTCTCGAACTTTTGAAAAACGGGGGGAAACGTCAAATAAAGCCTTTTTAGAGCTTCTGTAGCAACGAGGTTTTATTTGTGCCAAATCGTCACATTTTTGCTTTATTACAAAATTTGAGGGTTAGCCTATAATTTTTGACTGATTTTGGCCATTTTCGGAACTTTTGAAGAGGGGAAAAAATTCAAATAAAGCCTTTTTAGAGCTTCTATATGGCAGCGAGGTTTTATTTGTGCTAAATCTTCTTATTTTAGCCATATTTCAAACGTTGAAAATACGGCCAAAATCGGTCAAAATGTAAAGGGGTTAGCTTTACTTTTTGACCATTTCGGCCATTTTCAAAACTTTTGGAAAAGGGTCGAAAATGTCAAAGAAAGCCTTTCTAGAGCTTCTTTCGCAACGAGAAGCGTTTAATTTGCGCTAAATCTTCATATTCGGCCTTATTTCAAAAGTTGAAATAATGTACAAAATCGGTCAAAATGTAAAGGTGTTAACCTTAACTTTTGAAAAACGTAAGAAAATGATAATTTACCTCAAATAAAGCTTCTTTGCAGCTTCTGCAGAAACGAGAAGCGTTTATTCGTGCTAAGTCTTCATATTTTAGCCAAATTTCAAACGTTGAAAATACGGCCAAATTCGGTCAAAATATATGTATGTTATTTACCGGCTGGGAGGGCCGTATAGAAAAATATTTGCCCGAGGTCTGAAAAAAGGCCCGAGGCCGCAGGCCGAGGGACATTTTTCAGACCGAGGGCAAATATTTTTCTTTATTTTTTTTCGGTCCGTATCCTACCAAATCCTGCTTTCTGATTGGTTAACGAGCGGTCCGTATGAGCCCGTACGGACCGCTCGAGATAATTTTTTAATGTGTTTTATAAGCCGTAAAATTGATCGATTTTCATAACTATTTCGCTTGCCACAGAAAAAATATATTCAACAGAGAGCTACGGGGATGCAAACGAGTTTTATTATCCAAATGGCTTTGACAACTTCGTGTGAAAACAGCGAATTTTAAAAGAAAGCGAGAATGCTGTGAAAAAGCAAAATTTCAGCGAGCGACATTTATAAAGTTTTAAAGTATTATTGCTCAACGACGTATGAAAACAGTTTAAAACAATAGGAAAAACATACATAAACTTGTGAACACAGTATTTTGAATCACTAAATGAAACTATATAGAAGTATATATTTAAAAAAACATACCACGAGCGGACAGAAAAGCTGAAACCTTTTGATACTAAACTGTCATTCTTCTGTTGTCCAACGATACTCAACAAAACCGCTACAAGTCTTTACCCTTTAGTCGAATATTTTCCACATGCCAACCTCATCGTGTCATGTCTTTGAAAAAAGTTTCAAATGGCTTCTTACAAGCATTTTCGTCTTCAAACTCGAACGACCCACTTTCAATTTCCATGCAGTCAGCCGAGTATTGAAAGCGATTTTCCAAGCGAACAGCCAAAAACGAGCAAGCGACGAAGAAGAACGACGAAGAATCTTTATCAATTAAACTTTAAAAACACTAGATCTTCAAGTTTTGACTGTTTTTTTATCACAAAAGACGTTCCAAGCTTCCCGGTCAGACTGCATGTCGGCAGTTGTTTACTGTTGAACGATAAACTTTGGACTTTTGAATATCACGTGAATGTCATCTCGATTACGCAATTTAATTATGTTAATTTACCTAATATTATGTAAATTATAAATCGTACAATTAATAAAAAAAATAAATATGTTATTTACCGTTTTGGTCGGTCTGTATAGAGAAATATTTCCCTCGGTCTCAAAAACGACCCTCGGCCTGCGGCCTCGGGTAGTTTTTGAGACCTCGGGAAATATTTCTCTATACGGACCTCCCAGCCGGTAAATAACATATATATACGGACAGGTCAAAACGGTAAATAACATATTTACTTTTTTATCATTTATTACAGAAAAATATTTCGATTTATAATTGCCAGAACAAAACAAAGAAACATATATAACACAAGATTATCTTTATTTGGCAAATACATTTGAAATTAACAAACTATTTAATATTATAAATTGCTTCAATTGATAATAGCACAAATTTTATAAAAAGCGGAAATGGATTATTACGTAACGTTTATTAAGATGCTTACGTCATTGATTGCCACGGCAACGACCTCGGCAACGACATTTTCGAATTATTTTTTGATGGCGTGTTCGTGTTGAGAAACAAGCTTGAAAAAGCAAGATAAGACTTCTCATTACAAAACAATCAGAGTGAAAAAGAAACAAAGTTATTAAAGTGTACTAAAGTACATTGTTCAAAAGCCATTTAGTCAGAATCGGAATCATCGCTGACGATTATTCTACGTCGCTTGATCTGTGGTTGAGCTTTGGAATTGGATGGCATGTTGAAGTTGAACGTGCATTGCTCAATTTTACCGATGGAGGCGCTTGAAAACAAACCAAAAGTACCAGAAGTTGGTGAGTTCAGAAGATTTCGAGCTTCAAAAACTGTCGATGATGTTTTAGCCATGGAAGAACTACCAGATTCGATGTACTGTGCGGTGCCGATTCATGTGAACGACTTAGAACATGGGACATCTTTCGCTGGTGCTCGAGTGAAGCAGACTTATATGAGTCAAGACTTTTTAAGTTCTTATGACCACTGAGCTGGACAACATAATTGGCCGGAATTTCTTCATCCATAAGTCGAGAAATACATGTTTTGCGGATACTATGATTTGCGACGTTGCCTGGTAATCCGACTTTTTCTGCTGCTTTTGCAAGAAATTTGCTAATTTCGTTTTTGCCGAGAGGAGCTCGCGAATACCAAATTTCGCTCTCTGGATTTCTTCTGCGACTAATGGCCAGATAAAATGGTGATTCGGGCTCTTTCATCTGAACTGGGCGACGTTTTTCAAACTCTTTGAAGAATTTCACAGGACATCTTTCGTTGTTGGTTGCGTATGCTACAGGGGCCGGTTGTTCAAAAGCCGATTAACTTAACCCAGGATTAGCGCTAATCCAGGGTTAAAAATCCTTAACCCTGGGTTAACTAATCCTGGGTTAATTTGGCGTTGCTCAAACGTGGATTAGTGGTGCGATTAGTTAACCCAGGGTTAAAAAAATTAACCCACGGTTAAAAAGAGCGCGAAAAACAAAATGGCGGAAAAAAATTTAGACAAAAACGAAAGAAAGTGAAAATTGAATTTTTCTACGTCAGAAATCAATAAAATAACTGAACTAGTGGAAGAAAACCTTCAAGTAATTCAGTCAAAGTTGACAAATTCAATAACAAACAAAACGAAGCAAGAAACATGGGCGAAAATTGCCAAGCAAGTTAACGCAATCGGGGTTGCTCACCGCTCCGTGCAGGACATAAAAGACAAATGGAAAAATTTACAGACCATGGCAAAGAAGGAGTTTGCGTGGCAAAGAGGAAGCTTTGGACTGACAGGGGGTGGTCCACCGTGTAAAAAAACAAAAGAAGCCACGGAGAAGATAATGCGACTCTTCGAAAACGCTCCGTCTTTCACCGGACTACATGGTTTTGAAACAAACGGTAAGTAAAATACAATTTTTGGGCGAGTTTAGGCAGGTTTGTTGCTTTAACCAGTCTCCCGATTTTACGGTAAATTGATGCGCATGACAACAAGAAATCATTTCATAACAATATGGCTGACTTCATAATTTATGGAAAGACATATTTACGGCAGTTTATAGCAGAGAAAGATAAGTATTTTTGTTTTATACTTTGATAAAGGAAATCGAAAGCTCGCGGTTTCTTTTGCATGATGTATTTAGACGAAATATAAGGCGAAACATAGTCCGAATACTGAAAAGTCGATTGTGCATTCTGTCAAGTTTTAATATTTTTATTTAGCGATATCTATTTGTTTAATAGTCTCGTAATTTCATGCACAGTGAAGTCAATTTTAATATGGTCATTGTTTTGTTTTTTGCGTAGGGGAATCAGTGACGTTGGAAGAACAGAGCAGTTTTCAACCAGTGCCAGAGAAAGCTCAAAGCTTTGCACTTGACAGCGATGACGACCTAAATATGACCCCACCACCTTCCTATACACCAGTTACCCCTATTAATGTGGAGCAGAATACTAGACCTTCACCTACACCTACACCCCTACCTGCAGGCACCCTGACCAAACCCGAACCGAAAAAGAAGAAGGTTACCCAGCAAGTTGTGCTGGAAATGCAGCTGGAAGTCCTCAAATTGCAAAAAGAAATGATGCTACTCAAGAATGAGAAACTAAGGCTTCAGGTAGCACAATTAAAAGAACAAGCAAACAGCTGTACTTTAATGTCTTCAATAGAAAATTTATAATTTTTAAATGACAAATTTACATTATTTATAACAGGGCGGCATGGCCCACCTGGATAGTTGAGCTTTTCCAGTGTGACCCCAGTATTTGGATGAGAAATGTGCCCTAAGAAGCCCTCGCAATCTTTGAAAGTGGACCCTTCAGTCTTATTTTCCTGGTGCCCTTTCAGAGAGCCATGCCGTCCCTGATTTAATATATTATAATCTTGTTGAGCATTTACAGCCTGAATGGGATCTGATGCCCCTTTAATAGAGTTTTGCATACTTCTCAATTATGTTGGACCAATAAACTGTGAGTATTGAATGAAGAACCGTATGTGATTGGTCCAACATAATTAAGAAATAGCCCTTTCAGGCTGTAATATTTAAAAATTATTAAATTACGCATGATATGAAGAATTGATGCACCATTACAGGAATTTTTTCCTAATTAAGAACATTACATGTATTTGTATTTCAATATATTACAACATTCTTGTTTGAATGGGGCCACAAAAATTTTTATTAGAGGTTTCTGGGTAGACTTCTATCATTCAATTTTGAAAGGTTAGTCGCATAATAAATCAAACATGTATAAAATATAGCAAGACCTTTTAGATCAACCCCTTGTTTTGGGGGCCCCAATGTTATATGGTAGATTACTATAGAATGTGGTGAATTAGGACAATTTTCCCCATGTTTCCCAATTCTACCCACTCTGTCGTAATGTACTAATTATTTTACATACATAGTCATTGACATACTGTTTAGTAAACTACTGCATAAATTGTTGTGTGGTGTATATGCTATTTCAATTAGAAAAAGTTGTTTGTGATATGTGCCCTGATTTGTCTTCCTGTGTCATGACCAACATGTGCTTCAACCTCCGGCTCCTCCAGATCAATATCCTCATCTTCCTCCGGCTCATTAAACATGATTGCAATATTCTGCAGGATCGCACAAGCACCAATCAACAAGCAGACTTTCTCTGGTTTCATCCTAATCTCCGAGTGTAGTAGGTGGAACCTTCTCTTCCATCGCCAAAATACTTGCTCGATCAGCACACGCGTTTTCCTTAATGACCGATTAAATGCCCTTTCTTTTGCTGTGGTGGGATCTGAGTAGGGTGTCATAAGGTAGGGTTTTAAGGCGTAACCACTATCTCCCAATAAGATTCCATCTTCCAGTGATGTGTGGTGCTGCTCTAAATACTCTTGTATCTGGGATGTTCGGAATATGTGACTGTCATGGACACTTCCTGGCCATCGCGCAACTACATTTATGAACTTTCCTAGTTTTATTAAGAAATGAGATGTATTTTAAATCTATAGCAAATATAACTATAATTGACACAGTACATATATAATAATTTACCTCGGTCATCGCAAATTGCTTGAACATTAATGGAATGGTAGCGTTTCCTATTCACATAGAAATTCTCGTCTAGATGTGGTGCCTGGATTCGAATATGCGTGCCATCGATACAACCAATAACACCGGGGAAACGGGCCATCTCGTAAAACCCATTCTTCATTGCCTCTTTCTCTTGATTTGAGGGCCAACGGATAAACTGCTCTCGTTTGTTTGAAAGAGCCGCACATACATCTCGTACTACTCGCGATACGGTGGACTTGTCAACACCAAATGTGTCTCCGATAACCTGTAGGAAGCTACCGCTCGCAAGAAACCGTAGCGCGATGAGGACTTGGACGTCGGGAATTAATGCAAAATTTCGGTCAGTATCGCGAACAAGGTCATCGTATAGTAAATTTGTTATATAATTTATTGCTTGGCTACCAAATCTGTACCGAATTCGCAATTCTGCATCAGTTAAACCTTGAATGTTCAAGTTATTGTGACGATATCGCCGTTCTCTGCGCGGAAAATTCCGTATTGGTACAACAAACTGTAAAACATCCGCCATGATATTTTGTACTTAACCCAGGATTAAAAAGTTAACCCACCTAGCTAGGTGGGTTAAAATTTTCATCAATTTTAACCCTGGGTTAAGACTAATCGAGCTTTGTGCAACGCAAATTAACCCAGGTTTAAAATTTAACCCTGGGTTAGGGATTTTTAATCCTGGATTAACGCTAATCGGCTTTTGAACAACCGGCCCCAGGAGAAAAAGCTCGCTGGTGTCCATCTCCTTTTCGTGTTTTTGATCCTCTTTCTGTCGACCAAAGAAGAAATTCCCGACCAGATTCTCCGTCTTTTTTCAGCTGAACGTCTCCCCATTTCAGCTTTCGTCTTTCGTCTCGGGCTCGAAATCCAAAATGGAGAGAAAGAAGCCACCACATCGTTGTCTGGAGAGCATCTGGATTTTTAGTACCAAACTGACCTGACTTGAAAAGCTCGTCTTCTTCAGCATCTGTTAATGCTCGAGCAGCTTGTGGGCGATTACCTTTGGCACATTCAACGACTAGCTCTTTCTTCTTGGCGGACAGAACCTCTCTTGCCTTGGAAAATTCTTGGTCTTTAAAAATATTAGTAGTTGAATTATTGTCATTCAGATAACGCTGAAGACTTCGATAAAATGATGTCAAGGAAACTGGTTCGTACGGGCTGCCATCTTTTTTCTTGATGTTTATAGAAAAACAGCACATAAGGACATTTAGTTCACTGGAAGGTATGTCTTTAATTTCTCTTTTTTCATTGATGGTAAGAAAGTATCGTTGCCAAACATTCACGTCATATTTTGTTTTCTTCAGCGTGTTTTCGGGCCGTTGTGCTGTTATGAAATCTTGTATGAAGTCCATGTTATTAGTGTCTTCGCTCTCTTCTGGTGTACTTAAGTTTAAGTTCTCAGTCTCAAATTCATAGCTTTTATTTCCAGCGTTGCCAATTCCCACTTCGTCTGCCGGTGTCAAGCGAAATTTCTGACCTCTGCGAAATTTCTGACCTAGTGTGACGCGTCATAAATTTCGCACGTGTTGGCGCGAAATAAATGACGCTTGCGAAATATCTGACTTGGTCGAAACTCGAAACTAAATAGATCTCGAAACGATTCAAACGAATTTTCTAGGAAAATATTGTATGTATATATGGTCTTTATATTTTGTATTGCATTCACCCTGCTAAATGGCCAATAATAACTTCTTAAAAATATAACAATGAAGCGTTCTTTAACCTTTTCACTGTAAGCCAGATTAAGGGTATCTGAACTATTACAGTCGACAGAACCGTCTGGCTGATGTGAGTATAAAGCTGGATATTTGTTTCATTAAAGTTTATGTGGAAAGATTAATAATTATTAAGCGTTTATTGCCGAAGGACAGACTGAGGACAGACTCATTGGTTTTTATATAGCTTCTTCCTTGACAGAAATCCATGGTAGGACATTTATTTGCTGTTTATTAGTTAATGGAACTTTTATTATTTTAATCTTTGGAAAATCAGTTACACATGCTTGCAATTGATGTTTAATGATTGTGGCCAGCTACTATCTTTGTCCAGGCATGTTTTGTAAATAAATTTGTGCAAAACCACCATGTACAACAGTGGTGTATAAATGCCTAACCAGTTAAACCTCAAGTGTTTAATATTGAATGTATAAGCAGGTGTGTACCAGGTGGAAGAGGGGTGAATACTATTACTCTAAATTACTAGGGCTTCCCCCCCCCTCTCATTGCCATCCTTGGAATGAGAAAAACCCTTTTGTCAGTATGAACTTTGACCTCACCGCCCAAATATTTAGTCAAGTGTCCATCCACTACTGGGTATAAGTGATAGTAATTTCCAACAATAAATTTATTACTCGATTGTAGGAATAATACAATGCGAGTGAGTAAGTTTCTCTCGAATGAAATGAAACTTCTTGACCATTATGAACCTCCTGACAAAGTGTATTTGCTTGAAAGGTCGAGAAGTTTCATTTTCATTTTAGGTCAACAGATAGTTATTTACCCACATTGCAATACTTTTATTGCTATAATAATATGTAATAACTGTAAAATTTATAAGTTGTAGGTGTCGATTAGACAGGAAAATCTTTAATTTGTATTTACATATATACATTATATATACAGTAGTAGGTAATGTACAGGTAATATACAGGTAATATCAAATATGATACCAAGCAAAGACACATGGTAAGGATAAAATAATTCACAGACTATCCATTGCCAATGATACAAAGCAAAGATACCCAGTAAGGATAAAATAATTCATATATTATCCATTGCCAATGATACCAAGCAAAGTTAAATAAATCACAGATTATCCATCCACTCAAGTAAATAATAACAACTATATTGATGAGAAAATAAGTTGTTTCAATATAAATAGTATTCACAAAAAACATGCCACACTTAAGAATTGCCATTACGTTAATGTCATACCTTCACACACAAAGTTTCTAGAGAACTCAGAGAGCGTGTGAATGGCCTTTTTTGGTGACCTTGTCAAGATTAGCGAAGTGGGGAGGAGCCTTGCGTCCTGACTTCATGATCTTGCACAGAAGTCTATATTATACCAACAACATTCAAAAACATTGATTATAGTATAGTATAAGAGAATGATTCTTCTCCTGCAAAAGTTAAAATAATGAGGAAAACTAATAAATTATATACTGGTATCGTCGACTCTGCAGTCTGCATCGACACAACATAAAACATGCAACAGTCCGATCGAATTGAACTGAGTTCTACATACCTTATGTCTACAGATTTTCGATTCAGGCTTTGTTGAAGCAACACCAAGACAGCCAGTGACAGTATCAGTTGGAAATTTCGCCATTTACAGATAATAAGATATCTTCGAAAAAGGACTTCTGATTCATGAAGCTTGAAGAGTTGCGAAATTTCTGACCGGAAGTCAATCATGCGCGTGTCTGCGCATGAGCAGAACGACAAAAGTCAGAAATTTCGCAAGTCAGAAATTTCGCGTCACACCGGATAGTAAAATTCGCTATCGCTGTGGCTGTCTTCGTCCCAATCCATTTTTTGGTAAATCTTTCTCGTATTTATTTATTTTTTATCGATTGATTTGAAAAATTTTACGGCAATTTAGGATTCCGTGAACGTGGTCAGATATCGTAAAAAACTGCCCGCTCACGTAGCCAATCAAATTGCAGAAAAGCCTAGGATTCCGCCCGCTCACGATTGAAAAAAAATAAAAGGGGTTAGCGTTCACTTTTTGATCGATTTTGGCCATTTTTTGAACTTTTGGAAAAAAAATGGGGGGAGGGGGGATGTAAAATAAAGCCTTTTTAGAGCTTCTGTAGCAACGAGGTTTTATTTGTGCCAAATCTTCAAATTTTAGCTTTATTTCAAAATTTGAAAAAATAGCCAAAACCGGTCAAAATGTAAAGGGTTAGCCTTAAATTACTTTTTGACCGATTTTGGTCATTTTTTCAACTTTTGAAATATGGTCAAAAAGTAAAATAAAAACTCTTTTGAGCTTCTGTATCAAGGAGAAGAGTTTATTTGTGCCAAATCTTCATATTTTAGCCGTATTTCAAAAGTTGAAAAAAATGGTCAAAATCGGTCAAAATGTAAAGGGGTTAGCTTTAATTTTTGACCTATTTTGGCCATTTTTAAAACCTTTGGAAAAGGGCCAAAAATGTCAAAGGAACCCTTTTTAGAGTTTCTTTCGCAACGAGAAGCGTTTATTTTGTGCTAAATCTTCATATTTAGACTTATTTAAATAAATTTTATATGAATCAGCCATGCATGAACACATACACGCAATGAATCAAATGACGGACGTTTCCCCATTTTAAAAATATTTCCCGTTTAGCTAAAACTAGAAATTTCTACTTCAAATAGCATTTTTCAATAGCGTCTGTTTGATATATATCTCATTTGTTATATCATTTAAAAAATTCTAAAATTCCATATTAACACTTGTGAGAAGTCAATTTCCTGTTTGTTTGTTTGTTTGTTTGTTTGTAATATTTTATATTTCGAACAGCGGTTCGCAGATTTTGGACATTTTAACGAGTTTTACGTAACGGAGAAACGTGAACTATACATCAAATGAAAGCTCATTCAACATGTGGTAATATACACGTACACAATATATTTTAGTGATGAGTAGTTCTGAAATTACTAGCCATCTTTTTTCACAATTGACAAGATGCCGTGTGCAAATATTATCCCGTGCCACTTCACACTCGCCGCTTTTCTCCTCGGAATCATTCAAAAGTCGTCAACATGAAAGCCCATCGGCATCGGAGTTCAAAATATCACAACCCTGCATTAAATAACTACATAAAAGCCATAAAAATACCAAGTTGAGAGCGTCTGATGCGATATTTTGCAGAAACACCAAGGCCTAAGTTACTAATTAAAAGGGATTAGCCAATGGGATTTTTGCGTACATTCTGTACGCATAAATCCCAAAAGTTACTGCTTCAGTAGCAGGCTCTCTTTCAACTCCGCCCACTCCGCGCCCGCGCCTCCCAGAGAGCCTGCTTCGCAGGCTACTGTTTCACTTATATTTGAATCAATGAATACCTAGTCTCCTTCGCAGACGTTCTTATGGCTCGCTATAAAGCGAAGGAGACTAATGAATACCATACTGAGACGCCAGACCAAAGACTGCAAGGCAAAGACATCACATTTTAATATCAACACCGAGGTCAATTCGACACACCAGAAGTACAGTCGCGATCGAGGTCGCGATCGAGGTCGCGATCTCTACATTCTGAATTCCATGCGAGTTCTCAAAAGATTCATAATAAAACATATAACTTACCATTGAAAGAAATACGTGAAAGCCGGAATATTTAAACAATGTATATAAATTAGAAATAGGTCAATGACATACGTCGTGGAAAAGCGTCTAAGGGGCTGTTTATATGGAGGCGAGCCAGCCCGCTTACCGGGATAGCTCGGTAAGCGGGATGATTTCTGGCTCGCGTTTATCATGAACGAATTTCATCCCGCCTACCGGGATGATTTTACAACAACGACAGTAGATGGCGTCGGCATCCCTTTGAAAAATCATCCCGGTAAGCGGGCCAGCCCAGTTAGTGACTGTTTACATGGGAAATTTTCATCCCGCTTACCGAGATCTCGCCTCTTTCAAGTGAGATCTCGCTAACCGGGCTAGCCCGCTTGGCCATATAAACGCAGAGGAATTTTTAACATGAAAATAACTACACAGTGAGATCTCGCTTACCGGGCTATCCCGCTTACCGGGCTGGCTCGCCTCATATAAACAGCCCCTAACGAGCCTTCTTCGTCAAGCAATAAGGTAAGCGAAAGCACCACGCATATGCGCACAAGCAAACCGCTGTTCCAAAATCAGAACAGGAAATTCGATTTAACCAGTCTTCCCCGCCTCAGCGCAACCGCGTGGGAAGACTACTGGGAACGAGATTGGAGAAGGTAATTGTTTGTTGTACATATTTGGTACTTAGGTTTCTGTCGAATGGAACCGGTTATTATTTTTGGACCAATCAACTGTGTTATTCAAAAACGTGAAAACGTTTTTACAAGTTTACAGCTAACAAGCTTCCGCTACTGATAATTGTATAACGAGTTATAACATTTTTATATCCAACGTTTATAACCAAGTTACCAATACTATTTTGTCTTCATTTTCTCCCCAAGCGAGGACAACCCGGGTCATCACCTACTGTACCTATACTAAGAAGGCTTCTAGCTAACCCAACACCTTCCCCTAACCCTAATCAGTAAGGAGCATAGAAACGAATTGTGATTGGTTATATCGTTCATATTTGGTAGGTCTTACTGGACAACCGGCACAGGACGACTTTTCGGCACAAATTTTAACGAAAACTAAATTCCGTTAAAAGATCCAAAAATGCAGGTCACAAAATTAATCTTGTTGTGGAACGTTGTGTTGCATTATTAATGGTCATGTTCAACATAACCTGAATGTACTAAAATAGAAAGAGCTATCTATAGACTATAGTGGCAAAGGCAGAGGCGTGGGTGGATCAGGCTTCGAGTACAAGTACGTTGCAAACAGCACAGCTGACGCACCAGCGGAAAATTGCCTAAAAAAACGAGGCAAATAATTAAACATCCAATAAGGGAAATTCACACCAAACAATGATACGACTTAAAGTGTTGTTTAATGTACGTTCAATCAGAATACATGGGCTTTTCGTAACAAAAATTTATTTGACAATGAGACAATCGTCCTGGCAACAAGCATGCATTCATTCGGCAAACAACCCGAACCCATGAATTCAGTAAAGAAAGATTCGATTATCCAGGAGTTTTCCCCGTGACTATTCGCCGTTAAGAAAACAACAACAAAACAAAACTAAAAGGAAGACTGTCGGCACGACATCGAATGTTGTACCCACTAAGCTACGGCAAATATCCTTGTCTTATAGTACACATGCCTTCTACTATATTTCCCAAAAGCTGTTGTGACAAAGAAGCAGAGAATACGAACAGTGATCGAAAGCAGAATAGAAGGAAAGAGGCCTTTAGGTAGGTAGGAAGCAGGGCGCTTATATACGGGGCGGTGCAACGCGCTCATATCGCGCTGATCGATGTGTGATGCACAAAAGGACTGGCACGAGCATACTTCTGAGCAAAAGTTGATCAAAAGTGGATTTTTGGGCACTGCGATATTCTCGCTGTTTTTTCTTTAACTATGTAATTTCGGAGGAACCTTTTGCAATGTACCGACTAAGTACTTATTCGTTTAATGTATGAATATTTGTTTGGCGTAAAAAGTTGTACTATAAAGGAGTTACAGTATTATGAATGACTCGATTTTTTGATAACTTCTATTGAGGAAAAATTTCATTACAAGATTTGAGCATGTTAACAGGTCGTCCACGCCTAGGAATTCAGGTATGTTGAAGATTATACTTGTGTGGTTATATCTTAAAGTTTTCATAAAAATCGGAGTTGATTATTTGGAGATATAGCGTTCGGATGTTAGGTATTTTTATGGTTTAACTCTTGCCTGTTTAGTTCCTCAATTGCTGCAAGAGAAGTAAACAAAACTTAAAGTTTTGCCATGTTACGATTCTTAGTAATTATATCAATAACTTTATCGGGTTTTTGAAGCATTAGATTAGAATAACTGTAAGCTGTAAACAAATTTTACTCTCCGATCAATTTATTAAAATACGACTTGCTGGGACGCATGCTAAGCGCATTATGTGATAAAATTTCGTCCACACCTTGTAATTTTGTCATCGGATAGCCAAGATGACTTCTTGTTAGGTTTCATTGAGAAAATGCAAATTGGAGTTGATTACTTCTTGATATTCAATTGGAAAGATGACCTACCAGCTAAAATTCAATGCAAGATGTTGTCTTCTATCGAACATGGCCGAATGATAACGTGCACAAGCAAAGATTTCCAAAGACTTCTTGCGTCATTTCTCTTGCGAAAGCAACGGTACGGTTCATATTTTTCAGCAACATATTTGTTCATGTTTCAGCAACGACTCCGAATTTTTGGGAGGAACACCAGAGAATATAGTAGCTGAATCCACTGATATATCGTATGGCTCGGCAATTTCATCCACGTCCTCTTCTAAACTCAACTCAGAGACTTCCACATCAAGCGTATTTTACCCGCCATATTTTGGACTTTCCCTGGCTTAGCGTTCGTCGCTGTGGTGACAGGGGGCTTGTTACCAGTCCTCTGCATCACACATCGATCAGCGCGCTGGTAGGAAGCGTATATGGACATGCTGAATCACCTACAGGACGTATATCATATGAAATGCCGGAAACTCTAGCATGGAGATTCAGTCAAAATCTCGTTTACGATGATCTCCGAAAAAGCTTCCCCTCCGGAAAATTAAAAAGAAATTTAACTCACACTCACTGTAATGGTATTTGCGGCATTTTGAGATCACTTTGGAGTAAAGTACTAACTAATGTTTTAATTACACTGGAAAGTGTAAATTTAAATGTAGTAGCTGAATGTCAGTTCGAAGTTCTTCACAAGTTCTCTAAACGTATCATGCATTGCTTTCCTTTGTCCATGTTTCTTTGAACTTGCACAGACACTTCTCTTTTTGCCTTTCTGTCTTCGGTGTAAATTCTTTGAACGCTACATATTGTCTTGATTTGAGTGTTTCGAAATAGTTAAGTAACGACAACGATGCCGACGCTTTTCTATGATTCTGCGCTCTGATGGCAATCCAATACTCGGAAAATTCCGACTCAACTAATTTCCGTCTAGACTTGAATCAAGTCTGTCTCTCTAGGTGCATGGGTAGAAAAGAAGAGGTCATAAATCAAACTGGGTAACCATTTGAAGGCTGCTATCTTGGATCAGTTGGGCAAACTGATTGCAAAACCGATATATGTAAAACTACTCGGTCCTAGACTTTCCCTACTATCCAAGGAGCTAATCGAGTAACCATTTGAAGGCTGTCGTCTTGGATCAATTGCGGATCAAAATTGCAACTACTCGGTCTTAGACTTTCCCTACTATCCGAGGAGCTCTCGGATAGTAGGAAAAGTCTGGAACCGAGTAGTTGCAATTTTGCTCGGCAATTGATCCAAGACGACAGCCTTCAAATGGTTACTCGATTTTGGCCCCAATGCCCCCTTTAGTTTTACTTACGATTTCTATAGGTACAAGGGGTCGAGCACTCGAGCGCACCGCGAAGCGATGCGCGAAGAGAATGGAGGCGAACGTGACTTCATGAGCACTGCTTCGCGGTGATGGTACCCACTATAGAAAGACAGACTTGTTCCAAAGTCTAACTTCCACCCAGCACGCACGATGCGGCAGAAGCTGTCCAACTTAATTCGCCTGCTCCATATAATTAAACGTGCCGAATTTCATGGTTTCAAACGTCGTGTCCCTTCTGTATTTAATTGCTGAATTGAATTCGATACGGCGGCATAAAGCGACGTTTTATTTAAACAGGCCTTAGATAATGTATAGTGACACAGTTAGTTTAAATTAATCGACTTACCTGGTCAGTTCAAAATCCTTAAGAAAATATAATGATATAATTGAAGAAACAATGATTGATATTGAAGTTGCAAATCCTTTTAAAATGTTGTCAGCATACTTGACTACTGTAGCCACCACCAAGCCACCAAATGCCTGTAACAGGAAAATACTAACTATAGTTATGGGGAAGTATTTTCCTAAAGGCAATTCTCGGACGTATAGGGATAGGGACTCGGGGCAAACGTATTCATATATACGTCCAAGTCTTTTAGAAATAGACAATTATAGTACAATGATCATGCATACACAGATCATTTAGACATTGCCAAAGTGAAAATGTGGTAAACTACTATATTGTGCGGAAATATACTCTTGTGTATTACTTCGTTCACGTTTTGAGAAATAACCAAAACTGATATTTGAGGTAGTGTTTGCCCTTCAAGTAATTAACGATGTTAGGCGCGTCTTTTATTCCTTTACCTGAAGAGCTATAACAAGCCAAGTGAAATTATTATATCCTTGAAGAAAACCATGTTTCCGAACAGCGGGACCGTCATTTACAATAACTGCACTTAAACCCAGAATGATACCAAATATTGCTAAAAAAGAGAACAAATGATATCCGTAAACACAATGCAGTTATTGCTGAATGAGCAATTAATGGAACAGTAAGAAATCAAGCAATGCATTGCTCCGTGATGCTAGCTCGTACAATCAGTATTTTGCCTGTACATAGACCTTTCAGTAATTATCATTTGTATTCTCACACTTCTTTCGCGGTACAACACTACTTTCGAATACAGAATAATTCAACGGGAACCACGTGTGGCCTGCAAAGCAATAGCATGCAGGCACAAGCTGTAAAAAGTTAACAACACAACTAAATCTTTTGCACAATGAAGATACACCCAAATGTTAGAGTAGAATGTGCACTGAAAGAGTCCGCGCGATTTGCGCTGACATGCAGTAAACATTAAACAGCAACGGCATGCGTGAAGACTTTTCAGTTTTTGGAAGCCAGATACTGACGCAATGAAATTTTTAAGTAAAAAAAGTAACAGTTTAATTAAAGTGCTTATGAAATGAAATTTTCGCTAATTTCTTTATTTCATAATATACATATAAAAATATAGAAATCGCTGATATTGCAACATATGCTCACTTTGTTTTTACGTGTTTAGAAAGTGCTTTATTTTTATATTTAAACTTGCCAAACCGTAGCATTTCTTAAGTCGACGGCCTGTTTCGATTTAAGACGGCCAGTTGATAAAGACGGCTTTTGAACGGCTGTTTAATATATTGACACCTTTTGGACGGCCAGTAAAGAATCTAAAGGCCACCTTTCATTATTATAGTATTTTTTGTGGCACTAATCGGCCATCAGCGAAATAATTATCGTGCACAAAACATGTATTTTGACATTCACAACCACACTGCAAAGGAATGCATCTAGGCTCAGATTCCAGCCGTTGTGTCTCGGTGCGCCCGCGATCCCTGAGCCAACGGCTGGAATCTGAGCCTAGGATACATCGTCCCTAGGGGGTGCACGAACATTTAACAATAGCAAGCACCCCCTCTAGTTTCTGGGAGTCTGCACCAGATATAAACAAAACTTGTGCCTCGATGCCTCGTGTCATGAATAATGGAGGAGAATTATGAGTCGTAAAAGTCAACAAACTGAACAAAGAAAGTTGTCAGATTTTTTTGTTCAGTCGAATCTGATGAGATTGACAGTGAGCATTATGGTTACTTTCCCAAATTTTAAAATTTTAACCCTTAGAATACCCCTTAGGGGGGCAGCTTTGCTGCGAAGTACACTGTCAGATTGGCAATTTGGACACCCAAGTTCCAGATCCTGGCTAAGACCCTGTGCCGGATGTAAAAGAATCATTAATTATTTTTGAAAGACAGGGAGAGAAATACTGTTGTTAAGTATCTTCAGTAGATAAATGGGCATACAGTTTGATTCAGCAGATTTAGTATTATTAAGAGATAAAATGCCCAAAGAAAGTTCAAACTCAGAAACCGGAGAAAGAGAAAATGAATTACAGTAATCACCTTTCAGAAAGCATGAAAAAGGGATTGAACTTTTAGGAACAGATTGTTCTGTTTGTTCACCAATGTTGACAAAAAATTGTTAAAAGTATTGGCAACGGTTTCTGGAACAGTTATTAAATCACCATTAGTGCCGTTAAGATGAATTGTAAGTTTAAATTTACTATCACTAAAATTAACAATTGATTTAATACCAGACCACAACTTCTTCATATTGTTTCGATTTTGATTAAAGTAACTGAGATAATATTGCTGTTTACTACTTCTAATATCTCTTACAACTCGATTACGAAATCATTTATATAATTGCTTGGTTTGGAATATTATGACAAATAAAATCTGAGATTTTCTTCAAAAACAAGTTAAATTTATTGAATATATTTATTTATAAATTGAATGAAATCTTGAATTCCTTACCTAATTGAATATTTCTTATCCAGAGTGAAGGGCGGGAATTTTTTAAAACCTTTTCGAAATATACTCCAGCGAAACCACTGGAAAAACACGCGCATAATACGGCTATAAGTCCAACTAAAGATTTCGAAAGATTTTGGTGTCCATCCACATCAGTTGTGTTCGAAACGCGGCTTTTATCTTCGCTTTTCCACTGTCAAATAAGACAAAATAGATATTTAACTATTATTTTCGGTAAAACCGGATGTTCTCTTGCGTACGACTTTGGAATACTGATACCCGACATTGCAATTTTGATTGAGAGATTCATCGAGCAATTTGCATGAACTCTTTATCGCGATTTCTCGACGAGTTGCTTGAAACATCGGTTCCAGACTCTACCCTTATGTAGAATTTCGCACTATCCAAAATTTGGCATTTAAAATATTTTTGGAGCAACTTGTCGGTCAATCGTGCCAAGCTTTTGCAAGTTGCTCAATGAATCCGCCAATCAAAATTGCAATGTTGCGTATATAACATACAATATTGCAAATTAAGTCGTACACAAGAGAACATCCGGTTTGACTATATTACATTTAGATTAGATTTAATAATATTTACCCACGGAATTCTAACAACAGTGTATATGTTGATTTACATAGAAGCCGTGCCATAACTACATATACAAAATAAAAATATTATAGTCAAAATTCTTTACATATAATAGAAACAAATTACCAACTTATTGACAAACAAAGTAAGGAAATAAGGTAATAATGTAAACTATATTACAAAAACTATGAATCTAATGAGTAACAGTTATTTATCAAGGAGAATGGATGATTTTTTAACATTTTTGAAAGATGTTAATTATTTTGCTTGGTGCAGTTATTTTGGAAGTTCATTCCATAATTTCACCCAATCATAAAGTTCTAAAGTTCTTTCTTAAGGGAGCTCGATATGTCTAAATCAGGAGAAATTACGTTTTCTCCCCATAAAAAGTTTGGCACTGATCTCGTGAGCTTCATTTTGGTTTATTGCACAGCTCTAGTGGTGGTCGTGATTATTGAAAAGTTTTATACCCTCAAAGTTTACCTAAGTGAAGAAATCGTGTTTCCGGTAAATCCAGAAACTTTTGTAGTTTTTTGGATGCGGTTTTACCGATGTTGTCCCATACTTCACTACAATACCAAAATAAGGGTATATGTTTGGTTACATACACTGTAGGGTCGTATCCTTTTTAGAGCACCTAAACCAGAGGCTAATGATATACACCTATAATAAGCTCATCCCAAGTAAGGCATTCACTTTAAGCCCAAACAGTATCAACAAATCTATTTGAAATACACTATCCATAGATCTGATTGTCATTACTGTACGAGTGTCTTGTGCGTTTTATTTGATCATAGTCCCTAGAAATAAATTGTCTGGAAACGCGGTCAAAGTCTTTGTTCTAGGTTTTTGTTTACGTTTGTGCACCTTATTTCACCTTAACGCTTGCTGAACACATTGTATTTTTGGTATAATGAAGCAATCAACCAATAGCAGCGTTGCTTTATAAATATTAATGAACGTAAAACAAAAGATTGTGCACGTCATTTGCCACCTTCAACCTAAATTGTAGCTCATTGTTAACCGCTTTGATGTTCGCCGCGTCTCCAGACAATATAATCCTAGGGACTGTGATTTGATTTAATGATTTCGCTATACTTGCGAATGTCCCTGTTCCGTGTGTGCATTGTTCTTCGAACGCTTAAAGTATAAACAAAAGTAGCCCAGACTAAGAAAAAGAAAGACTAAAAAGAACTAAAGAAAACAAGCCTTGAAAGTTTACAGGACAGAATGCCTGACAAAAATAAAATATTATTTACCTGAACAAGAGTGACTCCAAACATTAAAATAACTAATGACAACCATTTTAATCTGCTCAACTTTTTTCCAAGAAGAAGTACACTAAATAAAGCTGTAGTCAATATCTTTAACTGGTATGTGACCTACAATACAAGAAAAAGGAATGAACATGGGCGGATTTAACGTTAGTCAAACAACTCAAACGACTAAGGTGAAAAAAGGTGAAGAAAAAAATCTCTATAGTTTTCCCGTATATTCACTGCTAAACTCTACAATAATAGCCGAGTCAATAATATCTAGTTACTCTGGTCACGCGAATATGATACGCACGCAGCGCCGTGGAAACAGAGCGCGGATTGGCTTTGTTCTTCATCTTGCTTGATTTGTGCTATTGTACACTGTATTAGCTGCGGTGATTGGCTAAATACCTAAAACGAATTCTATTATGCTCGTTCATTGGTTTGCCTGATTTCATTGTATTTTTTTGCCTGATTTGGACCATTATGATTTATTCTCATTGGTTGAATTTTCGCAGAAGCTCTTTATCATGAGCACTGGTCTGCCGACTGATCTGCTGTCGAGACTGCATATTCTGCCGAACATAAATTAGGTATACTAGTCTAAGACTGACACTCATTCGAGTCAAGAGAATGCCTGTTCTTTCAGTTTCGAACACATTTCGAACATGACTTTACAAACGTGATAAAACGTGTAGCATTCACTTCAATAGACCTTTTCGATAATTACGTCACGCTTCGTGAAAACGAGGCTCCCAGGCCAAGTTTCACAATTTTGATTATTATAGTAATCCCGCCATATTTGTTTATGGAAGAAGATGGCTAATACTGTAACGTCCAAACTACATATGGTAGAAATACATCGTGTACGTATGTTGTTATGCATTTCATAAGCTTTCATTTGATGTATAGTTTAAGTTTCTGTGTTGTGTGTAACTTTTTAAAATGTCCAAAATGTTCGCACCATTGCTCGTCAAGTAATAACAATGGGGATTGCCACAACTGTTGTAGAATTTCGGATATTGTTTATAAAATACATAACGCACAAATATATCAAACAGAAGATACTGTAAAATGCTATTTGCGGTAGAACTTTCAAAAACAAAAAACAAAACAAAACAAAACAAAACAAACTTAACAAATCCATCCATCAGACCAAGATAATAGTACGTTTTCTCATTTTTAAAATACTTCCCCTTAAGATAGAAACTTGAAAGTTCTACCGCAAATAGCATTTTACAGTATCTTCTGTTTGATATATGTTACAACGCTGTGCGTTATGTATTTAAAAAACAATATCCGAAATTCTACAACAGTTGTGGGAAGCCATTATTATTACTTGACGAGCAATGGTGCGAACATTTTGGACATTTTAAAAAGTTACATACAACATAGAAACTTAAAAATTAATATACATCAAATGAAAGATTATGAAATGCCTGACAACATACATACACGATGTATTTCTACCACATGTAGTTTGGACGTTATTAGCCATCTTCTTCCATGAACAGATATGGCGGGATGACTATGATAATGAAAATTGTGAAACTTGGCCTGGGGGCCTCGTTTTCATGTAGCGTGACGTAATTAAAGAAAAGGTCTATTAAACAGCAGTGATGATTCAATTGGCAATTGGTATAGGTAAGTCCGCGCAATTCTTGACATTGGGACACTGACTAAGGCCAGAAGGTATTACTCGTCAAAGGATTCAAAGAGTCTTGGCAGTCAAACTCAAACGGTTAAGAACCTATCGCGGTAACTAATCCTTTGATTGTCAATTAGAAAATATTGCAAACAAGAATCAATTACCCATCAAGAAAAACCATGAAGGGAGCGGGGAGAGAAAATTACTTACTTAAATTACCTTAATTAAAACAAGAACCTTCAAATTTTTGTCTGGGTAAACTTAGCTGAACTGAAACATTTTCAGTTAAAGTGTACCTACAGAATTATCTTTTTTTTGTTAAAAATTGTAGAATATCAATTTACGAATGAGGCCAAGATTGTGGCTGTTATCGGTATAGCGACATCATCAGAGACTCAAACGATTAACCTTTTTTGTGATTGTCTATTCAAGAACACCAATTAAAGTAACAGAAAATGACTTTTACATGACTTCCACATCTGGTTTCCATACGATCCTCTCGATCGCCCCGGTTGCCCAAATTTCTCCAATCAGACTAGAGATATTTCGAATCGCCCAATCTGATTGGATGGATTCAGGCGATCGGGACGATTGGGGCGATCGAGACGATCTTATGGAAACCAGGCTTTAAGTACTTTGTCCGTGACTAGGACCTAGGACATTAAACTCCGACCGCCCAGGCTACAGTAACCCAAGACGATTTTAAACACCTCAGGGAAAAGCCCTGTACTGTTAAAAAGTTGATGAAGGCTATTTCAGATCCAGTAAAGCACCTGGACTCCTAGTTATAAATTTATGCGTAACATAACCCGGGTATTTTATGTAGGCCCGATCCCAACACAAACGTCACAAACCCATACCAGACGAGTTTGTTTCAAAGCGAGTTTGTTTCTAGGTGGATTTTGTCTTGATTTTGATGAACGTACTCATGAGAGAAAAACTCAGAGCAAGAGGAAAATCAGGAGCGAGGAAAAGCGAGCGGAAATGCAAAGAGAGAAAAAGCAAGCGGTCTGACAAACTGGCTTTGGACGTCTGCGGCGCAGGCTATCTTGGCTTTTCCTCCCGCCGCCCGCGTTTCACTCACTTTCCCTCTTGTCCGCTTTTTCGCATGACAAAAAAATATTTCGATCGATGTGAGTCAAGTCAAGTACTGCTAAGACTTGAGTCAAGTGTTTTAAATTAGGGCATAATGAGTGATTCAAGTCACATACCCTTTCCTATTCAAGTCACTCACACTGCATGGCCAAGTCAACTATTATGATCACTAGATTCCTAGCTAGTTATGTAATCTTGTTTGTATATACAGTAAACCTTTATTAGTGCAGATCACTCCAAGCTGTTCAGGAATTGCTCCACAGTCAGTCAGTCCACTAACCGTGGTCAGTCACTCAGCCTTACATGGACAGTTGTATGCTTCATATTTCCATATTTATATAAGAGTATTTTCTAAATTTCACTTTGACTGGGGTGACCAAGAAATTTAATAAGCTCTCATGACTGAGATACTGTAGTTCTACAGTAAGTGTTACCAAAAATGTGACTCAAATTTGTTTTGAGTTCAGTCATTAAGATTTTCACATGATTCATCATCTACAGCAGGTTAGTGACTAAGTCTTGAGAAAGACTGCACCTCGTGTTTCCACCGGACATTTCTTCCATTTGAAATTACACTTCATTACCACCGCCAGGAAGGTTACGTTTTTTACCGCTTTCTGTCTGTTTGTTTGTTTGTTTGTTTGTTTGTTTGTTTGTTTGTTTGTTTGTTTGTCTGTCTGTCTGTCTGTCTGTCTGTCTGTCTGTCTGTCTGTCTGTCTGTCTGTCTGTCTGTCTGTCTGTCTGTCTGTCTGTTTGTTTGTTTGTTTGTTTGTTTGTTTGTTTGTTTGTTTGTTTGTTTGTTTGTTTGTTTGTTTGTTTGTTTGTTTGTTTGTTTGTTTGTTTGTTTGTTTGTTTGTTTGTCATCAGGATATCACAAAAAACTATTGCACCGATTTTCATGAAAGTTTGCAGAAGGGTTGGCCATAGACCAAGGACCAATCCATTAAATTTTGGTTGGATTTACTCAAAACTTGGATGCGAAATTATTAAAAATCTGACCGCAAGATTCTCCCTGTAGAAGAAATGCTTGATTGCGCTCATTATCTTTATTTTATGCAAATATTCTTGGTACAAGTGCAATCAGGCATTTTATTCATACATGCATGTGTTGGTCTCATGAGCTAGCCTGGTTAGTAGGATGGCTCGTTTTCTTTTTAAACATGGAGATGTAATAACCTGCTGGTGGATGTATATGCAGTCTCTGGCTGCCCTCTAGTTTGTGTTTGTATCACACAGTACAGACATGCAAGTAATTTTCTATTTGTTTATAACTACATATTGTGGCTTCTCATTGTCATATGAATAAATCTCTTTTTAATAATGGTCACTTCATTGTTACCTTGACCTTGTTAACAGTGAATGACAATTCAGAATCCCGTACAGCAGTAGGCTTGGTTCCACCTGATCCTCCTTTCCAAAACTCCACTGAATAGAAACTGAGCTACTGTAGTGTAGGTGCACCTACACTACAGTAGCTCAGTCACTGATGCAAGTTCAAATCCCACACTGAACGAATTTTTTGGTTAAATTTGCATGGAGTGTAAATAAGATCACAAAAGTTTCTTAAATTATTTCTCAGAGGAAGATTGCAGAAATAATTAATTCAGATGTTGAACTTAATCAAAAACTTAATTATATATTAATTATTTGGGCTACCTGTGGTAGGCAAAGTCTAGGTTTTGGTCAGTTTTTTTAGGTGTCATGATTTTGCATTTTTGCATTTTTTACTTCTGCTACTATAATTTCTGTCTATGCATACTGTACTTCTGGTGAGATGTTAGCCATGATGGAGTGAGGCTGTGAGGCATGTTGTAAGTTCTTTGCTATTTTTGCTTTTGGAGTTGGACAAAAAGTTGAAAAGCTTTGCCTTTTGATCAAGGTGTTCTTGTACTGTACATTGTTGGTAGATTTCAAAATAGACTGACTGACTTTGTAGTTTAACAGTGATCAGATGTGGCTGACAACTGTCTTAATTGTAAATACATGTATATGTTCACCAATGTAAAGTATGCACCACATTCAGCCTTCGATCTGATCTTCCTCAGCCCACTCCCACCTTTGCCGCACAGTATAGAGCCTCTGCACAGGAGACCTCTGCACTTTGCCAGTAGCCCAAGTGAACACCTAACCCCATGAATTAAGCCGCGTTTACACTAGCGGCCTAGGCCTGGCCTGGACCTGGCCTAGGCCTGGCCTGGGCCAAGTGTGACCCGTTCACACTTACGTGGCCAAGGTTTGGCGGCCAAAGTAAACAGATTCGTATGTCTATACAATTTTTGGCGGCCTTGCACTACCAGCACCAGATCTAGCATCCTTATATCTTTACAATTGCAATATTTTTCTCTGAGATGTTTAATTTTTGACTGGCATGTTTATATAGCGTTTCGCTTAAATCCACTATCCGCCATGTCTTCGGCAAGCTTCTCGAATACCGCATTGTTCCGTTTGCTGTGGTTTTCTAGTTGTCCTTGCACGTTTGCATCACTCCAAATTAAAGCGTAACAAGACACTTCGTTTCGATATCCGACCAAGTGTTTGCCATGAATACGAATGAAAACGATTAGAATAAAAATGTCTTGAAACGCACGAGCCGCAACTTATTATAATCGTTTTCCCTCCGATTCTTGAATCATGCCTCTGACCAATTTTTATCGTAGGCGCTTATTACCATGGCAATATGGCCTGGCCTAGGCCGGACCCAGGTAAAACCCGTTCACATCAGCATAAACGAGGCCCAGGCCAGGCCTAGGCCAGGCTCAGGCCAGCTACTTTCGTCGGCCTAGTTTTCTGGGCCCAGGCCAGGTCCAGGCCAGGTGCAGGCCAGGTAAACCCCGTTCACACCATCAAAAATCTGGGCCAAGGCCAGGCCCAGGCCAGGCCTAGGCCGCTAGTGTGAACGGGGCTTTAGTTTCATATATAACAAATGTTTAACATTTCAACCAGGCCTTCAAAAGCTGCTTTACACTAGCGAATTATAATTAAGCCAAATGATATAGGTGATTGAACAGTCTGTACTTCCTAACACCAAGTACAAAGGAGTTATACTATATGACAAAGTACATGCTAACTGTACTTGTTAATATTATATATTAATTATTGTCATAATAATAATAAGATGTTACTCCGAGTGATGAACCATACTGGACAAGTAGAGAAAACTCTGCTTGGCCCAGCTGGAATTCGAACCAGAGGTGTAGCCAGGATTTTTTGTCATTAGGGTGGCCAGAAAAAACCTAGGGGGGCAAGCTTAACTGAGGCATATGAAGCAAAATGTTATCGGGGGGAGGGGGGCTAGCACATTTGCCAGGGGGGCAGCCCACATGGCCCCCCTCCTGGCTACACATCTGATTCAAACCCACAACCTACGGTTTACTAGTCCAATGCTCCAATGCTCTACCAACTGAGCTATAGGTCAAGTTAGGAGTTGAAGGTTGAATGATAGTACATGTACTTAGGCTATTTGATACTGTATTTTAAAACAGACCAGTTTCTTCAATTATCTAGACAACAGATATCAAATAGCCTAAGTACTATCATTCAACCTTCAGCTCCCAACTTGAACAGTACAATGTAGCTGAGTTGGTAGAGCATTGGACTAGTAAACCGAAGGTCACAGGTTCAAATCCCAGCTGGGTGAAGTAGAGTTCACTCAACTTGTCTGGTATGGTTCGTCACCCGAGTTATTATAACTCGGGTGATGAACCATACCAGTATAATCACAATAATCATTCAAAATTATTGTCATGTTACGCTTACTACATTGAATCTTATTAATACAGTATAATACATCAATAGTAGAAATCAGGGATGAAGTTTTACCTTTCAGATACACAAGGCTATGTGGACAAGCTTTTATTTTAATAAGCAAGTTTCACGGTGTCACATGCACATCATTTTTCAAAAAAAACTGGTATAGGTGTACGGGCACAAATTTATAGGGGGTGGGGGTGGGGGGTTAGTGGAGAACATTTTGCCTGACTGAAACAGAAATTGCCCGATTTTTGATATACAAAACCCACTAAGTGCCTGTTGTTCAGAAATTGCCTGACTTTTGATATAAAAAACGTGCTAAGTGCCTGTCGTTCACTATACTTTTTCTCCTACAATACACAGATATTAAATTGTTTTGATTACTTTTCCTTATTTTCATCCTATTTTTTTATTTTCCCCCTATATTTTTGCCTGACTTTGCTTGAAAATGTGCCCGACTTAGCAACATTTCCATTCGTCTGGGGGGGGGGGGGGGGCAGCTGCCCCCCCTCCTGTATGCCTATGAAAACTGGCAAGCTCCACTCAAAGTATATAAACATTATTGCTTATATGGCCACCTTGACACGTTGGCACCTTCACTTCACTGCACTGCCAGTCATCCGTTTTACTCTAACGCCACAGAATTTTACCATTAGGAGAAACTTTTATATATAATAATATTAAAGTTTATATATTACTCTGTCTCGTCTGACGTCGGGCGAGACACACGATTATATACTCGTCGAGGGGAAACCGCCGTTGCAGTCAAACATTTCGCACGTTTCTCTAAACAGATATCAGCTACTAACCTGATACGTAGCAGCATCCAAATTCGACAATGCAATAAACAACAGGTTATTTTGAATAGTGTACAGTCCAGCTGGAATACACATCTTTAGCGTTTCTGTGGGTTTTGACCAAACTTCCGTGTAGACAGCGTGAATAAAGTGTTTAAGATGAAAACGTGAATTTTTTAAAACAACAACAAGGCACACAAGCAACTTTAGAACTTCAGCTAAGGAGACAGCGGTAGAGGAGAGGTAGGTATCGTCTCCTTCTTGTTGGACAGTTCGAGAATAGCGTAGAACTAAAACCATGGATGAAGTTTGAACAGTTAAGACACCGAGGGCCAGGTACTTTAAAGGCATTTTCACTCCACACACTAAAGAAAGGAAGAGTCGGGTTAAGTTTTTAATAACTAGAAATCGAAAACGAAAAGGGATAAGTCTTTAGTCTTACCTCTTATTGATGGTACTTCGTCGTCCACAATTACTGGATTTGTCGCCAAATTCGCCATCTTTTTAAATCGAGTGTTGCCAAACGTCGGAAAGTCTCGTTCGTGTCTCGGTGTCTATGGATGGATTTCCCCTGATAATTCGATCAAAGCATGGGAGATCAAATTACAGTCGTTGGAATTATAAAATAATATACCGGTAATATAAATAAACGAGGCGAAGCCTCGTCGACTATTCGCACAGCAAACTCGGTCTCGATATACTTCGCTGAGAAAATTAAACATTCGATACTGCCACGGGTACAGATATGCAAATATCTAGCTGCCTGGCAACAGTTCAATAATTTCGAAAACGCGCATCGAGGAAACAGAAATCAGTATAATAAAAGTAGTGTGCTGCGTAGGCAGTGTTGAAACAACAATCGAAATATGGTATAGTAGGTTAATACTGCCGAAACAGAGAACGTGAGTGGTCTAACGTTTCGAGCGAAAGCCCTTCGTCAGAGAGAAACGTAAAGAGTAAAACAAACAACGAGCTTATATACGCGAGATAATCACGTGATAAAAATTAGCCAATCAGATAAAGGTAACCAAGACAAACTAATAATGAGATTCAAAAGAATAAGCCAGTCAGAGCAAAGTAACAATAAAAAATAAATAATGAGATGCGAAAGCCATTTGCTATTCTCACCATCGATAAGTAAAAAAAGGAGAGTAAAAAATAGAGAGTAAAGAATGGAGAAGTAAAGTGAAAACACTGTTTATGTCTGCCCTTGCTAATACAAAAACAGCATCTTCAGAAGTGTTAAATAAAGGAAAAACGTTCGTTGAGTCCATGAGGATGAATGGTTCCAATTTTGAAAATGAGACGCTTTTCCTGTCGTTTGCGGCTATGATTACCACCGGAAATGGGTGAGATAGCACAAACTTTCATGTCAGAAATATGATGGTTGACACTATTAAAATGTCGGGCAACAGGCTTGTCAACATCATTGTTCCTCACAGAACGAAGATGTTCAGCAAATTAACCTGTCAGATAAACGTCTGCCAGTTTCACCAAGGTAGAACATGCAGCATTTACTGCAAGAAATGCAGTAAATGAGGTTGGAAGAGGTGCATGTGAAATAATGCCGAATGCATGGTGAAATTAGATTTGGGTTCTGAAATTAATGTGGCAGGAAATGAAATGAAATTAATGTCGCACACGATGCTACACATGTTCGTTTCTTGACCCTGCTACATTAAATTCAGGACCCAAATCTAATTTCACCATTCGGCATAATTTCACATGCACCTCTTCCAACCTCATTTACTGTATTTCTTGCAGTAAATGCTGCATGCTCTACCTTGGTGAAACTGGCAGACGTATATCTGACAGGTTTGCTGAACATCTTCGTTCTGTGAGGAACAATGATGTTGACAAGCCTGTTGCCCGACATTTTAATAGTGTCAACCATCATATTTCTGACATGAAAGTTTGTGCTATCTCACCCATTTCCGGTGGTAATCATAGCCGCAAACGACAGGAAAAGCGTCTCATTTTCAAAATTGGAACCATTCATCCTCATGGACCCAGCGAACGTTTTTCTTTTATTTAACACTTCTGAAGATGCTGTTTTTGTATTAGCAAGGGCAGACATAAACAGTGTTTTCACTTTACTTCTCCATTCTTTACTCTCTATTTTTTACTCTCCTTTTTTTACTTATCGATGGCGAGAATAGCAAATGGCTTTCGCATCTCATTATTTATTTGTTATTGTTACTTTGCTCTGATTGGCTTATTCTTTTGAATCTCATTATTAGTTTGTCTTGGTTACCTTTATCTGATTGGCTAATTTTTATCACGTGATTATCTCGCGTATACAAGCTCGTTGTTTGTTTTACTCTTTACGTTTCTCTCTGACGAAGGGCCTTCGCTCGAAACGTTAGACCACTCACGTTCTCTGTTTCGGCAGTATTAACCTACTATACCAGAAATCAGTATAGTCGTGATGATTTAATTTACAACTCTACGGAAACGTTAGTAGCCTTGTGTCAATGTATACTTGCCCAGGTCTGCAATTAGTAGTCTAGCCAACTGTAGGCATAAAAACAGGAGGTTTTTTATAGAGGTATGCACCCGTTCCAATTTTTTTCTAGACCTTGTAAAGTGTTTTCACTCCCTTCTTTATTAATATAATTTAAAACAGAAAATACTCGACTATTTTATAATAGACAACAAAAGTAAACAATTACAGGCGTTGGCACCTAAGTGTGTACACCGCCCGTCAAAACATGTTCGAAGACCCCGTTTACACGATGCCGGTACAATTTGAAAACGGAACAAAATCATGCAGGTATGCAAATACAGCATATAACATTTCATGTTATTTTTGTGCCGGTGTCGTGTAAACGCAAGGCCTAAACGGCATGATTTTGTTCCGTTTTCAAATTGTACCGGCGTAAAATACGTAAACGAAGAAGATCCAGCGTGGAAGTCCCTGATGCTTTAAAAGTAAGAAGGGGTTCTAATTGTGTTTATTTTAACAAGGTTAATAATTTTTAATACGATTTGTCTCTTGTAATATTTGATGGAGTAAATAGCTTTGCTTGTATGAATTATGTAGAGTCGCTTCAAGAAGATGTATGCCCTCCTTGTTAGCCGCAATGTAATTGAGGAGTTTCATCTGAATGAAAAGTAAGTTATTTTGTGCTTTAGTCTTTCAAATAAGTTATTGTTCAGGCTTTATCATTATCTTCAGTCTGCAGTGATCGAATTTTAATTTTGCCTAGTGTTAACGATCACCTTTATTAATTACTCAATCTTTGTAACAATCTAGTGTATTGTCAGTCTCAAACCGCACCATCTTGAATCGCATGAGAGAGGAGTTAAGAAAGGAGCATGGAGGAGAAAACTGTCCTTGGACCGATCTGGAGATAGAAGGTATATATATATATATATATATATATATATATATATATATATATATATATATATATATATATATATATATATGAAATTCATTACTAATTCATGAGTTTTGCAGCCAATCCAATTTCAGAAATTACGTCACATGTATACCCCTGTAAACCCCATACAAACTAAAACCAATGATGCTAATTAGTTACAACCACTAGTAGATGTATACTCTTCTGATACAACCACTAGTGCTTGTAACTAATTAGCATCTCAATATCCCAAAGGGATTTTTACTATTCATTCATTTCACAAGTTGTTTACAGCACTCGCGTCCTTGTTGTATTGAATATACAATACAACACGGCCGCTCGTGTTGTAAACATTACATATATATATATATATATATATATATATACCGAGAATTGACTGTAACAAAGTGGTTACAGAACTTGTCAATGGTTTTAGAGCGCTCAATACCATTACCGGTAGAGCGGATAATATTTATTTATTCGGTAGACTTGCTGTGCTACTCGGAGTTTCACGCAGTAAAGCGATCGTCAGGCAACTGACAGATCTGGTGAAGCTACTCTCTATTTACAGTGTGATATTAGGTATCGTGTTTCATGTCTGCACTTGGTGAATAGTTCGGATCGTTTGTTCAATAGTGAATTGTTCTTGTTTTTCATAATTGTTAGTTTTTCCTCGAGGCAAAGGTTGCACCTTCTGGAACCAGCTTTGTAGGCGGGAACATTCTTAAGAAGTGACCATATGATGGAAAATGGTTTCTTTGCTGCTTTCAATTTCCATACGTGTTTAGACAGTTCCGTTTCCGTTGAGTATTTTTTGTGGGTGAATGATTTGGCGTGGTTTCTATATCTCGTTTTGAAGTCGTCGGCGGTAACTCCAATGTACTTTGCTGGTTCGTTGTTGTCTGTCGAAACTTCGGCTTGGTATACCACACTTTTTGTAAGGCATTTACCTTCGGTCGGGCATTTGTCGGGTTGTCTGATTGACAAACACTTTCCACCTTCTAACAAACTACACAAAATCCTCAACCGACACAACGTACGAATTAGCTACAGCTGCCTTGACAACATGAACTCATTCATAAACAGACACAACAGGAAAATACTAAACAAACACACGAGACACACGAACACAAACACAAACAACACAGACGACACGCAGCAGTGCAACTGCAGACAACCCGACAAATGCCCGACCGAAGGTAAATGCCTTACAAAAAGTGTGGTATACCAAGCCGAAGTTTCGACAGACAACAACGAACCAGCAAAGTACATTGGAGTTACCGCCGACGACTTCAAAACGAGATATAGAAACCACGCCAAATCATTCACCCACAAAAAATACTCAACGGAAACGGAACTGTCTAAACACGTATGGAAATTGAAAGCAGCAAAGAAACCATTTTCCATCATATGGTCACTTCTTAAGAATGTTCCCGCCTACAAAGCTGGTTCCAGAAGGTGCAACCTTTGCCTCGAGGAAAAACTAACAATTATGAAAAACAAGAACAATTCACTATTGAACAAACGATCCGAACTATTCACCAAGTGCAGACATGAAACACGATACCTAATATCACACTGTAAATAGAGAGTAGCTTCACCAGATCTGTCAGTTGCCTGACGATCGCTTTACTGCGTGAAACTCCGAGTAGCACAGCAAGTCTACCGAATAAATAAATATATATATATATATATATATATATATATATATATATATATATATATATATATATATATATATATATATAGATTACAAGGTCTACTATATATTATATTACATTGGTTAATTACGTCATTAGATTAGTTGGTGTTTCGTCACATGTCTGCACTTCGCAAAGAATTCAGTTCGTTTATTTAAAAAGTGTTTATTTCTTGCTTTCATTAACAAGAGATTTTCTTCTAAGCACAAATTGCATCGTTTTTGACCGACTTTGTACGCCGCAACATGCTTGACAATGGACCACTTGATCTCGTATTCGCGATTTCTCTCCTTAAGCATCCAAATGTACTTGGATAGCTCAGTGTCATAGGCATATTTAGCGTGTCGAAAAGATTTCATGTGATTGCGGTATCTTTCCTTGAAGGTATTAGCCGTTATTCCGAGGTATTTCTTTCTCTCTCTGTTGTCGCTCGTCGTAACTTCAGCCTGGTAGACCACACTCTTTGCTAAACAATTACCAGGGATTGGACACTCAGTTGGTCGTTGGCAGTTGCATGTGCGTGATTCGTTGTTTATGTTTGTGCGTATTGTGGCGTTTTTTGTCAGTGTGCGGTTGTTGTGTTTGCGAATGAAGTTTTCCATGTTTTCTGTGCAGCTGTAGCTAATGCGTATTGTGTGACGGTTGAATAGTGTGTGTAGTTTGTGTGATGGTGGAAAGTGTTTGTCAATGAGTTGTAAAAATTCTCGTGCTACGTTTGTCCTGACGTTTTTGCTGTAAGGCGGGTTATACCATATCACGTTGCGTCGTCTGTTTCGTCTGTGTGAGTTATTTCTGTTCTCGTTTGTTTCGTTGGTTGGTTCGTATGTTAGGTTTGTGTCGAAGTTGCTTTGTTTAAGGGCGTCATTGTATAGTGGTGCAGCTGTGTTAAACGTTTCCTGGTCGCATGATAGTTTGTTGATTCGTTTGTTAATCGATGCTGGTAGTTGTCGGATAATACATGGTGGGTGGTTTGATAGACGGTTGATGTAAAGTGGTTCGTCATTAGGTTTTCGGTAAGGTTTGTAAGTGCCGTTTGTTAGGTCAAAAGTTACGTTTCGACGTTACAATGGGCAGCTACGACGGAGCTGAAATATGTGAACTGGTCGGGCTATTTGTTCTAGACTCGCTGAAGAAACGATTTGGGATGAATCTTGGTCTGTACCGAGACGACGGCCTGGCTGCGCTTAATACTACATCAGGGAGATTGGCCGACAAAGCAAGGAAGGATATAACGAGCTTTTTCGAAACCCTTGGCCTAAAGATAACTGCGACAGCTAACCAGAAGACCGTGAACTTTCTCGACGTAACTTTTGCCCTAACAAACGGCACTTACAAACCTTACCGAAAACCTAATGACGAACCACTTTACATCAACCGTCTATCAAACCACCCACCATGTATTATCCGACAACTACCAGCATCGATTAACAAACGAATCAACAAACTATCATGCGACCAGGAAAGTTTAACACAGCTGCACCACTATACAATGACGCCCTTAAACAAAGCAACTTCGACACAAACCTAACATACGAACCAACCAACGAAACAAACGAGAACAGAAATAACTCACACAGACGAAACAGACGACGCAACGTGATATGGTATAACCCGCCTTACAGCAAAAACGTCAGGACAAACGTAGCACGAGAATTTTTACAACTCATTGACAAACACTTTCCACCATCACACAAACTACACACACTATTCAACCGTCACACAATACGCATTAGCTACAGCTGCACAGAAAACATGGAAAGCTTCATTCGCAAACACAACAACCGCACACTGACAAAAAACGCCACAATACGCACAAACATGAACAACGAATCACGCACATGCAACTGCCAACGACCAACCGAGTGTCCAATCCCTGGTAATTGTTTAGCAAAGAGTGTGGTCTACCAGGCTGAAGTTACGACGAGCGACAACAGAGAGAGAAAGAAATACCTCGGAATAACGGCTAATACCTTCAAGGAAAGATACCGCAATCACATGAAATCTTTTCGACACGCTAAATATGCCTATGACACTGAGCTATCCAAGTACATTTGGATGCTTAAGGAGAGAAATCGCGAATACGAGATCAAGTCGTCCATTGTCAAGCATGTTGCGGCGTACAAAGTCGGTCAAAAACGATGCAATTTGTGCTTAGAAGAAAAACTCTTGTTAATGAAAGCAAGAAATAAACACTTTTTAAATAAACGAACTGAATTCTTTGCGAAGTGCAGACATGTGACGAAACACCAACTAATCTAATGACGTAATTAACCAATGTAATATAATATATAGTAGACCTTGTAATCTGTTAGTTGCCTGAAGATCGCGTAAGCGTGAAACTCTGAGTAGCGACTCAGCATTAAAAGTTAATAAATTATACTTCGCTCTGCCTATTAATGGTATTGAGCGCTCTTATACCTTACGCCAACCTAGTGATCTTTATGTTACACACTATTTTTGGTATATATATATATATATATATATATATATATATATATATATATATATATATATATATATATATATATATATATATATATATATATATATATATATATATACATATATATATTTATATCACGATTGAGTCGGTTTTCTTTGATGTACCGCGGTGTATATACAGGTTATATCCCGTGCATAAATAATTGGATAAAACTTGTCGACAAAACTCGAAAAATCTTGATCAAAACTCTTCGAAATTGACGAAACCTTGTTCGAAAACCTCCTCAATCGTGATATAAGTCGAATCCCGCGTTCTCTGTATATAACCTATACATACATACATATATATATATATATATATATATATATATATATATATATATATATATATAAGTATAGGTTATATAACCGAGAATGCGGGATATAAGTCATATATTGACCCGAGGGGCCGAAGGTCCCGAGGGTCAATATATGACTTATATCCCAAGTTCGAGGTATATAACCGACTTATATCACGATTGAGGAGGTTTTCGAACAAGGTTTCGTCAATTTCGAAGAATTTCGATCAAGATTTTTCGAGTTATATCCACAAGTTTTATCTAATTATTTATTCACGGGATATAACCTGTATATATCCCGCGGTACATCAAAGAAAACCGACTCAATCGTGATATATATATATATATATATATATATATATATATATATATATATATATAATTATAATAATTATAATAATAATAATTAATAATTATTCACCGAAGTGAAGGTGAATAGTGCTGGATATTCACTGAGCCGCTTAATTCAGTGAGGTGAATATCACTATTCACCGACACTGCGGTGAATAATTGTTTTAGCATATACCTCATAAATGAAATAACAAGTTTAGCATTCTTATATTTTCCGGTATTTTTATACAAGACACAGCCGCTAGCAACTTGGGCACTTGGCGTACTTGATATTTGTCGACAAAACAGTTTTTACAACTTTTGAATATATTATTGGAATACTTGCTAGAAAATTGTAAAGAAACATACCTGTGGACACTCTTCTACTTAATTTTGTTGACTTTTCTCGTTATTCTACTACATCAGCCTTGTTTATCAACAAAATCTCTCATCTCGGTAAATAAAGCAAAACTGTCCACCATTTTGTTTTGCCCACAGGTGAATAGTGCAGGATATCCCGAGCTAGAGGAAGCAATCATATTGCTTGAAAAGCACTATTCACCTGCGAGGTATATGCTAATAATAATAATAATAATAATAATAATAATAATAATAATAATAATAATAATAATAATTAGTATAATAATAATAATAAAATAATACTATAATATTAATATAATATTAATAATTATTATAATAATAATAATTATAATAATATAATAATTTCCGGTTGGGATCATGTATATATTGAAAATTGTCCTCCCCTTTACAATAATTTAAGTAGACCTTTAGTTAATTTTACCCCCTCCCCCTTCGGATGGTGCAAATTTCCTCGGGAGTGGGGTGGAGGGGTGGATATGGATCTTAAATTGAGCTATATTGACTGTCTATTAATGATAGACCACTACTGCAGTAGTGAGTTTTAATGCAAAAATAAATAGATGCATAGCAGGAAAATCATGTTTTGCTTAGGTTTCAGTTCGTTTCTAAGATTGGTTTATACTAAAACAATTAGACAACTCACCCTCATTGTCTGAACAATAGCCAAATTGGCAGTGCCTCATCAACTATCAGCGCATACACAGCTTGATTTGTCATTGTCTAATCTGATATAAATTAAATATCTAATATATTATATATATGTTATTAAATATCTAAATTGTTAATATACTAGTACCTTTAAAGCTGAAATGCTATGTTTTTTGTCTTAACAGCACAGTTTAAAACCTATTTCAAAACCAGGAAAGAAAGAGTGGGCAGAATAACACAAGGAGTTAATGCAAGCCATAAGGCAAGAAGCAAATGTCTTAGAAGGCTCAATGCAGTAAGGACGTTGAATTTATAAGTGTATTTTATGTCCTGATCAATTTAGTCCTGATTACTCATGATGCAATGGTTTGACGAAAAGGTGTATGTACAAAAATGACAATTAATGTTTATAAATTAACAATTTTTGCTTCAGGAACCACTTGAATTAATTATTTACAATAACATTTTAATTGAGTCCAACAATACTGAGGCTACCTATATCTTTTTTACAGAAATTGGACAGACGGTTAACTGGTTTGGGAATATTAATGCCTGAACTGGGTGAAAAGAGTGTGAAGAAGATGAATGAGATTTTAGAAAGAGATTATATGTCAAGTGAGGAAAGCGAGTATGAAGAAAAGGAGTTAAATGGAGTTGTTGTGAAGAGATTGAAGTGCTACAAAATTAAGAAATTGCCATGGGAGCGAAAAAAAATGAAGACCTTGAAGAAGAAGATGGACAATGCTTATTTTAATTCATTGACAAACCATGCCAGAGGAATGATAAAAGATCGTGTAGATGGCCAAGCTTCTTTGAGGCCATGTCCTTCAGGACCTCATTGGGCTGTGCATGAGAAGTGACAATTAAACGTGACAATGAACTGATATTAATTAACTATCTGTATGTATTTTTATAACATACATGCTGGTTAATTTATTATTGAAAGTAGTACTGTGCAGTCTGTACTGTACAGATAAGTTAACTTTACTTAGGTCGTAATCTAGCAAGTGTTGTTATGACATAGCTTTGATATAGCAATGTTTTTGATTGGCTGTCGTGCGTGCTCCACAACTCGATAGAGCACGGCAAAAAAGCGCGGGAAAAAATTTCAAAACAAAACTGAGTTTTAAATTGACTTTTTATGGCCTTTTATATTATCAAAATACAGAGTCATTTAATTTTATTGAGTAATAAAGAAAAACGACCCAGAAGACATAAACTGGGTCTGGATAACCGAGTTTAAACTGTCCTTTTGGTTGGATTTTAGTGAACAAAAAAGACTTGGCTACGAAAGTAGAAAAACACAACAACCAAAACGATTCGCCGGCTTGTGAAAGGATTTAATGCTATGTTATAAAAGAAATGGCTCATAGTTTAGTGTGCTCCATCGACATATGGATGCACTTGGGAAATTTGGAGAGCACTCAAAAATCTAGAGTTGGTTTGGGCTACGCGTCGACCAACTCTTACGATTTTTTCGTGCTCTCCCAATTTCCCGCGTGCATCCATTTAACAATTAGACAACGAGTCCGAGTTGTCTATGAGCGAATAGTCAACGAAGGCGAAGCCTGAGTTGACTATACGCGCATAGACAACGAGGACGAGTTGTCTAATTGTTTTAGTATACACCCTGTACCTACTCTAAAAAATACAGTTTTTCTAGTGCAAACTGATGAAAATGTTGTGTTATTTAACCACTCGTGAGCGGCAAGTAAAAGCAGATTTATTAATAAAATACAGTTTAATTGTATTTCGTTCCTTACCATTAAAAATCTTCATGCCATATTTTGTGGCGTTTTTAGTTTTCTCAGGGATAGAATTTTCTACCAAACTCTCAAAAAATTCCTCCAAAACGTCTGCAAAACGAGAGTTTGCTGCCACAGTTTTTCAGGTTTGTTTTCATTTTTCTCAAACGTTGTCCGTCACGAATAGACAACGGTTGAGTAGCCAATCAGAATGCAGGATTTGTAATAGACGATGGTTGGGTGTATACTAAAACTCGATGGAGCACGCTAAACCATGAGCCATTTCTTAAGTGGTTGTTTGAATAATTGTTCTGCTACAATCTGTCTGCATGATACTGTTTATAAAATAGGTTGCTGGTTGAGTCTTATGCCATCTGACCATCTCTAGTTAGTTGGTTACTGGCAGGCAAAATGAACATGATTATAAATCGGTAAAACTTGGGGAGAATCTAATAATTTACTATTTATTCAACCCTGACCAATGGCTCACCGGGTTAAATATTTTTAAATAAATTCCTTCTGACTAGTAACATTCAAACAGATTTGTTATTCTGTAGAACGAAATTTTCTGTGCAGTCAACATGAAGCTATTGAGTTCTGGAGAAATACTCATAGATATAACGATACATTATTTTTTTAAATATAATTTGGTCTCGCTAATGTAATTATTTAACTTTTTTATTAAGTGATTTTACATAAAATAATCTAAAAGCTGTCTATTTGTTATTGTGTATGAAGTTTGAGGTAGAAAAGTGCTTTCTGTAAAAAATGTAAATAATATTTGCTAAATCTGTGAATAAATTTTGTAACAAATTATATTGTTTTGTTCAATGTGTGCCATATTAGGTAGAGAGAGAACCGAACCCCCTGACAATTTTGATTTGTCAACCGAATATTTTGGGTCTTCAAAGTTTTCGCAAATTTAAGATGGTATCGTAATATTGACTTAAATGTACATTAAACGTATAATATTTAAGATACATTTAAGCTTAACTTGAATATGAGAATCTTAAGGTGCGTTTAAGCACACGCTTAAACTTGCTTAAACGTTTGCTTAAATGTGCTTAAACTTAAGGTACGTTTAATGTACGTTTAATGTCGCTTAAACATGCCTTTTCGTCCTGTGAAAGTATAGTTTTCTTGCATAATTTAGCATGGGTTTTCATGTACAATATTGAAACAATATATATCCACGCATTTTATCATGATTTGCAAAAATGACAAAAAGTTGAAAGAAACATTCAATTTAGCCAGGGGCGGACAACATCGCTGCCAAACGTTTGCGCAAGCCAGGGGCGTAGGAAGCTTGATAAAGTTGGGAGCCGCCCCCCCCCCGGTCCCCCTGCTTCCTACGCCCCTGGCGCAAGCGTGAATTCGCTTAGTAAACATTGCAAGAGAAGTGGAAACTATAGCCGTGGCGACAACAACCACCAGACAGTGAAGACTAAGTAAGACTCGACTATTCATTTGTGTTTTAAAAAAAGAGTAAAGAAAATTACGAAGGAATAAATTCAGAATATGTTACATTATTGACCAGGAAGCCATGCACAAATTACCTATCTTATATCTTTTTGGTAGTATGCTTATAATTTTAACTTTTGTGTCGGACTCTCGAACCAGTACAAATATTTCAGTGTTTTCCAGCTCTTTTTCCGAGGACGAGCTCGGACGTCGCACCTGCGCAAAACGTTTGGCAGCAGTGTTGGGGCAGACTGGCTACGGTTAGAGGGGCCCGAGGGGGGATTTGTTGTAAAAGGGGGTCAAGTACGTTTCTCTAATCAACTTCTTTTGCATAGACGCGTATGTGTAGGGGGATCTGGGGGATCCTCTCCCGGAAAATTTTTAAAATTTGGGTTTCTGAAATGGCATTTCCTGCATTTTTACAACACTTTTAAGCAAACTTTTATTAGTTTTAAAACATGATGGCACATTTTATCATTTCTATCAATGATTTTTCTCAAATTATAGACTTTGGCTTTAGTATGTTAGTTTGTGAGGAAGCCATTTCAAGAAATTTGTTACCGCTCGCTCAATTTTTTCCCGATTTGTCTCAAACTTGCACCAAATGTAGTTAAGTATGTGACCGACACTATCGTATTACGCAGTAAATAAGAAATAAAATGTTGTTGCAGATATACTCTTCAGTTTAAAATCACAGCACCTTCTCGCCGCGGTTTAAGGCGGTCTTTGGTTTTACCAAAAAGCTCTCAATTTATCATATTTACACTTCTCAATGTTTGTTCTAAAAAAGTGCCTTCGCATTTTTTTATTAATGAAGTGGTTTAGCAGCTAGGATTGATGAGTATATCTGCAACAATATTTTATTTCTTATTTACTGTATAATACGATAGTGTCCGTCACATACTTAACTACATTTTGTGCAAATTTGAGACAAATCGGGGAAAAAATGAGCGAGCGGGGAACAAATTTCTTTGAACTGGCTTCCTAGGGTATCCTGTAACCTTAATATATAAGGCCTGACGGTTACCAATAAAACAAAGGACGACGCTTTTTCATACCATGCACTAACCACTTACCGACAATATACTACATCTTTTTTGAATTTGATTATGAATCTGATGTTTGAAGCGTTAACTTTAAAGTACGCATTTCAAACTTTTTAGATTCACATTTTCCGTTTTTGAGTAATAATCCCAAAAATAATGAATATTATAAAGAGCTAGGCTATATCAGGAAAAAAGGGGGAGTAATTGTTCCACTTTCCCTCAGCTCCACGGACCCTGTACATTGTTCTCTTTTCAGAGCTGAACTGCTTCTTGCAACTCGTCGACGTACCTTCTTCTTACGCCTCAGTTTTCTGTGCACCACATTTAATTACATGCTTTCTTCACAATTCCGGAACTCGAAATATTGGAACCACTATAAATGCTAGAAACTTATTTTATCCTGAGCATGTATACAGTAGGTTGTTGCAGCCTTTTTTAGTCAAAAACATTTAAGGGCCCAAAGGAGGCCCCACAGGCAAGGGGCCCACCGGGCGTTTGCCCAATAGCAAGCGTAATTTTGAAATGCGTTTTAATTTGTTTGCAGTAATTTCGTTTTAAATGAACACGATTTAACGATCTTACCATTAATAATTTCCATTCTAACTATTTTGTAGCCGTTTTTGTTTTCTGTAGAACTTATTGCTTCGCTTAATTGTTCAATTTCTTCTGTCATCTGTCTGCTCATTATAATTTCGGCATGAACAACGGCTGGCTGATCACTGCTCGTGATATACGACGTGTGACATACTGGAAACCTCAAGTTGATCGGATATGTCAACGCTCGTATCCCAAACAACTGAAATTACTGAATCATATTTCAAGTTTTCTACCAACTGAAGTCCTTCTCAGAGTTTATAAGCAAACAATCTTGCCTATTATTGACTATGCTTCAATCGTATGACTGTTCTAAACGACCATGTTGAAATAATTCAAAACAAGGCAATGAGAACCATCTTACACGCTAACAGATCAACTTGCACACAACAAATGCGTAACCGCCTGGGTCTCTTAAAATTGTAAATAATATTGACTGTCCTATGTATTTTAACGATTAATTTCTTTTAAGAAGTTCGTTAAGGGAAAAAACCCTCCGAGATCAAACTTTGATAGATACCTCAAGTTAATACTTGACTCGAACAAACTATGTTTAAGTTTGCGGCAGCTCGAGACTGGAACTTGCTCCCGAAGTCACTGATTAGGGACATTAAAGTTCTCAGTAGTTTTAACTACTTGGTTTTTAAATATCTTTTAGAAATTGACAATTCTTCACATAATTGTAGTTTATAATTGTTAGTCTTTGGTTAAGTTTTTATATTGTAATTAATGAGAACTGTGATAGGTCTATTTATGTTAATAATGAACTATTTTACATTCTGTTCACCCAGGTAAGACCAGCTATTACAGCTGAATGGGTCTTCACAGTTTAAGGGGGCGATTACATGGACTGGGCTGGCCCGGTTAACCGAGCTAGCCCGGTTTATATGAGCTGGGCTAGCCTGGCTAACCGGGCTAAGTTGTGTTACGAAAATCTTTCCTCAACTGTAAAACATCACTTGAACTCACTTTATGTTCTTCCTGCAGCCAAACTAAGCCAAATGTGTTTTAAGATATTATTTTGGTTGTCTGTGATCGCCGTGATGAGAACTTCAATAAACGAATCAGCCTGCATGGCTAACCGGGCTAGCTCGGCTCATATAAACAGCCTCTAAATAAATAAAGAATTTATTATTATTATTATTGTTATTTTGTGATTGGTCAATTTCGTTAAAAGAAGGCTTTTCATTGGCTTATCGCCAGAGGTTTCTGTCAGCGGTTAGTATAATTTCATAGTGGAAAAGAGGCTTTCCAGCTTTTTGATTGGTCCGCTCAGCGGTGATTCTGAGGTAATAGTCACCACCTAGCGCGGTGACTATTGCATCACAAGAAATTGTTCTTCAAAAGTAGTTTTAGAAAAGAGACTGGTACTTATTCAACACTGCAGTGACTTTACTCGTTTCAGTCTCCCCCTCTGAGTTGTCATTTTGAAGTATGAGATTTTAGAATTTGTTGATTCATTGAACTGTTGAATTTTTTTTCAAAATGGGGTCTGTAGTTTTTGAGACAAACAAAAGAGCATAATACTGAAAACATTTATCACTGAGATGTTGTATATATCGAATATCGTAAAAACAAAACTTTATAAAGGTAAGGAAGTATGTTTTCTATAATTCTTCGCATTTTTTGTATGTTTTGGCTAGGTTTTGGTCGTAGCGATGTTTTCGAAAACTTCGTCATGAGTGAAGAACATATTGAACATGAATTAAGTGCAAAAAAGCCGTAACACAGGATCCAAAACACCAGAATAAAGGTATTTTTAGCATATATTTGAATGTATGTACAAGTTGAATTACAAAGTAGGATGTTGTTTACTCTATTTTTGAAATTATTTACTGACAAAGACTGTGGCTTGCTAACATCGTCTGTGAATAGACAGAATCACCACTGTTAAAATGAAGGCATGCAGTTGTTTAAAAGTTTTGGGACCCTGGGTATAGCGAGATGTGTGTCACTCCTGAAAATCTCGTACACCTTTAAAAATCCGAGAATCCCAAAAATCTCAAAAAATCCGAAAATTTTTTTTACGTCCTCCACTGCTTTTAGAAAGTTTCGTAATCCGCCATTTCGAAAACTGTGTATGGAATTAATTCTTTGAACGTTTTTATGGCGATAAAGTAATATAAATAAGTTTTGTGGAAACACCACGTAAAGTATTTCTTTGCTAAGCTTTCGGCCTATGACGTGAGCCAACAACTTGTTGTCATTGCTCTGATGAAGGCCTGAGTCAACAGGCCGAAAGCTTAGCAAAGAAATACTTTACGTGGTGTTTCCACAAAACTTATTTATATTGTTTATGGAATTGTTTGCATTACATCAGCTTATGCAAAGGAAGCTTAATCGACCAATCATGCACATGAATGCATGCCTCCGACGGAGTTTCCTGGGTATACAGTGTATATAAAAAAATCCCGGAACCCTTAGAAAATGAATTAGTATTCTTTTAAAACAACCTATTGTAGTAGTTTGAAAGCCCTAAAAGCGCTGCGTTATAAATTAATAAGCACATAAGTTAAACAGGAAGAGGAAAAAGCTTTTAAATACTTTCACCATGCATACACTTCAATTTCCCAGGTGTATAAAACCGTGTTTTTTACGCACCCGTGGCTCAGAGGTGTTTAGGGCTTTCAAACTACTACAATAGGTTGTTTGAACAGAATACTAATTCATTTTCTAAGGGTTCTGTTTTTCTTTATACACACTGTATAGCTGTACGGCGTTAACTCATTCCTGTCCGGGGGCTTCCCCAGAGGTAAATAAAATCGTCTGGCGTTAGCCAGAATAAAATACTAAAGACCAATTCGGACAAGAAAGAGTTAAAGAGATAGTTTATAAAGAGATAGTTTATAACTCATTCCTGTCCGGGGGCTTCCCCAGAGGTGAATAAAATCGTCTGGCGTTAGCCAGAATAAAATACTAAAGACCAATTCGGACAAGAAAGAGTTAAGCTGGATTTCCACTAGGCATAAAATATCGCGCGTTCGACTTTTCTATTGTACAAATTGAACAAGACAAAAGAAAAAAGTCGAGCACGCGATAATTTACGCCAAGTGGAAATTTTATTTATTTTTATTTATTTACAAGCTTTGCCAAAATGACAGGGAAGTCCCACAGAGCTTGTGGCTCCATTATGGGATCCCCAAAATACAAAATTAATATGGAAAACATTAAAACATAAATATTAAAAGTAAGTTCTCACCTAAGACTCGTGAATATACATAAATTAACAGCACATTTTAACAAGAAGACCGGACAGAGGACGGCACGAGTGACATTTAACACAGACGGTTTTAAAAGTTTGTGGAGTTTCAACATTGTATACGTGTTCGGTTGCGTGTTGGTAATATTCTAATAATTTAGATTTAAATTGACTAGTAGAGAGGTTGACATTTCGCAAATGTGATGGCAAGGAGTTGAAAATTCGCGGTGCTCTACAATAAAAGCTGTTTTGAAAAGTTAGAGTGTTTACTTTAGGAATATTTAGAATAATTTCATTTTTTTGGTTAGAGCGCCTAGTTACACGGTTAGAGGACTTAACAGAAATGTAAGGGTCACTTGCAATACATAAACGTTTAAAGAGGTATACTAAGTCAAGGTACTCTTGCCAGTAGGACAGAGGTAGAAGTCCTGTTTTTACGAGTCTATCCTGATAGGTGATGTCGGATCTAAATGGCAATGACAGAATAAACTTTGTGGCGCGGCGTTGGACTCTTTCAACGTTGAGAATTAACGACACATACTGCGGCGACCAAACTTGGGAACAATATGCAAAGTGACTCCTAACTAAAGCTGTGTATAGTGCAGTACGGACACGCTGGTCATGAATATCAATTGAAGATCTTCGAATAAAACCCAGCATTTTGTTGGCTTTAGTCAATACTGCAGATACATGCGAGTTCCATTTTAGATGAGGAGTAACTAGAACCCCAAGATCTCTTTGAACGCTGATGGTCTTAACTGGCGTGTCCGTCACACGATAGCATGTCTGAATAGGTTTGGTATTCCTTGTTACTCTCAGGAGACCACATTTGGTTTGGTTGAGATCCATGCGCCAGATTTCACACCACTCGGATATCTTGTCAAGATCACGCTGGAGACATTTCCCATCCTCTGAATTTCTTATATCACGATAACATTTAGTGTCATCAGCAAATAAAGCAACGGACGATGTGTTGGTTACATTAGGAAGATCATTCACATATATAAGAAATAACAAAGGACCGAGAATCGAGCCTTGGGGCACGCCAGATAGAGCTGGAAGTGGCTGTGATGTTTTTCCAAGGACGGTGACCTTCTGACGACGATCTACTAGGTAGTTCTCAAACCACTTCAACAAATTTCCACAAATGCCGAAGTTGCATAACTTTATGAGCAGCAGTTGGTGGTCGACCCTGTCAAAAGCTTTAGCAAAGTCTAGATAGATTGTATCCGTTTGCACTCTCTTGTCGAGCAATTCCCCAATTTCATGTAGAACTAGTAGGAGCTGAGACGTGGTAGACTTTCCCTTAAGAAAACCAAACTGTAGTTTGTGAAGTTGAGAGGAGACGTGATCAATCAACCTGTTGTATCCAGCTTAAAGCTGGTTTTCCACTGGAGAAAGCGACTATTCATGTCGCCTCGCACGCCAAAATACCGGCTTAAGCCGGTTTTCCACTAGGCGATTTTTTTCGCGCGAAGCGATTTTCTTTTGTTCTAATTCAATAGATTTCTGATTAGTTCCAGCTCAGAGCTCATGAGACAAAAGAAAAAGTCGCTTCGCGCGAAAAATATCGCCTAGTGGAAAACCGACTTAAAAGGCGGTTTTCCACTAGGCGACATTTGTCGACCGACTCACATTTTTCTTTTGTCTTGGCTAATTAGTTCCACCCTAGAGCTTACGAGAAAAAGCCAAGCGGAAAACCGCCTTTATTAGTGTGTTCATTGATCGCCGACTGTTTCTCTGTCGCTTCGGGAGGGGGGGGGGGGGGGGGGAGGGAGGAGGGCGTCGAGAAGCAGTCCGCCTCGCAGACATTTTTAACGTCTAGCGACAGACTGAAATTGTGAGAGGCCTGGAGTAAAATGTTTAGCGTGGGCCTCAAATATGGCCCCAAATTATCCAGGCGCCAGCCGGTCGTGCCAAGGAAAACCAAGGCAGATATATATACTCGCCTTGGTCTGCACAATTCTTTAGAATATCATACAGCAAGGTTGGCCGGTCTACTTCCAAAACGTGAAATGTATAAATGTATTTCAACACAATCACTTCCTACACAGCACACTACTTTTCTAACAAAGCAATACCTCGTATGTAACAACCTTTTAACGTAACTCGTTTGCTGCTCTTAAGAAGAAGTTTGTTTAAAAGCGCAGTGCCCGGCCTCGTTCATATTTTTCTAATTTCGAGAAGAATCCCGCGAAGCCTCTGCGGAGGAGAGAGAAGAATCCGAGTTCCAGCAAGATCGTGCTGGATAAAGATGAATCATTTTCCACTAGTCCTCTCGCTCGATCCCTATTCTGTCGCAGACTACACTTTATCTGACTCTGAAATTCCTGGAACGTGTTTAAAATCTGGTGCCGTAAACCTAAGACCCCGTTTACACGCACAGGGAGCCCATCTTGCAGAGCGTGGGCACCTGTGGCACACTCGATCGTGGTGTGTTTAGGAAAATAATGAGATGAAACACGAATTCTTCCTTGTTTTGAACATCGTTTTAAGCGCTATAGGTATTACAATTGTAAGACAATTGAGCAAAGTAGTTGTGATAATGATTCATTTATCAAAATATTATCAAAATGATGCAAAATCTCAACTTTTAGCCGTGATTTTGCAGCTAAATCACGTATCGTATTTTCGGGAGATGTGTTCCGCAAGTAGCTAGGACACTACATCATCGTTGACACTTCGGATAGCTACGAAATCCTACGATAAGCTTTTCGGATAAAGCGGGAAGTCTCAGGATTATTGATTTATTGCACATTCATATGACTCCGAGTTTCAGTAGGTTTCAGTATTTCAACGGTGGCTCCCGACGATACGAGATGTCCTGGCTACTTGCGGAACACATTCCACGTTGAACGTTTGGTGTTTCGTCCCTTATATTTTTTCCTCTCCCTCCCCCCGTTTCCCCCTGTGTTTTCCTTTTTTCCGCCTTTTTTCCCGCTTCCGGTAACCGTTTTTCGTTTTTTTTAAATCCCCTGCTACAGTCCCCGCGCGTCTTTCGAGCTAGTCCGCCACAGGTGCCCACGCGCTGCCAAGATGGGCTCCTGTGTTACACGGTACAGGACAAATTCGGAACCAGTCTCAAATTTGTACGGTTCTGCCTGTTTACACGGCGAAATAGGACGAATTCGAGACCGTGTAAACGTGGCCAAAACAACACAACTTTAAACATCAGAACACTTCGTTTTTTTGATATACAAATAAGCTAATACTAAAACTGTCTTGAAATGTGTCCGATTCTACTTCTACTCGAAAATGTCAACCAATCAATCAATCAACCAACCAATCAATCAATCAATCAATCAATCAATCAATCAATCAATCAATCAATCAATCAACCAACCAACCAATCAATCAATCAATCAATCAATCAATCAATCAATCAATCAATCAATAACAGTTCATCTTCACGTGAACTTGATTCTTTTTGTGCGTGATCACATAACCTTGCCGTCAACATTTCCTATATATAGAAGGAAACCGGAGAACCCGAAAACAACATATAATTGACGTCAGAGGTGAAAGGCAGTCGCTCTGACGACTGGGCCACCGAAGCTTCCTTATACATACATAAATCAATCAATAAGTAAAACAAGATACAAGAATTGGTTCAAGTGTTTTAATTTGACAAGGTAAAGAAAAACTATATGCGTGGACAAAATTGTTATGCTATATTAATTTATTATTTTAATGTATATTGTATATACTTCCTCGTATGCGGAAACTATAACTGGGCATTCATATAGACTAATAACGATTATATGCATGAACGCCAGCGTGACCAGTTAACAATTAGATAGACTATAGATGATAGATATAGAAACATTACATCATGGCGGCCACAGCGAAGAATGACACAAATTGCAATACGCGACGAGACCATGCAGTCCAATACAGAGGGCAGATACTTTTTCGAAAATTGTGCATCTTTGGTGAAACGTTTGTGTTACAATTGCGAAACTATTTTGTCTTTTTATATACGTATGTGACTACGTATGATAGACCCAAACAAAAAAATACTATTGGTTATTGAAATTTTTTGATATTACGAAATAAACACAATCACTGGAAAAACAACTAACATAGAGTTTCGGGTTAGGGTTTATGGCTAGGTTGCATGGGATTTAGAGTTATGGGATTGGGTTTAGGGTAATGATTAGGGGTTAAGATTATGATTTAAAATCAGTTTCAGAATGCTTGGCATGTATATGCTCAAATCAAGTAAGCTATGCCCACATTTCTAAGTTTAGGAACTTATATTCAACAGACCTGTTCAATCCATTAATTTGAAGCCGTTAATAAAATTCCCAAGAAAGCACAGTATTTTATATATGTTCTCTCAAGTTTTAAAAGCTCACTACTCATAACTTGTTGAGGCAAACGTACAGTTTGTATTACTACAACAATGGAAGTTCTCTTTCCAGTAATAGGATTTACTTCGTAATTCTGACCTCCATGCTCCATATCACAAACGCTAACTTCGAGGCAAAATTAAACCACGCAACATAAAGCTCTATCAGTCGCTTTTAGTCCCTCTACAAACTGTCCTCTACGCGGTCTTGTATCAGGAACCTGGTTCCAAGGCCTCTCGTTTTCAAAATCGGTTAGAGCAACTGAAATTGTTAGAGGCCCGTTCAAAATTACTCCGAAATTGAACACGAGCGAGGTCAGAATGGATGAAGACGAATAACTTTCCACGAGTCTTTTCTTGAGAGAGAGGATTCGTGGAAAACGATCCATCATATTATCCATGCTGATCCTGCTCGTCTTCAATTTATCAAGAACTTATTAAAGAGGGAACTAGGAACTAGTTTGGGCTTGACCAGAAACTCTTCGCTACAAATCAATGGGTTTTAGATCTATCACTAGACTAAACGCAAGCAAAAGAGGAATGAGTAATTTCTGTAAAAAATCATCTAAAACTATGTGTACCGCGCAATAAATCGAGCGGTTTGATGAGTATAGTAGCGCTAAAACACTTTAACATTTGGTAACCATAAGGTTTCTTCCATCGAGAGAAGTTGACGGAAGATCTTCCCCACTTTCCTCTTTGCGTTTGAAGTTATCATACATTTGATCATCGAAGGAAGTCAGAAAAGCGGCGATGACGTCATAGCAGAATACATACTGCATCTGGAAACAAACGAGATTGTTGAAGGTAAAATGCAACGTTAAAATGCAATTTCATTTTACTTTATTTTATTACACTACACAAAAAGATAAAATCTTTGGAAATATTGATGTTTTTGTAACTCTTGTTAAATCCAAAATGGTGGAAGTGATTTCAAAATGGGAGGGTGTGGCGACATTAATTGTTGTATCATAGATAATGAAAGGGGAACTGGATAGGAAACTTAAAACGATGTTAAAAACCGGAAACGATGTTTTCACAGCTTATGGTAATTATACACTTATTTAATTTTCACTTTATGTTAAAAATTAAATATGCCCCCACAAAAATAAGTGTACCCGTTGACTAAAAAGAATAAGCACCCCGGGTGCTATTTCAGACGGTTTCGGTAAAAATATTTAAATTCGGCGTGGTTGATTCGGGCTGCACGTTCCACCCGCCTACGGATGTAGATATAATTACTTATTTGTACACTAATTTCAAGGAGTAGCGCGTGGTTAGTGCCATACCTCATTTTGGACCATTCCTGGTCTTTGCGCCTGCAAATTTCTAACGTTCATTACCAAGTCGACGCTGTTTTCCAACTTCACTCGTTCGATAGATGATACGATTGCACAAAATGTGCCTGTTCGACCAGTCCCGTCACTAAAACATAAAAGTACATTACACAACGCAATGCAACGAATACAATACAATACAATACAATACAATACAATACAATACAATACAATACAATACAATACAATACAATACAATACAATACAATACAATACAATACATACAATACAATACAATACAATACAATACAATACAATACAGCACAGCACAGCACAGCACAGCACAGCACAGCACAGCACAGCACAGCACAGCACAGCACAGCACAGCACAGCACAGCACAGCACAGCACAGCACAGCACAGCACAGCACAGCACAGTACAGTACAGTACAGTACAGTACAGTACAGTACAGTACAGTACAGTACAGTACAGTACAGTACAGTACAGTACAATACAATACAATACATTGCAGTGCAGTGCAGCACAGTGCAAAGCAATGCAATGCAACATTCCAACACAACGCAAAACAAGACAATGTAAGACAATGTAATGTAATGTAATGTAATGTAATGCAATGCAATGCAATGCAATGCAATGCAATGCAATGCAATGCAATGCAATGCAATGCAATGTAATGCAATGTAATGCAATGTAATGCAATGTAATGCAATGTAATGCAATGTAAAGCAATGCAATGCAATGCAATGCAACACGATGCAATTCAATGCAAAGCAAATCAAAGCAACACAACACAACACAACACGATGCAAAATAATGCCATACAATACAAAGCCATACTATGTAATGCCATGTCACACAATGCAATGAAAAGCAAAGCAACACGATGCAATACAATGCAATTTAAGACAAAACAATATAATGCAATACCACGCAATCCAACGCAAGCAAATATAAATGCTGCTATAAGTGTTGACGCTTGAGTATAATTTTAACAGTTAACACTTTCACTAACTGTCTACACAACAAACACAAAAGGAGAACGATTCTTGATGTGGTAGGCTGCAGGCGAGAGAAAAAATTAAAATTTTCTAAGGTCTCACTCTCACAGAATTGCTGGTAAAGGAAGCTACCCGATCTCTCTCGGCTTCCTTTGGAACATTTTTCTTCCATCAAGTTACTTGCATCAACTTAACTGGTTCCTGAGCACTCTTTGCAAACAAGCTGGTTTCGTTTTACTGTGCGGTTCAAGGCCCGCCTTTAGCTTGGTGGGAACTCCATAAAGTAATATGAAAATTTCACGAGTGAATACAAATTAACCAATTATGGGGGAATAAATAATCTATATAACCAATCACAAACCTGCAGTGCACGGTGACAGCGTTGTTTCCCGACGAACGCTGGGCCCGTTGTACTTCGGCCAATAGCTGTAGCATTGCCTGAGCGGTTGGAAAATTATCACGTGGCCAGGCGGTGAAATGAAAATGCATTACCGCGGAAGAATTTCCGCTAGTGCCCTGAAATAAAAAGAAATAAGTATTGGTTAGTTACCGAACCCGAGGTAACTTAGTTCAAGATCACAGAGGTTGCCTAAGAAAACTGAGATACTGAGTTCGTTATCACAGTTTGTCTAAAAAAACACTTGATAAATCCTTTATCACATTCGTGACCATTGATTAACCCTTATTTTCCCAACCACTCATAAATCAACTCAATTGCCCTGGGCTAATATACAATATATTAGCCCGGGGCATTGACTTGATTTATGCGAGATTGGGAGTAAATATTATAAATAAAAATATAAACAACCGCCGTACATCAAAGAAAACCGAGGTGATCATGAAGTAAAATAAAATTAAGTGAAATAAAATAAAATAAAATGAGATAAACTAAGATGACACAAGATTAGATAAGATGAGACAAGATGAGATGAGGCAAGATGAGATGAGACGAGATGAGGTGAGATGAGAGAAAAGAAAGATACATGCATTATTACAGTTTTCCTCCACCCGCTAGTTTGATCAAGAGGCTTCGTTGAAAAAGTTTGATTATAATAAAGCTCGTACTCTCGTTTAAAGTACTTTTAGCCAAACATTTGATATCGCTTAAAAAAATAGAGTCCCAAAAGTTTTGTTGTCATTTTGAATGTAATTTCACAGGCATTTTACCCCCACTGATAAAATATGCTGTATAACCTAAGCATATTGTCGTTTTTCTCTGACGAAGGGCCTTCGCTCGAAACGTTAGACTCCTCCGTTCTCTGTTTCGGCAGTATATCTAACCTTACTATATTTCGATTGTTGTTTCTACACTGCCTACGCAGCACGCTACTTTTATAAGCATATTCAGTACTGCCAATATGCTCTAGCTCTCAATATGTTTCTGACAAACAAACGATACTATGCTGAAATATTACAGTACTTATCCATGTACCGTGTATGCATGCATTAGAAACCATAGCAACAAGTACTTGTCAGAAAGACATATAATTATGTTATTTCGGTCCGTGCAAGGAAAATGTTGCCCAAAGCCTTGGCTATATAGAGCGAGGCGAAAAGCCGAGGTCTGTGTAGTCAAAAGAGGGCAACATTTTCCAAGTGCAGCAAGGGCGTCGTGGCTCTGAGATTTTAGGGGTGGCAAAGAGCACAATTTTCCCAACAAACATCAAGATTTTCCCGACATTTTTTTCAGAAAGAAAATACAAGCAAATACAGTTCAAAATCGTCAACCAAAATATGGTCTGGAAACTCAGCTAGAGTCTTTGTTCTATCTTTTTGTTCGCCTTTATGCATTTTTGTGCAGGGTGCATGGTCACTGCACCCATTGTATTTTAGTATAATGAACGAATTATCCAGTAGAAACGTTTCAGTTCAGTTCAATCACTCAACCGTGCTATATAAATATTAATAAACCTAAAACAAAGGATGTGCACGGTAAGGTACAGTTCAACATATATAAAATCATAGCTCATTATAGGCGCTTTGAAGTTTGCCGAGTATCCAGACCATATCTCTACTGACTACGCGTCAACTAACATATACTTCAAGGCTTTGTAAAGATATATTTTAGTACCAAAGGTATATAAATTGTTTCATAATGAAATTATTGACTGTTTTTGGGTGGTTTTTTTTTGTATTTTTATGAGTTTTGTGATGTAGCCAAGTTTATCGATTATCGGGCAGAGTAAAAAAAGTTACGAAATAACACGTTTTAGTGCTTAACAATACCAACAAATGCAAAAACTAAGCTTTTTCATCTTGGACATGTAGTGCTCTTTGTTTGATACCAATAGCAATATTTCGTCCCCTTTTGGTACTCCCATGCAATACGAACAAACAAATTAAGAAATGAAAGAACGTCTTACATATAGAATATAGAGCGGTTCTAAACTAAGGTACCACAATTTAGCTTGAGAGAGTAGCGAAGCAAACTCGACGTCACATGCAGTAAAAGACGTAGACAAGCAAGACCTGAAACACTAAGGGAAGAAGCCATACTAGAAAACTATACTATAGACTATTGGATTTTCGTTTTACGTGCACTGTTTTCCTATGAATAATTAGAGTATTATTCAAAAAAATATTTAACTGTAAAATATTAAATAAGAAGAACAAGCATCACTAAAACATCCGCTTCATTGCTTTCATTTAGGTCTACCATCCAGCCTAGTCCCGTCGTTCTAAAGCACGCGCATATCTGATGAGACTGGTACCTAGGTTTGACGTCACCGCTCAAGGTGCTCTAGAACGCCTAGCAGATTTCAGTATTTTCAAGATGGCAGCATTTTTATACACTTGGCAAGGTTAAAACACAAATTGTTTACGCTTGACATACCTTCAATAAGAAAGAAATGGTACACCATATGTAACTTTTACACAAGCACGTTTTAACAACTAAGAAATTCTAAAATAAGGGCTTTTATTATATGCATGACAAAATTACTGCAATCTGATTGGCTAAGAGGAGTGCAATTATATCGTTAATTATATATCCTTCTGTAATCAGGCCCAAATACTGCCATTTCATTGGTTTAGAGGAGTGCGATTTGAGCATTAATCGCACCTCTTGCTAGCTGTAATCGCACACCTGCTTCAGCCAATGGAAATCAAGCTAGCTATCAAAATTGTCCAATCACAGTTCAGCATGCACCTAAGCTGTAGGATTTTGCGGGATTTTTCAAAAAATTAAAAAATGGAGGATTTTAAATATTAAAATATAGAATTTAAATTTGTATTTTTTTGTATACGTTTTGAAAACAGTGTCGTGTCCCCAACAAATTAAAAACAAAGTATTACCCAGATTGGCACCCGGGTATTTCTTAAATATTTTAGTCAGAAAAGTAGCAACACTCGGTGAAATACAGTAAAGCTTAAACTGCATGAGTGTGTTTATAAATACATGCGTATAAACACACTATAAAGTAAAGTAAATTACTCACATTTTTGGTTCTTGTCATTCTTTATCAATAACTCCCGGTTTTACCTCACATATAATTGTATGAACTCCTCATAAATTCACTTTATTATTAAAAAAACTCCTCGACGAGTCTCCGTATATTAAAAGAAATGGCCGCCTGACATTTGCATTTTTTGCGGGCCATGTTGAGAGGCCTAGGTCTAGAACCCAAAAGTTGGGCTACTATGAAGTTTTTGCCTTCGAAAACAAAGAAGACGAGGACATGACCTGATTACAGAAGGATATACAATTAATGGGTAATAGAACGAATTGAATCGTGCTATTAATGCCAAATCATACTCGTGATTAACAAATCAACCTCCCGCTTCGCGGTCGGTCGATTTTGTAATCACTCATATGATTTTGGCATTAATAGCACTCCTCGTCGTTCTATTACCCTCATTAATTGCACTCTCCGGAGTGCAAATTAATGTTACCATGGTAACAGTGGTAAAAAATAAAATTCAAAATGGCGGCGTATTTTCAAATTGAAAGATTTTGACTTTTCCAACGACTTGTCGAACACTTTCAACTGAAAATTTCATGTAAATATTTGAAGATCAATACAGGTAACATCTGCTCACCATAAGTGAAACTGTTTGTTGTCCAGTTGTAACGAAACAAGATGTTTTCAAACGCGCGAATTACTACGAAGCGTACCACAAGGATTGACACTTCAGGTAATTGTAAATTGGTTTTGAAGTTTGTGATTACTTGTAGTTAGTTGCCAGAAAGAAAAATTAATTCACTGCTTTGAATAACTTTTTAAGATTGTCTGTGGTTGTATGGCCAATAAACATTCAAATTAAGACAAATTTTTTTTGACTGTAATTAAGATAGATATCGTAATTTTGTCATGCATATAATAAACAAGTAATCATATGATTTTGCTCATGCAATTAATGATTTTACACTACTCGTGATATTTGAAAATTGTGCCAAATTGCACTCGCCTACGGCTCGTGCAATTTTGGATCAATTTTCAAATATCACTCGTAGTGTAAAATCATTAATTGCACTCGCTATCATATGATTACCTATACTAATTAATCGGCCGATAAGTCAGTAAATTTCGTCTTCGAAGTCCAGCAGTTCACCTAAAGTTTAATGAGTTCATCACCTTCAATATCTTCTGTACTTCGTAAATATATTCATTGTAATAATTTACCAATGCTAAAGATTTAATTTTAAATACACACGACATTTCGAATTGCGACAAAATCACAACATTCTGCAAAAACGAATATTAAAACACAGCGTCATTAATACTTAAATACAGGTCAAGTGGTATAAATATCAATTTAATCACATATCGAGGTCAAATCGGTTCTTCTTGGGTTGGAACAAGTAATAAAACAAATCAAAATTATCACCTGGTTTTGTAGCCGTTGTGAAAATAATATATTCTATTCTTTTACGAGCGGGATGGGGCCTGGTGACAAGGGCCCACTTTTTGAAAATCAGGGACCATTTTACCGAAATCTGCTAGGCGCTCTGTCTGCAGCGCTCGGGCATAGGGCGCCCATGCTAGCGTGCAAATATTAAAACAGCAGCCTGGGACTAGGCTGCAACGTTTCTTCATTTCCGACACTTTCCCCCTGCTTCCCCGGCAGGTAAAAAGGACTGTACTGCATTTTTTGCAAATTTGTAGAGGCAAAACATTTTTTCTAAACGACCTTACAAATCCCTTAGAAAATTAAATGTATCTATGAAATTTATCAACTACCTTGTCTGACAATATACAGTATTGTAGCTTATCAGAGATTGGACGGCATTTTAACGTGACTTACCTGTGTGTTGGTGAGTTTAAATTTCCTGATAACAATGCCAGAGTCGGCAAATTCTTCGTTAACTCCGTCAAGAGCAACAGCAACAGTACCATAAGTTTTTAAACCTTCGTTTGGCCAGTAAACGCCAAATTGATCCTTAAAAAAAGAGGAAGAAAGTGGTACATTTGCATGGTAAATATATACGAACAGCGCAAAATGTGCAATGGCGGACGGCTACAAAAGAATCGTAACGAGCAAGAAAATACTTTGAGTTGAGTCAAGTCAAGTCGTTCTAAGACAATCACTCGAGTGGTGTCATCACCCGCCTATACTAAAAAAGTTTCTGATTGGTAGATAACCTAACCCAACACCTTCCCCTAACTCTAACTCTAACTCTAACTCTAACTCTAACTCTAACTCTAACTCTAACTCTAACTCTAACTCTAACTCTAACTCTAACTCTAACTCTAACTCTAACTCTAACTCTAACTCTAACTCTAACTCTAACTCTAACTCTAACTCTAACTCTAACTCTAACTGCCTCCTCCGCAGGCCCTCATTGCATCATGGACAGGTCATACTTTTGAGAGGGCCTGCAAGATCATGTAAATAAAATGGAAACCGATCCCATTATGTATAGGTTATCTTGAGGCCACGAGGGGATATGTGATTTATTCACCGAGGGCGAAGCCCGAGGTGAATAAACACATATCCCCGAGGGATATTTATTTTATTTTTCACATGGCGAGGTTGACAGGATTTCATAAGATAAGGAGTGGTGCGGAGGATATCAGTTAGATGGGAAGATTAGAGGCGAATATTATAGCGAGGAATGGTAGAGGGGAATATTAGAGCCTCAGAGGGGAATATTAATCTATTGTTTTGTCAGGGGCTATTGAATATATTCCCCTAAAAGAACAAAGGAAACCGAGGCATGTGAAAAATAAGCACAGTGAGACTAGGGCACTATAGGTCCTAGAGGCTCCAGTTTTGAAAATAGTTTCCGGGCGCTGTTCGACGAATGTACGTCAGAGTTTTTTTGACTCTGTGACCCACCAGGAAATTCGGTCTAAACTTTCTTACAGATGACAATGAAGAAACCAGTATATTTTAGAATTGCCTTCTGCCCATAGTATTTTTAGCGACAAAAACGGATGGAAGGAGAAAATATCTGCCAAACAAAAGCAAATATTTCACAGAAGGAGTAGGAAACTAATGCTATGCATAGACTAATTTTCAGGGCATTAAATACGGGTAATGGACAAAAAATTTCATTGGTTGGTGTGGCAACAATCACGATCCAAAATGACCGCAAATTTACATCTAACCTAATTTATTTCAAGAACAAGTTTAGTGATGACCCCCGATATATTTTTTTTTTGCATTAAAACATCTGATTTCAGTTTAAGTAATCAGTAGGTTATAGATTCTACAAAAATCTTTTCAAAAATTTTAAAAAACAAGGAAGCATGCTTTTTCCTAAACAAATTGGACCTACAGCATTCTTTTTAAATCTCACTATTTATTATTTAAACAAATGAAACAAAAAATGCAGGATCACGAAACTCGTTTTTAAAATATATCAGATTTACTATAAATTTGCGTCTATTTTGAAACGTCATTGTTCTCACAACCACAGATGAAACACCTTATGGATTAACAGTATTTAATGCCGTGAACTCGTGAGGGTTATTTTATGCATAACTTTCGCTTCATTCTTTAACGAAATATTCACGAAATAAATTTTAGGTTGAAATTTGCTTTACTCTAGTTTTCAACAAACACTATACCAAGTGTCAAACAAAGTTCATGTTTTCTTGAAACAGCTCTGAGCGGTGAATAATATGTTACGAATCGGTGAATAATAAAATCGTACCGACCGAGACTACTCATTAAGTTATGGAACAAAAACAAAGGTTCGCTAGCCGAACCAGCGATGAAATAGAAAATTTCTAGTTTTGAAATCCATCGAGTTTGGAAATCTTACAAAAATACAACTCATCTTAAATAAATACAAAATTAAAAAATTTCATTATATTTACTTCAGCGATTTGACGTCTTTCTTTTTTTGTTTTCTTTGACACTTGGTATATAATAAAATACTTATTGACAGGAACCTTCGGCAAACAATATGTTTTGTGGTCCCTCAGTTTTGCTGGATAAAACGATGACTGTCATTGGTTGGTTTGTAGTCACATGGCCTTAGCTAAATTTCAATGTAGACCGAGCCGGCAACAATTGAGAACTTATCAGTCAATAATATTGCAATTGTTGCCCGCCAGAACTTTAAACTCTTCACGGTATCCTATAGGTGGTTTTCACTGTGACGTTACAAAATTCTAAAATGTTTGTTATTAAACCTAAAGGGTTGCTTGTTTTATATGTTTTGTAGATCATTATTACGAGTCTTCCTGGAAAATGTTAAGTCGATACAAGTTTTCCTTCTTGAGTTACAGGGTTTTGAATTATATTATTGGTGACGTCAGCATAATTTCCAAATGTCGTTAAAAGCCGCATTATGTACACAATTCAAAGTATAAAGCTTTAAGCTTTAGAAGTGATGTCTAATTACATCTGATTTACAACCTGAAAACTCTGCCAAAATCTACACTTTATACGAGCATTTGTTTTTCGGCCGCCATGTTTGTGTACCTAATTTGCGTCTGTGAGGTAAACAAATATGGCGGCCAAAAAACGAATGCTCATATAAAGTGTACTTTCAACTAGAATCTTTAGATTGTACATCAGATATAGTTAGACATCTCTTCTAAAGCTTAACCAAGCATTGTATGTTCAACTGTGTGTACAAAATGGCTTTTAACGACATTTAGAAATTATGCTGATGTCAGCAATAATATAATTCAAAACCTGTAACTCAAAAAGGAATGGTTGTATCAACTTACAATTTTCCAAGAAAACTCGTAATAACGATCTACAAAACGTATAAAACAACCAACTTCGTAGGTTTAATAATAAACATTTTAGAATTTTGTGACGTCACAGTGAAAACCACCTATAAACAAAAGCTTGTTTGGTACAAAAAGATTATTTATAGGTTTTCAAAGCATGTGTGAAGATTAACTGGAGAAATGTATGCTGTTGTTTTGTTCTGAGACTCATATTTGCATGTTTAGTTGAAGTGAAATTACAAAGCCAGGCGTAATTTTTTCGGTAAGTCTTTCAGTTTGTCTTTTGTGTACTTTCCCTTGATAAACATCGAAATTATTCAGCGAAACTCAAGCTATAATAAAGCACTTAATGTCTGCTCCCTCGGGAAACATTTAGTTTTGTTTTCCCTCGAGTCTCGATGTTTCCCTAGACTTCGTCTCGGGAAACATCGAGACTCTCGGGAAACAAAACTAACTGTTTCCCTCGGGAGCAGACATTAAGTGTATAATATTTACCTGTTCTTCCTTAGTTGTAATGCAGACAATGACTGCACAATTTTGCTCGACGATCATTCTCCAAAAGTCATTGACAGTATGCGGAAGTGGTGTTTGTGTTGCGATGAAACTGTTAGGTTTCTGATAGCCCTGTAAAACAAAGGTTCGTTGTTTGTAATAAATTGCTTGGTAATGCGACGATTGGGTCAGAAGTGAGACTATTACTTGATATTGACCCTAGTTATAACCTATATGTGACAATTAATACGAGCACGGTACAAAAACAGACAAAGAGAGAAACAAACAAATAAAAAGACAAAGAGACAAAAAGACAAAAAGACAACTAGTAAACTCAGACAAGCAGACAAGAAGCCAGACTTTCCATTTGTTTGTCTGTTTTTTCTTGTTTTTGTGCTTACCTGTCTGTCTCACAGACAATAATCTGTCTCACTGACAGATAATAAGGAAAGTTTGTATTCAAAAAAGTCAACGACAAGTTTCACTTGATATCTGATTATAACTAATTTTATTAATTTCCTTACGAAAATAAAGCTGGCATTGATGTAGTTTGTTGTGCCTGCCATTTCTTCAAGTAAAACGCGATTGTAGTCAACTAAAATTATGCCAAATAAAAAGAAAATGTTAATGTAAAATAATGTTGCATGCGATAGTAATTCATTAACTAATTAAGGATTAAATGTGCGCTCCCCTTTCCAATATAGCGCCTGGGTGGAAACAGTTGTGATTAAGAGACATACAACTATACACGATAATGAAAAAACAAACAAAATAACTTTGCCAGGTTAGCTGGCTACGTAACAAAAAGCCTAAGGTATTAGCCATATAACCAAACAATGATGCGAGTCGAAAGGAGTCCAAAAATCTCTTTTTCAAGTACTTTGTTCTTTGAACGTTTAGAGCATACCATATTTGCCTTCGTTTCAATGTTTTAAACGTGACTGAACGAACGTGCCTATGAAACGAAAATTAAGTTTGTCTTTTTTGAAATAACCTTTAAAATGAGAAAGTCAGTAACGTCTTTTGCAGTTTTTTGTTTTCTTGCTTCGTTGTTGAGATATTTCCATAGATATAGGAGGTGTAGATCACCGACTTCAAGATTGCGGCTAAAGCGACTTATTCTGGAAAAATACTGCTTCAAACCTCACACTGCTGGTGTTGTGGAAAAAACACACGCACATGCTTCGACTATTGTTCGTTAGCTCGAAGACCAGGAAAAATATCTGTCTACCGATAAAAAAAAGCCCAGCCCAACATGTTTTACAAAGCTCTTGAAAAAGCGTTGCGATACGAATGGCCTTTCTTTGTTTTTCTCTAAATCGTTAACCGGACGATTTGACGAGAGTGTAAATTTTTTCATCCGTCGGCAGTAATCGACTTAGCCGCTCTGGTAAAGAATTGTACTTTTGCTAGGAATTTTGGCTAAACTACAACAACATTTTAGTCAATGGATGTTTTTTTGGCGACGAAGCGACAATATTTCATGTGTTTAATCGTATTTGGAGTCCGTCGTGAATTGTGTGTTACAGAACGACGAGAAATCGATTAAATAAGTTAGCAACGTGCACACTATTTGAACCTTTACGCCAGTTAATCCGTTTACTGCGTTCAAAACTGGCGCAACGCTCTGGGCACGAGAATGATAGAACTAACAAATCAAATGACGAGTTTCAACAAAGCTTCCCAGAGCCTGCGATTCTTGGTGCCGACCAAAAGGATCGCAGGCTCAGGCACGAGATTGGGTCATTCCACGTCGTAGTACCGTGTACGTAGCTAGACTGTAGACTGTATACTGTACACTGTACACTGTACACCTGTACACCGTACACCGTACATTGTACACTGAATACTGTATACTGTATAATATTTGCCATAGATTAACTATATAAGTAAATACATAATAAATACATGAAAACTCGCAACATACATGGTAAGACTTGACAGCGGTTCTTCTTTTCATTCTCAGCTGACGAGCCTTCCTCGCAAGGCTGAATCATTACATGTTTCTCCAAATTCTGTAAGGATATAAAGTATTTTTTTGTAAAAATACGATTTTCTCTAATTGACAACAATTACCCCAAAAATCACGTCTTAATCATGGAGTAAAAGATGCCAACAGTTTGTCCGTTGGCATTTCGTTTAAAAGAGCTACTGACGGGCAACATTGTTGCGTTGAAAATAATTTGTTGAAACAAGTAGACTCCAGTTCTACTTGCTGCAACATGCTGATTCAGCTATTTCACCTTTAAGTTTAGTCTTTTGAAATTTGTACTTGTGACGTAATGCGAACGATGTTGTCAAGGCGTTGCCAAGGCGTTACATACTAGCGCCAGTGCCTTGCCCTTGGCAACGCCTTGCTAACATCGTTCGCATTACATCACAACTACAAATTTCAAACGACTAAAATTAAGGGCAAAACTTTAGCCGTTTAAAACTCAGATGGAAAACTCAGTAACAAAAGCCGGCAAAACACCAAACTTCCTACACTGGACCCTTAAGGTAAATCAGTGAAGAATTTCGATTTACACTTAAATGGGTCTATTTGTATGTCTTTATCAAAGAAGCAGATTTTAACGTTAAATATCCTCACTTCTTGACTCCGTAGCAAACGGCATGAAGTAAAGCCGACGAGAGTTCACATTCGAATCTTTCAGATAGTTGATTAAAAAAAAACGAAAGACAAAAAGAAATCCCTGCCTATTCCCGTGAGTCCAGCGATTAACATATTAAAGTGCGCCATAATTGCAACACTGTTAAAGTGGTTATCTGATGAAAACATTGTCGGTAATGTTTTTGCATAATCCTAAAGATGTAACAGACGTTTGGTAGACATTCGTCATCATCGCCAGAAATCATAACCATCAACTAAAATATTACACTCGCACCAGGTCCCTGAGGCGAATGTTGCGAACTCACTCAATGTAATGAAAGTAAAAGTCCTTATATTCCAAATTTTGATCATTTATACACAAAAAATAAAAAATGTGATCCCCCAGTACAGGAGTAAGGCATGTAAACTACATCTAGGAGTAACAGTCACTCTTGTATGTTTAAAATTGACCTTACTTTTCTCGATGAACATTTTCGTCGCTCTTCTTCTTACAAATCCGGAGGGAAGCTGGCACTGGGTACGAGATTGCTTACAAATTGGGTTGCACTATAAACTTCGTTGAAGAATAGAGCTTTCAACCCAAGAACTTAAACATTGCTAAGGAACAAATTGATCTTACTTTTTTTCTCTTGAAAAAGTGCTTTTTTCCGTTTTTCATGTCGGGTTTACATGAGAATGTTTCTCCTGGCCGGACGATTTCACCCTGGAATACCCGGGATGTCCATGGACATGTTCGGTATTTCGCTTTTTTTAAGAAAACTAAGCTATTTGGTCGGATAAACTGTGCGTATGTTGTAGCCAGATGAATTATCTTTCTTCCAGTATATTTGAAGCTACTGCAATGGTTTATTTCCCGAGAAAACATTCGGAGAAGACAGATTATAATACATACGAAAAAAAAATATTAATGGCGGCCATAATAGCGGTATTATGATTTGGACATGTTCGCAATTTCGCTGTTTTTACGAAAACTAAGCTATTTGGTCGGATAAACTGTAAGTATGTTGTAGCCCGATGAATTATCTTTCTTCCAGTATATTTGAAGCTACTACAGTGGTTTCTTTCTCGAGAAAACATTCGGAGAAGACAGATTATAATACATATACGAAAAAAAAATTCATAATAGCGGCCGCTATTATGATTTGGACATGTTCAGTATTTCGCTTTTTTTAGGGAAACTAAGCTATTTGGTCGGACAAACTGTATCTTTTTGCTAATATATTTTATAACTTCTACAATGGATTATTTCTTGAGAAAACGTTCGGAGTAGACGCATAGTCGTGAAATGTTGAACAAAATATAATCAAATAACATGTTATCCTTTGGGTGTTACCGCTGACTACCCCCGGCGGGCGCGACGGTTATGATTTCTGGCGACGTATATATTACACGTGACAGAAAAAAAAGAACAACAGAAACAGAAACAGAAACACAGACTACCATAGATAGCCCGAGTAATAAGTTAATATCATGTTGCATTGCGAAACTCCTACGAATGCATGCAGGGTTTCCAATTGTGCCAACAAAGAACGTCTAGTTTCAAATTTCAAATCGATACCTACCTACTTCGTCGCATTAAATTTCCTCATACACAAGACAATTAGAGAGAACTTTATACAATTATTTCATAAACAAACTTCAAAATAAATTCTTTAAAGTAACTATATTATTTCCTAAACCCGCTTTACTACTAGATATCCTACACTAAGAAATGTTAGTGCAAGTGCCTGCAGAAGAAGTAGACTAAGAATTGTATGTTTGTTTTAGTCTGAAGTGACCTACAGTGCGAACTGCGCATGGTAAAGAGTTTGTTTACATAAGTTTGTTATATTTTCATAAAATTTATTTTGTAACTGGACAACTGACTAAACAGTACATAATAGTCGGTTTAGGACTTTAGGGTAAGCGTTTCGTAGTATTAATTAATATACAACACCGGTTCCAAACGTAGAACGCATGCGCGGGCTAAGTGCTGGTATCCCCCCAAAGCGCGAAAATTATATAGTCTTATGTGTAAGGCCAACGTTTTTCTAAGATAAGAAGTACATAGAAGTTAAGGAAGACAACCAGTATTAACATTACAAAAATTCTGAGTTACCTCTTCCGTAATTTCCATACCTCTTTTTATAAAATTAATATTCAAGCTTTTCATGAAATTCTGTCAGTGTTTACTTATTAAAATTCACACATGCGCAAACGTTTTACAACAGGGTTCTAGTATATTGATTTCGTATAACCTAAACTCGTGTTATAATTAAAGTAACACATTATTTTAGGGGGTAACACTAATAATGATTACCTCGAATTCTTCCTTTGCTTTTGTTTTACGAGAACCTGGGATAGTTTCTTTGAGTATGGCGGCCTTGACACGAACATCGGCAGCAGAGATTTCTGTGTGCGCAAAAGTAACGGCTTCCAGAACCGCGTTGTGAATGAAGATATATTGTTCCTGAAAGGACAAGAATAGAAAGAAGAAAATACATTTATGAATTTATCCAATTAATCTAGCTACAACCACCATTCAGTCAACGGCAACAAAGGCTAACCTAAGGCACGGCGGCCACCACAATAGTGTCGCTTATGTTCCGGAGTGCAATCCTTAGGCTCGTTGTCTAATTGTTAAATAGTAACTGTTACACGTACCTCTGTTTGCACCATGAGAAGGCGTTGCCCACGCATTTCTCTTACAAAATGCAAAAAGTCCACCATACGATCCGTGTCCTGTTCTTCATCAAGTTTTTGCAAAGTATAATCAAGAGCAATAAACGTACCCGTACGACCACAACCGGCACTATAAAATGAAAAAGCTGATTAAAAATCGTGAATGATAACGTACATCAGCATAAAGCAATATATCCAAAGAATATTTCGTATTTGAAGAAGGTACAATTCTACTTGCTTATATTGGGAAGAAATGACGTCTTGGGGATCCTCAAACACGGTACGTTCCTGATTAAATTTTCCGTACCTGTATATTCATTGTAGCGAGCGGAGTTATAATACTTCTCAACAGAGTCAGAACAGAGAACGGAATGAAGAACCACATATAAACAAGATCAAAATGGAGAACTATACACACGGAATAGAGAACCACACTAAACAGATTCGGAATGGAGAACCATACATAACAGAGTCGGGATACAGAACCACACTAAAAATATTCGGAATGCCGGAGAACCATACACAACAGAGTCGGAATGGAAAATCACACACAGCAAAGTTGGGATGGAGAACTACACAGAACAGAGTCGGAATGGAGAAAAACACACAACAGAGGGGGGATGGAAAACCATACACATCAGAGTCGGAATGAAGAACCACACAAACAGCTAGAGTCAAAATGGAAAGCCACACACAACAGAATCAAAACGGAAAGAACCGTATGGAATTTACAAGGACAAACCGAAGAGTGCTCACGCAATTTGCTGGCGGCTCATGGTATATATTATATGCATATATCGAATTGAACCTATACGTTCAAACTATATGTGAGAGCCAGTAGCTCAATAGCGTCACTGTGTTAAAGTTACGCTGGAAAAGTCAAAAGAATTTTTGGAGTAATCAGTATACCTTGAAAAACATTTTCACACAATTTCATGCATATCAGAGCTATAGCATAATCTCTTAACCAAGGGATTTCTTGGGTCATTAAAGTGCATATATACAAAGCCTTGTTCTATTTCTTTGTTGGTATAGAACACATGTATAGAACACATTTCCATACTGTATTTTTTTATAAAATAGTTGTAGGATCGTTTTAAATCTTAAAGACGGCATTTATTAACTCAATGAGTAACGTAAGCGTTTACCTGCAGTGAACTATGACTGGATGCGAGCCTACCAACGCTGCTCGAAAACGGCTGTGAAAGTGAAGAAGTGGTCCAGGATATCTTGGCACTCCATGATCAGGCCAGGCAGTAAAGTGGAGATGTTGTACATTACGAGCAAGACCAGTTGATATTTCCTGACAAAGAATTACAAATTTACATGTAAAATAACTTTACATATTATAGTGGTCTACTTTACATATTATAGTGGTCTACTTTACAACGCTATATTATGTTTTAAAAGATAGCGTAAAGCTCTTAGAACAACAAAGTAGACGCAAGATCGTATACGTTTTTAACATCTTTATCAAAATTTTTTAATTAGGCGTAATACTGGTTGAAGTTCACCCAAGCTACATATAGGTTTACAAGTTTGAAATTCGGTATCGTGGTCATATCATATTTAAAAAAACAAAACAAGAAACACTTAATATTATTAGAATTAACAATTAACAATTAACAAATAGCAATTAACAAATAGTATAATTAACAATTGACATATACAGTTATAAATTAACGATTAGCAACAAACACTTAACAATCCACAATCAATTAAGAAACAAAATATAAAAACAAAACAAAAAAAACCTAATTGACTATTGTGTAAAAACGAAGGCGAATTAGTTACTTATTTTCGTATATAGACGTCAGAAGTGACGCCGAGTGTAATACGGCAATGTTTCCCATGCAACAAACGAAATTTACCAAATAGGCAAAAAATAAAGGTGGATGTCACTAGAAGAGTTGAAAAAAGTATACACAATGCTGTCGCCAGAATTAAATTTTGCCCTTACCTTGATGACAAAATATCGCACTGTGTAGTCAGCAAGGACAGCTTGACCAGTCTGACGGACAGCAACGTCGCCATAGGCTTTTTCTTCTGGTGTAGCTGGCCAGTATTGATAACATTTAACCTATATAAAATATAAAAGGCTTAACAAAACATAGCCTGCTCGAAGGCTCTTGCTATAGAAGTACATGCTAGCTGTGTGGTGGTTCGTGTACAACAAAACAAAACAAACGAATAAAATGAAATAAAATAAAATAAAATAGCTTTTCTTTTTTGTCGACTGTGAGAAACTGACCAATTTTAAACTTTTCATAGTGAGTGGCATTATTGAAAATTTTGTCATTGTTAATCTCAATTATATTGCTTCCACAGTTTCAAATTTCAATCCAAAATTTGGCGTCATGATTTAGGACACAGATACCAAAAATTCTCTAGCATCTGTGCATACTCTCTCTCGTCTGCATTCCTCCACAAGATCCACTTTATTTAATTAATGAGTAACATCAAGATAGTCATTAAAGTGTCTATGAGACAAAAAATTAGGATAGTCTTATTTGAAAGAACACTTAAAATGACAAAGTAACATCGTTTGCAGTTTTTCGTTTCCTTGCCCTATTGTTAAGATATTTCAGTTTGGTCTGACTAGTTCCCAGGTAAATAAAATATCGAAAACAACCTCGATCTAACACCGCTGCAAAACGTTTGCGCATGCATGAATTCGCTGAGTAAACATTGCAAGAAAAGTGGGAACTAGCCGCGGCGACAACAACCACAGTGAAGACTAAGTAAGACTCGACTATTCATTTGTGTTTTAAAAAAAGGGTAAAGAAAACTATGAAGGGGTAAACTCAGAATATGTTACAATATTGACAAGGAAGCCATGCACAAATTACCTACCTTATCGTAGTATGCTTATAATTTTAACTTTTGTGTCGGACTCTCGGCCCAGTCCGAATATTTCAGTGTTTTCCCGCTCTTTTTCCGAGGACGAACTCGGACGTCGCACATGCGCAAAACGTTTGGCAGCGGTGTTCCTCGATCTACCATCTGAATTCCACAGCCTGGTTCCTAGGCCTCTCTTTTTTAACGTCCAGCGGCAGACCGAAATTGTGAGAGGCCCGGAGTAAAATGTTTTACTTGGCCCCAAAACTGGCCCTAAAATATACGGCACCAGCCGGCCGTTTGGCGGAAAACCAAGGCAGATATTAACACTCAACTCGATCTGTACAATTCCTTATAACATCATATAGTAAGGTTGGTCTACTGCCGAAACTTAAAAGTAGCATATTTCGATGTGTATAAATGTATTTCAACACAATCACTTCCTACGCAGAACACTACTTTTATAATAAAGCAATACCCTCGCATGTAACAAACCTTTTAAAGAAACCTACTCGTTTGAGATAGAAATATCTCACCTTTCCGTCTTCTTCCAAACCAGTGAGCATCACAATAACGCTGCATTCCTGTTCCCAAACCATTCTCCAAAAATCGTCTGTAGTTGAAGGGAGTGGACCTACATAGAAACATGCATGTATGCATATTTTTGTTTTGAAGGATAAATACATCTACGCAAAAGACAGTGGCGCATAAAGCCAATTTCCCCACAGCAACAAGAGAAATTAATGCCAAACCCACAAGTGGTGAAAGACGAGAAGATATAATTCATATCTTCAAGGCACGTGTAATTTTCTTTTTGTTTGTTTGTTTGTTTGTTTGTTTGTTTGTTTGTTTGTTTGTTTGTTTGTTTGTTTGTTTGTTTGTTTGTTTGTTTGTTTGTTTGTTTGTTTGTTTGTTTGTTTGTTTGTTTGTTTGTTTGTTTGTTTGTTTGTTTGTTTGTTTGTTTGTTTGTTTGTTTGTTTGTTTGTTTGTTTGTTTGTTTGTTTGTTTGTTTGTTTGTTTGTTTGTTTGTTTGTTTGTTTGTTTGTTTGTTTGTTTGTTTGTTTGTTTGTTTGTTTGTTTGTTTGTTTGTTTGTTTGTTTGTTTGTTTGTTTGTTTGTTTGTTTGTTTGTTTGTTTGTTTGTTTGTTTGTTTGTTTGTTTGTTTGTTTGTTTGTTTGTTTGTTTGTTTGTTTGTTTGTTTGTTTGTTTGTTTGTTTGTTTGTTTGTTTGTTTGTTTGTTTGTTTGTTTGTTTGTTTGTTTGTTTGTTTGTTTGTTTGTTTGTTTGTTTGTTTGTTTGTTTGTTTGTTTGTTTGTTTGTTTGTTTGTTTGTTTGTTTGTTTGTTTGTTTGTTTGTTTGTTTGTTTGTTTGTTTGTTTGTTTGTTTGTTTGTTTGTTTGTTTGTTTGTTTGTTTGTTTGTTTGTTTGTTTGTTTGTTTGTTTGTTTGTTTGTTTGTTTGTTTGTTTGTTTGTTTGTTTGTTTGTTTGTTTGTTTGTTTGTTTGTTTGTTTGTTTGTTTGTTTGTTTGTTTGTTTGTTTGTTTGTTTGTTTGTTTGTTTGTTTGTTTGTTTGTTTGTTTGTTTGTTTGTTTGTTTGTTTGTTTGTTTGTTTGTTTGTTTGTTTGTTTGTTTGTTTGTTTGTTTGTTTGTTTGTTTGTTTGTTTGTTTGTTTGTTTGTTTGTTTGTTTGTTTGTTTGTTTGTTTGTTTGTTTGTTTGTTTGTTTGTTTGTTTGTTTGTTTGTTTGTTTGTTTGTTTGTTTGTTTGTTTGTTTGTTTGTTTGTTTGTTTGTTTGTTTGTTTGTTTGTTTGTTTGTTTGTTTGTTTGTTTGTTTGTTTGTTTGTTTGTTTGTTTGTTTGTTTGTTTGTTTGTTTGTTTGTTTGTTTGTTTGTTTGTTTGTTTGTTTGTTTGTTTGTTTGTTTGTTTGTTTGTTTGTTTGTTTGTTTGTTTGTTTGTTTGTTTGTTTGTTTGTTTGTTTGTTTGTTTGTTTGTTTGTTTGTTTGTTTGTTTGTTTGTTTGTTTGTTTGTTTGTTTGTTTGTTTGTTTGTTTGTTTGTTTGTTTGTTTGTTTGTTTGTTTGTTTGTTTGTTTGTTTGTTTGTTTGTTTGTTTGTTTGTTTGTTTGTTTGTTTGTTTGTTTGTTTGTTTGTTTGTTTGTTTGTTTGTTTGTTTGTTTGTTTGTTTGTTTGTTTGTTTGTTTGTTTGTTTGTTTGTTTGTTTGTTTGTTTGTTTGTTTGTTTGTTTGTTTGTTTGTTTGTTTGTTTGTTTGTTTGTTTGTTTGTTTGTTTGTTTGTTTGTTTGTTTGTTTGTTTGTTTGTTTGTTTGTTTGTTTGTTTGTTTGTTTGTTTGTTTGTTTGTTTGTTTGTTTGTTTGTTTGTTTGTTTGTTTGTTTGTTTGTTTGTTTGTTTGTTTGTTTGTTTGTTTGTTTGTTTGTTTGTTTGTTTGTTTGTTTGTTTGTTTGTTTGTTTGTTTGTTTGTTTGTTTGTTTGTTTGTTTGTTTGTTTGTTTGTTTGTTTGTTTGTTTGTTTGTTTGTTTGTTTGTTTGTTTGTTTGTTTGTTTGTTTGTTTGTTTGTTTGTTTGTTTGTTTGTTTGTTTGTTTGTTTGTTTGTTTGTTTGTTTGTTTGTTTGTTTGTTTGTTTGTTTGTTTGTTTGTTTGTTTGTTTGTTTGTTTGTTTGTTTGTTTGTTTGTTTGTTTGTTTGTTTGTTTGTTTGTTTGTTTGTTTGTTTGTTTGTTTGTTTGTTTGTTTGTTTGTTTGTTTGTTTGTTTGTTTGTTTGTTTGTTTGTTTGTTTGTTTGTTTGTTTGTTTGTTTGTTTGTTTGTTTGTTTGTTTGTTTGTTTGTTTGTTTGTTTGTTTGTTTGTTTGTTTGTTTGTTTGTTTGTTTGTTTGTTTGTTTGTTTGTTTGTTTGTTTGTTTGTTTGTTTGTTTGTTTGTTTGTTTGTTTGTTTGTTTGTTTGTTTGTTTGTTTGTTTGTTTGTTTGTTTGTTTGTTTGTTTGTTTGTTTGTTTGTTTGTTTGTTTGTTTGTTTGTTTGTTTGTTTGTTTGTTTGTTTGTTTGTTTGTTTGTTTGTTTGTTTGTTTGTTTGTTTGTTTGTTTGTTTGTTTGTTTGTTTGTTTGTTTGTTTGTTTGTTTGTTTGTTTGTTTGTTTGTTTGTTTGTTTGTTTGTTTGTTTGTTTGTTTGTTTGTTTGTTTGTTTGTTTGTTTGTTTGTTTGTTTGTTTGTTTGTTTGTCTGTTTGTTTGTCACCAGGATATCTCAAAAATACCGTACAGATTTTCATGAAAGTTTGTGAAAAGACTGATCGTAGACCATGGATCGACCCATTCAAGTTTGGTTGCAATTTGAATAAGAATTTAATAAAATCTGACCGCAAGATTCTCCGTGTAGAAGAAATGATAGCGCTCATTATCTTCGTTTAGTTTTATGCAAAATGTTCGCATCATTCCAGTACGAGTGCAATCAAGTATCTTATTCATTCACACGTGTGCAGGTCTCGCGAACTAGCCTAGTTAGCGGAATGACTCGTTTCCCTTTCTAATAACACACTGGCGGAGGTATGCTGTCTCTGAGTGCCCTCTAGTTGATTTTGTTTTGCGGTGTTTAACGCATCCCTGGTCTGGCGTTAGCTAGGAAATTAATAGAATGGTCTGGCGTTAGCTAGGATAAAATACTAAAGATCGACTATGCAACAAAATTCTAAAAACAACATGGAATCCAGTGTAGCACCTCCATCGTGCACGACAACAGTCCTTGTAACTTATTTCGCGCTTTCTTACGTCAATTATAGTATACTACGCGTTACTTTAGTTTCACAGAGTTACTAATTAAGACAACGTAAAAATAAAAAAAGAACAAACCTTGGGTAGCAATGTATTTTGAAGGAAACCGCAAGCCCTATAACGTTAAAGGATTGGTTTTTAATGTAAAATATTTAGTTAAACTGTATAAGCATAAAGTTACACTATATAGTGTATACTGTATTTATTCCAATCGACACACAAGACCTTCATTTAAAAAGAACTCTTTAAAGGGTCGTTTTTGGAGAGAGGAATTTATTGTATAGAGGCCGAAGTTTATTTCAAAGTTTAATATTTTAGACTTAGAAAAATAGTAATTGTTCAGACAATTAGGGTCGCTTACACGAGAGCTGATACGACGCGGCTTACACAGGACGCGCCTTAGATAAGACGCGAAACATTCGTATAAAAGGTACAAAGACTTTTTCGGCTCTTACACAAGCCACGGCTTGTTCAAAAACGCGGTAAGTGGATCATGTCACGTCTATAAGAGGCGTCTTATCAGCTCTTGTAAAAACGGCCCTAATATTACAGAAATATTTGCACGATATCAGTTTCATCGTCGTTAGATTCATCGTCGTTGATGCTATGAATCCACTACATCCGAATCAGCAATAATGACTTTCAGTGAAACGATCGTGCCTATATCCCCTTCTTCGCTTTAGACGCCAATAGTCTTTCTTAAAGTGTATATGAAACTAAAATTAAGTTTGTCTTATTTGAAAGAACTCTTAAAACAATGGGGAATATCAATTTACAGCTTTTTTCATATTTTACTTAGTTCTTGAGATATTTAGACTTATGTGATATTCAAATGAAATAACTTATGGTTCGTTTTTTCACTAATTAACATATTCAAAAATCGTGAATATTTTTAAGATTATTGAACAAAATCACTTGAAACTTTGCATATTGCTACAGTTCATGCAACTAAACATGAAAGACAAGTTACAAGTGATTTTGAGCAATAATCTTAAAAATATTCACGATTTTCGAATATGTTTATTAGAAAAAAACGAACCATAAGTTATCTCATTTGAATTTCACATAAGTCCAAATATCTCAAGAACTAAGTAAAATATGAAAAAGCTGTAAATTGATATTCCCCATTATTTTAAGAGTTCTTTCAAATAAGACAAACTTAATTTTCGTTTCATATGCACTTTAATTAAAGCAAAGAATAATGGGAACTTTAGATTCGTATAACTACATACAGTAAGTACAAACTGTTTATTAGAAGGAGCGTTTATTGGAAAGAGGAATTTATTTAATATTTTTATATGTAAAATCGTTGTTTATTAAAGAGGTTGTTTATTTGGCAGTGGGCGCCTGTTGAAATAAATATGGTTGGCACTTCTAAATATCTCGCGTTCCTAAATGAATAACAAAACCAGAGTTCTCCTTGTAAAAACTAGACAAACGATCCAACTATACCCGCACTGTCAACACAAACTCTTAAACACCCAAAACAACCTTTGTCCTTTATTAGAGCCCTAGTCAGCCCTAGTAGCTCTGAATGGTTGGGGCCTGTGATTTCTAATATATTACACGGCTGAAACAACTAAAAAACAGTTTTTCTCAGGTCAGGTAAAAAATTAAATCTACAAAATGTATTTATTTAAATCTGTCTTGATTACTTAAACATAAAAAAAAAAGATAAATCATTTTCAAAAAAACAACAAAACAAAAACAAAAAACCCCAAACAAAACAAACACGGGTCACCGAACTTGTTTTTGAAATAAATTAAATGTAAATTCGCGGTCGTGCTGAAACGTCATTGTTGTTATTTCAACAGGTAAAATACTTTACCCACAAACAAGATTGGATGCCTTGAATGTTATTCTATGCATCACTTCAGTTTGGCTTTTCTACAAAATATCCATGCACCCACCTTTTTTGAGGTTACAATTTACACCTTTTCACTTTTCAAAAAAACCGTACGTAGACGGCCATCATAAAATTATCACAACTGCAAGTATCAACTTATTCAAAGTAGGCAATATGAGACATATAGCTCTTATAATGTAAGTTTATTTTATTGATTTACGGAACTAAGTTAAAATATGAAAAGATTTTCTAAGTTATAACAATTTTCATACAAATACTATTGTCAACTGTCAACCGGGAAAGTCGTACTGGCCGAGGTCACCTGCAGGTGCCTGATCGTAAATTTCCTGCGTTACCTTTATGTAGCTGGCATTGATGTAATCCGTCTCCTGTTCGTCTTCTCTCCTAGAAAGACGCACTCTGGAATAATCGTCTAAAAACAGAATTAAAAAAAGGCAAACAGTGCAAACAGTTTTAGTAGTCAAAATTAAAATAAAAATATAACTCGCTATCCTGACGGAACAATTTTGTAATTTTGACATCCGCTATCTTTTATTATGAAACACAATATTAAAACAATAGTACACATGAAACTTGACAACGTACTTCCGAACCGCGCGTTGAAAAGTGAACTGAAACAGACAATAAAACCTTCTACGCAATATACGTTTCTTAATTCGTCATAAACCGACTGCCAGAGTCACGCTGCCAGACTCGCTCAGGGAAATATATTAAAGTGCGTAGGAAACGAAAATTAGGTCTGTCTTACTTGAAAGAACACTTACAATGAGAAGTAACGTCTTTTACAGTTTTTCGTTTCCTTTCTTCGTTGTTGATATATTTGAGTTTGCTTGATGTGCAAATGTAACAACTTCACGTCATGCACACGCGCATGCATAAAGGCTCATGGAAGAAAATTACATATCTTTTCTATTATCAAACGAAATCTGTTCAAAAGAAACATGTGCATGTGATTCTCCGAGAAGGCGAAACATGTAAATTGTCAAATGATGTTGTCTGATAATAGCAAAGCTATTAATTATAACATTCTCCAATACGTCATTATACATTGTGTGACGTCAAGTTGTCAAATTTGCAAATAAACTAAACTGAAACACCTCAACAACGAGGCAAGGAAGCAAAAATCTGCAAAATATGTTACTCAGGTATTTTAAGTGTTCTTCCAAATAAGACAAACTTAATTTTCGTTTCACAAGCACTTTAACCAGATAGTGCAACGCTGGCGCAGAAAGACAACTTTCTGGGGGTTGTGCTGACTTTCCACTTAGATAACACTTCTAGTAAGGCCACTCTATTCCCGTGTAAATATGCCGTTGTTTAAAGTAAATACTATTTGTAAATACTATTACTTTCCATTGGATTTCGAAACCTACACGAGAATTCTCACATATCCAGAATAAGCCAGTAAAGGCCCATAGCAAGGAGCTATACTAGCCTGCGCCGCTGACATCTAAACCCTTTTGGATGTCTGCGGCGCAGGCTAGGGGCTAAGTGCAGAGGGAAGAATTTTTTGACGAATGACCTGCCACAAAGAGGTTTGGAAAGACTTCGTTTTAGAATTTTTGGGTTCTTATATATTTCAGCTTTGAAATAATGAATAATCAAACAATGAATGAATTATCCTAAAATGTAATGCCACTGTGCTTTTGACTTAGAAATGCATGAATCCATCATGATTTTTCTATTTTATTGCTAGTATTTGACTAAGCGGCTCAAGTGATGGGAAAATAAACAAAACATCTTCTTCCACCCTTTCATGCTAGTGAGGTTTAGATCCGGTGCAATTTCGTGTTCGAGTTTGCGCAATTTTACAGGAATGGCACGTAATCGAAGAATGCGTTCGAGTGTGACTTTGCTCTTTGTGGGGGAACACAAACTAAGACTCAAACTCGCACTGAATCTGGCTTTTTTGGCAATTTTCAATAAAGGCCATTCCCCCTTATACGCCATCCAGTACAAATTCCACTGCTGTGTTAAGATGATGAAAACCATTATAATGTATATTGTATATTGAATACACCTTTCCGCATGAAAAACGTATAGATAATGCGTTGAGAAATTTGTTTGACTCTCGCAAAATTTCGGACTTTCAAAACTTCAGACAGTTTGAGCATTAACTAATCGGATTTGTCAAGAAAAATCACGTGATCCAATCTTCAAGCGGAAAGTCTAAGTTTATATAAATCAGTTATGATAAGCGGGATTCCTTTTTGCACTCCAGCTAACTACAACCTCGTACCCAGAATTTTTTCTCGATTCCGGTGTCAACAAATTAAAAAATATATAGATAATAAAAGTGAAAAATCGAAATTAACATACATGGTAAAATATTTTTGTATCGGTTCCTCTGCATATTGTCTGTTGTTGAAGCAATTGTCATTTCACGATTCACTATTTTCGGAATTCCCTGAAATTGGGAAAAAAATAACTAACAATTAGAGATAAAAAAAGTAACTATATTTGAATGCACGTGGTTAAGTTTTTCATTCCAGGTATTTTCTTGTACTTCACATAAGAATAGAACTCGTAACGTTCTGATCGCCTCTGCTATTTTTTCCTATTTGTAAACGGTCGTTTCCACCATATACAAACAGCTTGTCTCTGCGTTCCGATCCTATGCAATTCCACCCAGCTTTATCCATACCGCACGTTGTATAGTAAAGTAGTAATATCTAAAAACCGCGCAGGAGGGCTTTATCGGATAAAAAACACGAGGCGATAGCCGCGAGTGTTCTAGAGCCGATAAATCCCGTACTGCCAGGTTTTTAAATGACTTCTACAATGCATCACTTCATACGTTCATTGGCGTAGTAATTTTGAAAATTACGCTTATCTCAGCGGTTAAAAACCAGCGAAAAACTTAGAGCGAGTCTATGTCACATATATAGAACCGATACGCTTACGATTTTTCTTAATTGGTATCAAGCAACTAGTGGTCTATTGGTGATAGACCACCGTAGCGTTATCTAATGACAAACCTTCTTATAACTGGAATATTCTTATCCTGACCAATCAGAAGCCACGAAATATTCACGCTGCAAGCAAAACCTGGAAACTAGGCCAAACATGGCGTCCGCTAAAATTTATATACGAGTGATGAAATCGTGAAAACATTGGCCCGAACGTAATGGAAAATTGTTCAGTTTGAGATTTTGGAATAAGAAAATGAATTCGCTTATGCCTATGGAGTATATCTACACTAAATTTGAAGCAAAGTAATTACAATCTCGTTTGTTGTGAGAGATTCTTTATCACGCATGTGCCATCGAGCTACTCTACATTTTGAATGGGGAGACTTCTGCAAACAAAGAGGTAAAACTAAATGAAAATTTGGAACAATGTTTGATAGGACTTATTTACGTTAAGGAAAAGTTGTTTATGGTTGATCCTAAAACAATTACACAACTTGCCCTCGTTTGCTACGAGCAGATAGTCAACTCGGCTTCGCCTTGTTGTCTATCAGCTCATAGAAAACTCTGTCCCCTTGTCTAATTGTTAATTATTCAGATTCATTAAAAATCCCCGATAAATAGTTAATTGAACAAACCTGAAATTCGTCTGAATACGCGTTAGATTGCACATAAGATCTCAATTCAGGAAGAGGAACAGGATGTCCAAGATTTACCACCCCTTTGAATAAAAAACAAACAAATAAAAAAACAACACACAATAAACAATAAACAAGATAATTAAATGAGATGACGTACTATCGGTCACAGTGTTTAAAGCTGCATGCTCAAATTTAAAAATCTTTCTAATTCTAGTATTAAACTATGCATAGATAAGTTGCCTAAACCGAGATTCATTCTTGGTGGTAGATTATATCTTTGACTTTATTTTTGGAGCGGAGTAAACAATCCAGTTACATATGGAGATCAGTGGTCAAATGTCCCGATATTTAACAAATAGATTACATTTTTCCGTGCGTATCACGGATAACGTCACAGCGTGTAAAGAACAAAAATGTACGACAGGAGACAAAGTCGAGTGGCGTGACTGTTGTTCTTTACACACTGTGACGTCTAGTTTTCACATACCCATGACACCATCAGGAACATTTTGACCCTCCCTAAAACAGAACATATAATGTTTAAAGGCTCGTCTACATTCAAAATATTTGCTGCAATTTTTCTCATCCTGACGTATGCGATCGAATGGATAAATCACTAACTAAAGTATTAGACCATTAATGGTCCAATACTTTTTAGACCATGAATGGTCCATACTTTTGTAAGACAATATTCATGTGATCGCATGCGTCAGAAAAATAAAAACAAAAGAGTAAAAATATTAGTCATTCGAAACGTTGAAAACCAGAATTTACAAGACATATAAGTAGAAGTCACACGCAAATTCTGTAATTTGATTGGCTCGTCAACTTGATCAGCGGCCCCATTGCAGTGGTGAAACAATACAAATGTTTGAATAAGAATAGAGCTAAATTCCCATAGGATAAAGATGGTAGATCAATCATGGCTGTCAAAAAATATCCACCTTAATCTGGTAATTTTAATGATTATTCAATATTTAGCTATATTTATTACAGTAATGAAAAATATGTTAAAAGTTAATCAGTATAGGTAATCGTATGGAGATGAAAAAAAATTAAGATTTAATTTTAAAAGTGTTTCAGAGCTTCGCAACTTCCAACGGCCAGTTAGGACTTTGTTCATGTGATCGCAAAAACGAAGATGGACCCCTGAGAAAAGCCTCAATTCGTGCTATTTTCATACTATTATTGGAGATTTCAGTAAACGCTGCCAATATCTCACACAGCGTGATAAAAGAGTTTCCAAAGAAAGTCGTCGAAAACAAAAAAAGAAAAGAAAAATAGAAAAGAAACGTCATAGCATCCAAGAGTAGTTGAACATTTACTCTGTTACAAAAATAAAAATTACAAAAATAGTGGAGAGAATTATTGCGATCTTTGACTACTTATGTCTCACCGGTGGTAGCATAAAACAAGGCTAATTGTATATCCTTGATTTTCTATTTATGTGCCAGCGGCAGCGAGTAAGACAAAAGTGGATAAAATTAGGACTTTCTGGCAGAGGTGAATAAAATACTTGTTGGGTTTTTTACTTGCTCAAAGTTTCGCTGCACGGATCACTGCAGGCTATATTCATTCCGTTATTTAATTTTCTCTTACATAAACATAGGGCATTTGGTCGCTATTAGAAGGAGACTTTTCGCGCACGCGCAAGGGTAGACATCCGTGATTTCTGACTATGAAGGACAGAAATTCAGAAGCGGCATTTGCACTTCGAATATACCACCCGAGTTGACTATCGTTCACAGGCAACGACGCGTTGTTCAATTGTTTTAGTATAAACCAATTAGTCGGACAAAATACTATTTTTAAGAAAGAGAATGATACATCGACAAAACACAAGTTTTCCGCCATTATCTTGCATTTAAAATTTTATCATCAAATGGTAATGTTCCCGGCTTAGAACGTGTTTATATCGAACCCTCTTTGCTGAGGTCCTGTCTATCAGTCAATTTTGTTTTGTTTTGGTTTGTCGCCTATAGGAGAGCTGGATGTTTTCCATGTAAACGGACTGGCCCTCTTATGAGGACTGGAAGGAGCTATTGTATACGCATGACCACGAAGGGTTATCCCGCTTCGAAGAGCTGGAAAATGTAAATGCGAGGTAAAATCCTTACTACCCTCCATATATAAGACATCCCCTGCAAGCTTTTCTTTCAGGATAATTATCTAGCAAAAAAACAAAACTAATACCTTTTGGAGAGCCGGAACCAAACGGCGCTTGCGAACAGCACCGTGACAAGTACACCAGCGACAATAATCACAATCAGGATACTGGTAGCTAAATAAGAAATTAGAGAAAATATCAAAATACACTCCAGTGTCTCTTATGTTAAATATAAAACTTGCATGCGCATTCGTGTTGTTTTATCAGATTTAAAACACGAGGCGATAAAACCAAGTACTGCGAAATAGTATTACATGGAATAGATTCAAAAACAACTCATTTTTTAAGTTCACTGCCGTCGAATATTTGAAAAATAACATTGCCTAAGCCGAAAAAATCAAGGCTAAAGCTTATGTAAATCAGGAAGATTGCTCACTTCCGTTGTGTTTTTGTCGTGAATTAATAGATAAAGCATGAGCAACGATCTGTACCTGATTTACAAGGCGAGTTGCAAGCGAGCCGCAGTAAACCAGATACAGATCGGCAGCGAATGCTTTATCGTACTTATCAAATGGACGCATCTAAATCGCCATGTTTTCAAACTATTTTTCAAGTTGGCTAAGTAAATTGAGGAAACAGTTTCTGTAAATCAGGACGAATCTGTATGCGATTTGCAGATATTGATTAAATATTCATTTCTTTGAATTTTCTTCATGAATGTTTAATGAATTTGATTATTTATAGCCTACGTGGCAGGCCCTCGGGAAAGGAAGGGAAGAGCGGCCTTTTCTTCTAAACGCCCCCAATTAAAAGTACTTTGAATGGGCCAATCAGAGTTAACCGGGTACATATTAACGAACGTAAACATGTCAACCCGTGTGAACGGAAGCCCCAAAGTAAGTGTTTGAGAAAATACAAGTATAATTTGCATATGCGCTACTGTAGCATACCGTAAAGTTGGATTTTAAAATCATTTGCGATTAGAAAATGCTTGTGCGACGACAACGCTAGCGGCGGCAAAGAGGATGCTTCGTGTAAAGAAAATCCTGATCCTACAGCTCTATATCCTACAGCTCTATACTTCGATCGAGAATGTTACTCCCTGCCTTGCGAGACGTTATTGATTTATTCAAAATATGGCTTGAAAACGTGCGACGGGCGCTCGTATCTTAAAAGCGGTCGGTATAATCATACTGGGATGGTTATAAAACGAAGACTGGGTATTCAGAATCTGAGATCTCGATCACAATATTGCTTCATAGCAGCAAACGTTTTGTAGCGTGATTGAGAAAGTTCTGACAGGCGACAGCGACATATTAAAATATATACAGTATAAAAGAAAGCAAACGTATGTTTCAGTCTTTTCGATGTTATATGTAGCGTGTTGCAGACTTGTAGTTGGTTTATTTATTTTGGGCAAAAGCTTATTTGTCGCTGACAGAGCTCTCTTCCTCACACCACAAAACGTTTACCGCGCCATGAACAAATATTTTGATCAAGATCTCAGATCTAGATACCCAGTCTAATATATATTTTTAACTAGTCTGCATCCTATACTCAGTATAAATTTCTATACTAGTCTGACCGATGTTAAAGATTAATCAATATTACTAAGCTGTAGCGTCACACTTTGACTACACCTTGTCAAGCTGGCATTGTCTGCAAAACGTTTTGCTCGTCAACTGATTGAAAATATAAAAGACCAAGTATCCCGACGACGTTCTCTTTTAAGAATGACGTTTTACTGTAAAACATTTTATTTCCTGTCCTTCCTTGTTCTTGTGTTCGTACTAAATTAGGTCTACGAAGCTCTAGTTTATTAGACAGGGCAGCCGATAAACAATTTTTAGAATTTATTTTAGCAACTCCTTTGCTGACTTCAGTGACTTGTCCTACACACGACCGGTAATTTGAATTGACAACAATAATTACGTAATCGGCGTTGTAATTTTTGACCAATCACATTCTACGTCTTGAATTCGACTGTAGAATAAGCTGAAAAGCGGGGTTTTACCGCAAGCCCCCTTGCAATTCCCCCCTTCTCTTTCCCGAGGGCCTGCCACGCAGGCTAGATTATTTATACTAAAATTATTTATACTAAAAACTTAAATATATTTGTAATATCATTAATAATTCATGAAGAAAACACAAAATAAATCATGACTGTGGATGAGGTTGTATATCTGATACAAAATCCTGCTGATTTACATGAACTTTTACTTCTCACCAAATATCATTCCTATCTCTATAGGATTTTCGACGAATACGAACATGGCCATTCGCATCACAAGCACTTTACATTCGCATCCGTGTTGTATCAAATATACAATCTCTCGCCTTCGGCTCGAGCTTGTATATCCGATACAACACGGCCGCTCATGTTGTGAATAGTACATAGCGCAGAACTTTACACGGAAGACGGACTATGCTGTGTGAGAAGTTGTTCTCAAATATTGTTTCAAATCCACATCACTTACTCATTCACTAAATTACTCATTCATCCACCCGCACTTGCTCATTCACTCGCTCGCTCACTCACTCACTCATTATTCATTTGTTAATTTATTTTTTCATTCACTTCTTCATTCCATATTTAATTAATTTGGGTGGGTGCCTTGCACGGGCCTTAGAGTCCGGTTCGCACTTTTCCCCTTTGGATCTTATTATTATATTTTTATACTGTCTTTCGTCATCTTGTTATGTAATACTATTAATGTTTTATTGTTGTATTGTTTTAATGTTAAGTATAAATGATCCAAATAAACTTGATAGAAAATAAAAAAAAGAATTAAAATTGTATCAAAATTTTAATTAAAGGACATTGGCAATAAAAATTAAATTTGTCTAATGTAAAAGAACTCGTAAAATTGTAATAGATAATAATTGTATCTCTCTTTTTTAATTAATTAATTAATTAATTAATTAATTAATTAATTAATTAATTAATTAATTAATTAATTAATTAATTAATTAATTAATTAATTAATTAATTAATTAATTAATTAATTAATCAATCAATCAATCAAAGATAGATAGAAAGAAAGAACTGTGTAACATAACCCTAACATTTTGATAATATTCTGACACCTGCTTCAGTAGCCTGGTCGGCCTGTAATTTTGTTCATCTTAATTCTTTTCTGAATATTGTCCTTAAAAATATCTTTGTTGCTTATTATTTTTTTCTTTAAAAAATTAGAATGAAATAACTTTTCTATTTCAAACTTTTCAGTTGAATTAAATCTATATTTTGAATTGTTCCGACAGGAGTGGCTATTACCAGGGCTCCAATAAAAAGAGCGCTACGGGGTTTGCGCTTAATAACATTTTCTAATCAGGGGGTGTTTACAAAAATTCATGTAAAAGCAGGCGAGGGGTTATTGCGTTACGTATTCCAGGTTTATATATCACAGTAAGAGCACGTGATCCACCAGCTTCGATGTTACAGTAGAAGTCCATCAGGGTTCGGTTTCGGGTCCTGCCCATCATTCAAAACAGGCGGTATTATCGCTAGCGATATTACAGCAAAAAAACAAAACAAATGCTTTTGAAAGTGTTGTGGTGCAATTTCGTGGAAACGACATTCACTATATAGAAGCGAATTTCAGACATACGTATCGGTATAACTAAGTAAAGATTTTGCCTTGCTCAGCAAAATGACGTGAGATACATGATAAAAAAACTGTGCAGGATGGCAAATGCCAACATTGTTTTCTTGCTCTAAATTAGCGCTGTTGTGGTTGATAAAAATCGTTAATATTATTTGGATTACATTAGTAAGCCTGCTTTTAAATTTAAAAAAAAGACAACTCTGAAAGTAAGACAGAAATTAGCTTTTTGTTGCCCTTACCCTTTATAGAGACAAAGCGTTTTCTGCCTGTGCCTCCGCAATGCATTGGAATAGCTTGGGTCTTAATTTCCATAACTTCAGTTGTTAGTATGGTGGGTTTTAAAAAATCTCAATTAAAACGTATCTTTTTAATAAACTTAATTATTTCTGTAGATCAACGGCTTAGATAGATAACATGGTGTAAATAGATAACTTGTATAGCAATGACAATTTTAAACAATATTTTTGATAAAATAGAAATTAAACCCAGTCGGGCAACAGTCATGTAACCATTAGCATATTAACTTAGCGCCCATGGATAAATATTATTTTATACATACCAATTTTCGGTCCATCTCTTTCATCGGATAATGGAGCAGTATGTATCGCTAACGGTTCGCTTGAAGCATATTTATTCTACAGAATTTCAGAAAATAGAAAATAAAATTATGTTATAAATTTTTTATTGTGTAGGCTTGCATAACGAGTGTAAGATAAGGTAGAGATGGGTACACGTGCAAGGCAAGGCAAGGCAAGGCAAGGCAAGGCAAGGCAAGGCAAGGCAAGGCAAGGCAAGGCAAGGCAAGGCAAGGCAAGGCAAGGCAAGGCAAGGCAAGGCAAGGCAAGGCAAGGCAAGGCAAGGCAAGGCAAGGCAAGGCAAGGCAAGGCAAGGCAAGGCAAGGCAAGGCAAGGCAAGGCAAGGCAAGGCAAGGTAAGGTAAGGTAAGATAAGAAAGGTAAGGCCAAGAGAGGCGAGGTATGGGAAGCGAGACATGGCGAGGCGAGGTGAGATGAGGTTAGGTTAGGTTAGGTTAGGTTAGGTTAGGTTAAGTTAGGTTAGGTTAGGTTAGGTTAGGTTAGGTTAGGTTAGGTTAGGTTAGGTTAGGTTTGGTTTGGTTAGATAAGGTGAAGTACAATGTAATGCAGCAGAACAAATCAGAACAGAACAGAACAGAACAGAACGAACGCAATGCAAGGCCAGTACAATACAATGCAATTCATAGAAAAACGATGCAAATAAATTTAATTCAAAGCAAAGCAAAGCAAAGCAAAGCAAAGCAAAGCAAAGCAAAGCAAAGCAAAGCAAAGCAAAGCAAAGCAAAGCAAAGCAAAGCAAAGCAAAGCAAAGCAAAGCAAAGCAAAGCAAAGCAAAGCAAAGCAAAGCAAAACACATCAAAGCAAAACACATCAAAGCAAAGCAAAGCAAAGCAAAGCAAAGCAAAGCAAAGCAAAGCAAAGCAAAGCAAAGCAAAGCAAAGCAAAGCAAAGCAAAGCAAAGCAAAGCAAAGCAAAGCAAAGCAAAGCAAAGCAAAGCAAAGCAAAGCAAAGCAAAGCAAAGCAAAACAAAACAGAGCGGAGCAGTGCAGATCGGTGTACAGTACAAGGCGGTGCGGTCCAACCATTGCAATGTAATGCACTTTCTCCTAAGTATCGCACATCTGCAGGGGGACGTTTTGATGTAAACGAAAGTTCTTTCGATTTTTTAATAAAATCTTGTAATGAATGAATTCCGAGCTTTTGTACAAGTAAAATAAGTGCAAGGAACCAAAAAGCCAAACTATGTCTGAGTAACCATTACCGAGTTCATTAATAATTTTCAAAGTCAAGTCAAGTCTTATGTGTGGTGACTTTTTAGATCATTTATGGTAAGTTTTGTTTGTAGCACGCACCCGTGGTACTACTGTATAAATAATTCGCTAAACATGTGTGTACTTTTCACTCCAACCATAATATATTTTAAGTTGAATGGCTTTGATTCCAATCTTGATGTTACAGCAAATTTGAATGTAAATCTCCGATAGTGTATTTTCGTAGAATAATTTAGTATAAGAACACAAGTACTCTGAACAAAAACGGTGTTGAAAGTCAAAAGGTTTGACCCAGAAAGTCACATCAGAAAACAGCTCAAAATCAGTAACTTATACCATAGACAATCTTATACAGACTCTCTATATAGCAGCTAAATTCATTGTTAAAAAACAAACTTTAAGTTATTTAAGTCAAAAATATATTCAAAGGTAAAATTACCTTGCTGGTATGCGCTCGAACGAAAACTTGGTATTGTGTATTGGGTTCGAGTTTACCGTTATAGCCATCAGTACTTCGTTTCTTCCGTTGAAAGTCACTGCTAAATGACTTGCCATCTCCAACTACGAAGTATTTGTAATCATTAAATTCAGTTCCTTTAAATTGAAAAGCAAGGTACGGCTTTCCAACTTTATTTTCAAGTTTTTTCCAGTCATCATACGACCTTATCTCAACAGTTTTCGGCAAGCCCTCCAATTTTTTGTCACGAAATGTTTCATCCGTCACAAAAACAAAGATTCTGTAAAAGCTAAAAAGAAAAATGAACTGAATGAGTTTGAAAATCAAAAGCATATGCACATAAATATACTTGGCGACTGATTAGCTAATTCGGTGACAAACAAATGGATTAGATATTATAAAGTCGAAACAGTAAGAAGGGCGCTTATTTGAAGCATTTGTATTGCTCTGAATTAAAACGAGTCGGGGGGTTTGTTACGCCAATGTGGCAAGTGCAGAGTGGCAATTGCCAAATAAGTTGCAACAAAAAAGTACGGCAAGAGACAAAATCAAGTGGCTGACCGTTGTTCTGTACACGCTGTGACGTCTTTTGTAATCCATACATTACGCATATATAAAAATGTAATATATTCGTTTTATACAATAAAAATTCAAATAGTTTATTGAAAGATTTTTGGGGCATGAAAACAGAATAAGAAGTCTGTTAACGCCATCTGACGTGGATTTGACGCCAACTATGTGTGTATCCTTTAATAGATTAGGGTCAACAGCCAATAAAAATGTATATATATATATATACATTTTTATTGGCTGTTGACCATAATCAATTTATATATATATATATATATATATATATATATATATATATATATATATATATATATATATGAAATATTTGCAAGCGAATAGGATTTTTATGTCCTCCATCTGTCCGGTTTATATTGTAATTCAGAATGTAAATAACGAAAACCTTATTAATGAGAACTAACATGACCTAAGGCAAAGAGGTGGTCTGTCTTTACAAATGGTAAAGATCTAATTACAGCCACCTCCTATAGGGCTTAAGCTGTTATATAGGTATCACGTTCAAGAGTGCAGTCTCAGTAACCGCTGCTCTTCGCAAAGACAGGTATAGACGAACGATCTCAATTTGCCCACCCACCTCCCCTTTAGCTGACCACCTTTCTGCTTTGTTGTGTATTAGATTCTGTATTATTCTTTGCCTATCTGGCGTTTTATTGCCCTCACCTTCACTGGGCTCAATCATCAGTTGGAATTATGGAAAATAATTATATAATTTAATTATGACTTCTTAATAAAGGCGGCTGTGGTCCAAGGGGACCATAGCCAATTTATCCCAACCGGTGTATTTCATTTTCCTTGTGGGTTGCCCAGTAAACAGAGCTCAGTCAATGCAGTGCTGATATTAGTCAGAGAGAGAGAGACGGTGGAAGACATAAATATAGAAATTGATTGATTGTAAAAATCACCATTACAGTAAAAAAATTCTGTTTGTTGTAGTTACAGTAAATAACTTCAAATAGAACTTAACATTATGCAATGTTTTCAAACTATAATGCTGTAGGGCTATCAAAATTCAAATGTTGCTCGCGATCAACATTGGCACTGCAAGATTGACGAAAGAGAACACCCGGTCGTTTGAGATAGTTTCGCCAGTTAACCCTACTGAGCCCTAATATATAATACGGTCTGAGACCTAACTGAGAATTTTTGGTTTAAGAAAAGTCGAATTCAATAACTGTTTTATTATACATTTTTCAGTTAAAAATGTAATTGGATAGGTTCACATCAGTACATGCATGCATGATAAGTCCTTTCCCTATAGATAATACCTCCAGAAACTACAGATAATATATAGCATTTTAAGCGGGCAAATACGACTGAAAGTGCAGAGATCGAGAATTCTTACCAACTTTCTGACCAATCATAATCAAGGAATGGAAAAGGAATTACAATAACAGTTATTAGCAAAGCAATTACAAATTAAGTAAACAGATATATTTTTTAGTATTTGGTAGTTTTTTCGGTTGAGACAAACCTACAATCAATTTCAAAAGTAGTTGGGACACTTGAGCTTTTCTAAATATACTCGTTCAACATCGTCTATTTTGCGATATGTACACAATCCCTACAATGTTGTCTAATGAAACAAATTAACAATCCGGCAAAATTCATCGTAAACATGGTATACAACATTGAACAGGGGGCCGGGGGAGTTGGAAAACCGAAAAAGGACGCAAATGTCCCAAGACTTTTGAAAATGATTGTCTGAGAAAACATTTTTCGTTAATCTAACATTAGCTGTTATGTAGTTTGGGTTTTTACAATAATAGCAACAATTGAGTGAAATGTTGACATTTTGTTGATAACAGAATTGTTCTAAGGGGTTTAAAGGCATTTAGTTGTGTTTATTGCTCCCAAAAACGTTATTTTATTGATTAAGACGTCTTTGCACGGATTATTGAAAACATGCATACTACAATGAAAGTGATCGCCTCATGACAATGCAATTGGAAAAGCTTGATTTATCTAAAAAATAATTTAAATTTATTCACAATCAATCGATTACGCATTTCTTTAAGTATGTGGAGAGTTTAACTTATGCAATATTCCCTTCACTTAAACGACTTCGCGTTAAAGGGGAATTGAAACGTCTTTGTGTTAACCTGGGGTGCGCAGCCTTTCATGTGTTCTGCGCATGTAAACGAAAACGCTTTTTGAATAGCGAATATTTTAATAATTTCACAAATGCCATAGAATATGTGCGTTACTCAATTTCACTACGGAAAGCAATATTGTAGAAGTGAACTTCGATCCAAAAGCACGGAACTTTAGACATTCAACAACACCTAATACAAACAAGTAAATTGCGTAATATATTGAAAATTGTTTTAGGTTTTCGTTAGTATACATACCATGCACGAGAGTAGCAGTATACACAGCGATAACACATGGAAATAATGCGCTAACTTATTAACAAATATAACTTGATATTCGGTTGTTATTACTAATGCCAGCACTGTGCTCGCACGGTACTCACCACGATACTCACTGATTGGCATGGGAATTATTTCGGTAAATCTGTGTTGTTTCACGAAAACTGCTCACTTCGGCCGTTTGCTAGTGTTACCAGCATTGTGTTGGTTTCTATGAAAGGTATTAACTTCTGTTTCACTCACAAAATAGACTTTAAGCGGCGACGATGCTCACTTCCGCACTTTAAAATAGGAGACATAAGATCAAGTTATTTATAGTATATAGCGAGTATCGTTGTAAAAAACGTTTTTTAAAAGCGTCAATTGTAAAAATGCATTATTATCTTATTCAAACATAACATACTACAAGGAGGGTCTATATAAGATATCATTTTAAATAACAGTCTTCGCTCTATCACATATTTTTCTGGTGAGTACCGTTGTGAGTATCGTTGCGAGAAGCGTCGGGATATCAGCAGCACCACAGGGGGGCTAACTAAATTCTGAAATGTCATATTGCCGAGTTCGGAAATGAGGAATTTTTTAAAAGACTGGTTACTAGTTAGATGCGCGGCGTGCATTGTGGTACCGTTTGGGGGGACGCCGTGTCGAATCTGACAGAGTTACAATTAATACGAAGTATGGAGAAAAATTTACCTAACTTGGAAGATATTTGTCCTACAAATAATACTACATTGGAACCCAATGCCGAAGCAAATGAGATAGTGTTAGTAGAGGATGATATTCCTGGAGCAAGATTGTGTAAACCCGTGGAACAGTGCTCTATAGGGATACTAAAAAGATGGCTTGTTTGTCGTAAGGCAAGAATAACTGGAACAAAACCTGAGCTGATTCAAAGGTATTTTGTCTGCTTCCTTTGTATTAATGATGTGGTAGTGAGATTCTAATTTACCCTAATTTTCTACCAAATATTTTACTCCAATAATTCTAATTTTAATTGCATTTATAGAGTGAATGATTATATAAACAATGGTTTGGCAGGGAAAGTTGTGGACCCTGATGGTGGTGTTCATTTTGCTCAGAAGAAAGCAACTCTTGGTCTTGTTGCTCATCCTTCTCTTGAAGACACATTCCCAACAGCAGGATTCAACACTGACCTCTCTATTTTGCCAAGGATAAGGTATGCTAACATCTGGAAATATCTCATAGATGATGTTGAACTGAAGAGACAGTTGTCAACTGAAAAACCCATTGTCAAAGGTTACAACTTTTTCAAATCAGGCCATGTGCTGCAAGCATTTGTGAAGAAAGAGGGAGATATGTTCTATGTTAAGAGTAAAGTATCACCATCTATGAAGAAGGGGGTATACACAGTGAAGATCGTCCTTGATAGTAGTTCGTGCATCCAACGAGCATCATGTCATTGCCCTGCAGGGGTTGATGGTAGATGCAACCACCTGGCTGCTACATTGTTTATGTTGGAGTCACTTGATGACAACTCAAATAAGGAGAACTGTCTAACTGAAATCCAGTCAGAAAATATCCCATGCACATCAAAGCCATGTACTTGGAACATTCCAAACAAAAAGAAGTCAAAAGCATCTCCTATTCAATCGATGGACTTCATTAAACATGAATGGGGGAAGAAGAAAAAACATCCACCACGGAACATTCTACCGGACTCTGGTCAACACAAAGCAACACAGACAGAATTAGATTCTTTTTATAAGAAAGTGAAGATGCTTGAAGAGGACACTGGCATGAAGACAGGATTGAGCTTTATTCTTCCACAGCAGATTACCTCCAAAGAAATGCCACTAGCGGACAGCAATCCTGATAGGGAGAAGCAGAAGTCAACATGGAAAATTGTTTCTCCCAACAAATCTCTTCCTTTATCGCTGGAGGAGATTAAATCCAAGGGTGAGAGGACCAAGCAGCGGTTGTTAAGCTCAGCAGTTGACCGTCCTGAGATAATACAACAGACTGTGGATCAGCACCAATCAGTAACATGGTATGATGTAAGACAGCCTCGGATAACAGCATCCCGCTGTAAAAGGTGTCTCCTCAAACCTTCAACAAGCCCAACAAAGGCAATTGCCGAGCTGCTGAGCTACAATACACCAGTTCAAACGAAGGCTATGAAAGATGGAATTGCATCAGAAGCCAGTATTATCAAGAGATATGAACTAATTACAGGCAATGTGGTTCACAGTACTGGATTTTGGATATCATCGACTCACCCTTTTCTTGGAGCATCACCTGATGGAATTGTATTTAATAAATCTTGTTTATTAGAAGTGAAGAAAGTTAACTCAAGAGAAGGAGAGTGCTTTGATGAGACATTATGCCGACTGGGTATTTACAAATGGGGTGGAGAACTCCAAATCAATACCAATCATAAGTATTACTATCAGATACAACAGCAGCTCTTTTGTACAGACTACAATGTCTGTCACTTTGTTGTGTCTAATGGAATATGGGTGTACATTGAAATTGTTATGTTGGATAAGGTATTCTGGAATACAGTACTTGAAAAACTTCAAACATTTTATTTTGATCATATTTTTCCCGAGGTAGTGTATCCAAATGTAAAGTATGGTTGTCCAAGATGGGGCAAGTATATTGCTTTTCCAGTGTAAAGTACAATTTTATCAGTTGAACATACAGTAAACACATTTTTTCATAATATAGGTTTTTAATATACAGCAATTATAAATACTTTGTACATAATTATTTGAATTTAATATAAATAATTTTAATGTTAATTAATTGGAACTTTCACATCAATAATTTGGTATATAAACTATAATTAGGCATATGATTGCTTGTATTCTTAGAGGGTGTTTATATGGAGACAAGCCAGCTTGCATACCAAGCTGGACCAGTTTAGTGAGAGTGTGGTCAATTATTTTTAATTTCCATCATGTGTTTATATGAGAACCCAGCCAGGACAACTTTTTGGAGGGTTATGCAAATTCTCATGTAAACACAGAATGAAAATCAACTCAGTTAAGTGGGCCACCCCAGGTACTCAGGCTTGTTTGCTTCATATACACACCCCAGCAGTTTGTAATATCTATAATTTGTTAATAAATAGTTACCTTATAACAAAACAAAGCAGTGATGGATTTGTAGGGGGTGCGCACCCCCCTGGCCTTGGCTATCATATGATTCATAGGTATTAATAGGTATAAAAAAAGTTTCTAGTGGGCTCCACCCCCCTACCCCACAGCCCCACCACCAGCTCGGCCCCTGGACCCTGCCCGGGGCTGTGTCCTCAGACCCTTGCTGTAGCTCCCTCAGCGGCACTCCACCCTGCCTCGATCACGCCCCACACCTGATCTCACTTTGCTCACTCAGTCAGCACCCCCTCCCTACCAGATCAAGCTGGATCCATCACTGAAACAAAGCACTGCATTGCACCTAAAAACAAGACTTTGCATTCACTTAATTAATTAATTAGAGGTGGCCAAAAATTTGAAATGCATGCAACAACAATCCACATGTCCGATGCGGTATCTGCTAATGAAATAGGCATTGACCTATCAAATATGTGCCAGTTTTTTAATCGTTCCATGCACCTTTCGACGTGAATTCTAAGGCTGGCTATCTTCTTGTTGTGCTTACTTTCTTCTTCAGTGAACTGACTTTTTCCTTTGAGGAAATTAGGCATCAGAAGGGAAGCACCAACATGAGCCAAATCATCTTGAATTAGAAAACCCTTATCAGCCATTATTACATCACCTTTTTGTAGCTTTTCTAGGTAGCCAGATCTTTTGACTATATCTGGGTCACTAATTGAACCAGAGTAAAACTCACTCATAAATGACACAACTCCATTAGGCGTAATTCCAACAAGTGCCTTCATAGTTGAATGGGACTTGTAGCTGGAGTAACAGGCTGCTTTGTTGTCGAGGCTTGATGGCGAGTCCATTCGAATCTCAGTACAATCAATAATCGAGACAAGTTCTGGGCAAAGTTTCTGAAACTGTTGGGGCATAAAATATTTAATTTGCTCCTTGGAGGGCCAGTAAATACATAATGGTTCCAGCTCAGCTCTCATGAATTTTACCCAACAGTGTAAAATTACAGACACGGTTGACACAGACACTCTGAATCGATGTGCCAGATCTCGTTCCAGCAAGCCTAGTCGTAATCTCAATAGGACCATGATAAACTCTTCCCATTTTGACAATTTTCGTCGTCGACCAAGTTTACCGACCTTTGGAGACTCACCCATGGTACTAGAGTGTTTTCCATAATTGATTTCTTCTGCTTTCTCTTTCAACAAATCAAAGCACATCAACAAATGCTTGTAAGTTGGAAAACCACTGTAGAATGAAATATTTTCATTGGAGTCCTTGTAACGTTCAATGTCAAACGTTGGCTCACACTGCAGTTTATATGTTAGGTTATTAACCTGGCCTTTTAATACCTTGACTTGTTCCTCCAGGATTGTAATCTGTTTCTGCTGATCAGAAATTACTTCTCTCATGGGTTGAATTTGGTCAACTTCAACACGAAGCTTTGTCATCTCTTGCTTTTCTCTGCTATGTTGTCTATGCATCTCGTTGATTTTGCATATGCACAGCAATTTAAGATTTTGCACACTTACTTTCTTCTGGTTTGTCACACTTGCAATGCTGTCGTCCACGTGTTCGTTTAAAATGACGGTGTCTTCTACATGACCACTTACAGTGTCCTGTCTTCGTCGCTTTGGCTTCTGCACAGGCAAGGGCTGTTTCACGATTTCTCTTCGAGATACAGGTTCCTTTGACCAAGGAAATATCGTTGGTAACTGAGATCTACAAGCTCTCTCACCTCCTGGAAAGTGTGCGCCACATATCCTTGTGCTTGAAGACGATATTTTCAAGCTGTCGTTTCTTACCAACCTGTCGTATGCCACACGAAACTCAGCATCAACAGGGATTCGGTGAGCTTTCACATCTGGAGAATTGCGCCAATTGTTTGTGCAACCAGGAACACAACAATTCCACTTTACCATCACAATACAATTGTTTATGAACACGCAATTAGTTTTGTCCTTCGGTATAATTTCATATTGTAGAAAGAAGCGTCCCTCAGAAGCGTCCCCCCAAACGGTACCACAATGCACGGCGCGCATCTAACTAGTAACCAGTCCCTTAAAAAATTCCTCATTTCCGAACTCGGCAATTGCACATCTAAATGTTAGTGATTAAGGGGTTGTACTTGTGCTATAACATTGTTTTAGCTTTCTGCCTATAATGTATAGTGTTTAGTTGACTGAAAAAGCATGTTTTCTGACAATATAGTTAGCGCTTCGGACAATCAATTTCAAAAGTAGTTGGGACACTTGAGCTTTTCTAAATATACTCGTTCAACATCGTCTATTTTGCGATATGTACACAATCCCTACAATGTTGTCTAATGAAACAAATTAACAATCCGGCAAAATTCACCGTAAACATGGTATACAACATTGAACAGGGGGCCGGGGGAGTTGGAAAACCGAAAAAGGACGCAAATGTCCCAAGACTTTTGAAAATGATTGTATATCAATAACATCAGAATTATTGTATTACTGAGGAATTGTGTATTTTATGCTCCTCGGAACCCTTCGCCAGCAGTATAACCACGCGAACGGCGAGAGAAAAACGTTATTTATTTAATTATTGGTAAAAAGAAAACGCTAATCCAAACGTTGTCGCCTCGAGAACGAACAAAACCAGCAAGCCTCCGAAAGTTCTCACCAGAGAAATCCCCCCGAAAAGAGAAACCAGCCAATTGGACGACTATAATAAAATTAAAATGGCGCGAAATGTGAAAAACAAAGGCACGCAGGTGAGCAAAGTCGAAATGTAAAAAGAAAATGAAAAGGCCCTGGTGGGCAGAACAGTGTACATCGTTGGAAAAATGCAGGTTTTATTGTAGGTCAGGGTAGGCAGAGCAAGCAGTCATTCTAAGTATTTTGCTAATGTTAGGTAAACGTAAAGCGCGACAAATAAAAGTTCGAATTATATTTGGCGTAAAACCATGCAGCTATAGATAAATTGATTATAAATTATACCTGATAGGTCCACTCGTAATTGGAAAAGACGGAAGGACGACAGCAGCCATAGTCGATGGATTAAAGTTTTCTTTATCCTTCCCAGTTGGAGTAAAAGTGGCTGGAGGTTCTTTTGGAGTTACTGGTACTGCAAATAAACAAGACAAAAAAGGTAACTTCATTCAGCGTTTTAATAGGGTTGCTGAGATAAGTTTCAATCAACCTCGTACCCAGGGTCTTTGGCTTTCAAAATGGGGAGAGCTAGGAGCACTGATCTCTATATACAACTGGATAGGCCATTCCCTATGGCCAGCAGTCAAACATTTCGTGGCAGTCGCCGCCATCTTACGCATTGCGGCCTTAGAACTTGTCGCCAATCCTAAAGTTGACTAGCATAAGCAATCTTGACGTCAGCACGGCCATATTATCCGGGGGTAGGAATATTATGTGTGCAGTGCCGGGGGAGTCGGAAAAGCCGTAAAGCAAACAACAGATGCCGGTTCGCTTAGTTTTCACTGTTTAACAACAAATACAGTCAAAAGATGGCAAGTACACAACACGAAATATTGTTAAGGCATTAAGCTTACTATAAAAGACTTAGAATTGAATTCTTCGTAGATTTTATTCTGTTTTTCAGTTTATATTATCGTGAAGTTTCTTCGTTGTCGGCACTGAAGAAAAACAACGAAATTTAAAGGTTTTATGGCTCAGCAACAGAAACAAATGCAAGAAATTAACGTCTTAAACCTTATTAAGTACTTCTTGTGTCCTTACATTCGTTTAAATTTTCTTAAAATTACTTTTTTTGTCTGTTTTCAATCTACGGAAGCTATGAACTCCAGTGGCAGATGGTCACAACATTAATGGACTTGATAAATTTGTTAAGACAGTGTCTTGTTATTTGTACGCGTTCGGTTATTCTTGGTTGCTTAAATAGTTCGCCAATAGTTTTACATATATATGCAAGCAAACTACTCTGTTTATCAGTGACTGTACCTATCCCCTTGGTACAGTGTGAGCCACTCATAAAAATCTTCCAAAATTCTCGGGATCGCGTGACCAGCCTTTGCCAGCGTCTTCCGAACCTGAATCGAAGGCTGAATGTGGTGCATACTTCACACTGGTGACATATTTACGATCAAGATAGCTGTCAGCCACATTTGATCACTGTTAAACTACAAAGTCAACCAGTCACTTTTCAAATCTACCAACAACGTTGCAAGAACATGACTTTGATCAAAAGGCGAAGCTGTTCAACTTTTTGTTCAACCCCAAAAGCGAAAGGAGCAAGGAACTTACAACACTCAGTCACACAGCTAACAACTCACCGGAAGCATGAATAATAGCGGAAGTAAAAAGTGCAAAAATGCAAAGTCGTGACACCCCCCAACAAAGAAAAAAAAAAGAAAAGAGCGGAAACCTAGACTCGGCCTACCACAGGGTAGCCAAGTAATAAAATCAAAAACAGAACTCGGAAGACAGACAGCATATCCTTTTATGTAATATATAAAGGCCGACAATGAGGACTAGACCGGGTTTTCAAGTACGAGGAATTCGTTCCAGTCCGAGGCGAAGCCGAGGACTGCAACGAATTCCGAGTACTTGAAAACCCGGTCTAGTCCGAATTGGAGGCCTTTACATGACTTCTCAAAATCATTTAGTGTATTCCCAAAATGAATTAGTGCATTAGTAATCAGTGTATGGATGAATAACCGATTGTGTGAAGTAATATTTCAAGTCCAAGGACTTGAAATATTATTTCCAGTCCTTGGACTGGAAATAATATTTCAAGTCCTCTGCCCAGTACTTCCCTGGTATTTCAAGTCCCTTCACGTGGTGCAATTCAGCGCTTCTGATTGATTGAATATCTCATGAATTATTAATGAGTTTGAGAAGTGCATATAAATTAGTCCCTCTGACCTCGTTTTAGAGTAAAGATTCTTTTGCATTTCGCACATGAAAACGAGTTCAGAGGGGCTAATTTATATGTACATAAAAGAATATTAATCCCACGGCCATTTATGAATAAGGTCTATATAGAGTTCACTGATCAAGATACATTAAAAAAATTATGCAAAATATAATGAAAAATTTAAACGCATAATTTACATTATTTTGTGAAAAAAATATAGGAAGAAGTATGTGGCAAGTACGAATTACATAAATCGTTTCAAAAATGTTAAATAATCACAAGAGCACTGTGATTAAGTTCGGTAAATAAACGACAAAAAGATACGCCAAAAAGCATTTATTTGCACATTTTTATAAGGATTATTATTAAGATTGGAAGAGTAAATTATTAAGAAAACAATTCTTATAGGAGACCAACAGACAGGCAAATATTTTGAGTTGCGAATGAGTAACTACACAAATATAAGGTAGAAACAATTGCTTGAACAGGATATTATACGGACGAGGGTTAACTCTGAAAAAGAAAACAGCAGCACTAGCTATCTCTAGAACTACTCTACGCGAAACAGCTTTACGCTCATTGTCTTTCACATCGACATGAGAGAGTGTGGAAGATTTGACACTAGTTGGCTCTGAGTGGTGGTTGGTTTACCCATGAGGTGGGCTAGCGCCGGGCTGATTTTATGTCACGAAAATATTTCTTTGACTGCAAAAAAGAATTAGAATACCCTGTGTGTTATACTTACAGAATAAAGGAAGGCAATGTTGCGTTGTCTTGTCATTTTGCATTTCTCAAATAGCCGTAATAACAGTTTCGTGACATAAAATCAGTCCATGAAAGATCCCTTAGCGAGATTGCGTAAACTCTGACTGCGCAATTGTCTGAGTATTCGTCAAGGTTAATTAACAGTTAATTAACAATCATAATATATATTAGGTGTTAAACTACAGAGACGTTATGTTTGGTATAAGTGGTGTGCAACCAATCCCCTGAAATTAAAGGGGAAAAGATATTTTCGCCATGTTGGATGGAATTATAATTGCAGATGATGAAGAACGTTTGTCAAATTCATCCAACATGGTGACAATGACGTAAGGTGAACACCACCAACACGTTATCCTACCTCCAACATCCGTTCGCGCTGTTAAAAGCTCGCTCCAATCTCCACCCCCTGCAGAGGTAAAAGCTTGTACGTAAACGTCGTATTCAGTGTAGGATTCTAATGAAGTGATTGTCCAATGCGTGTTTTTGCCAGACGTTTCGATACAATAGTTTTCCTCCTTTCCTTTTTTACGGTAGTGAATGACATATTTGGTTAATATTCCACGAAGGTTCTCAGGTTCAGACCAGGACAGAGATATTGAAGTGCTATTAAAATCACCTTTCGATAGATTTCGGGGTTCTGTAGGAACTATGAGAAAAGATCTCAATATAAGAGAGAAACACAACAAAAAGTTGAAAGTTGATATATATATATATATATATATATATATATATATATATATATATATATATAGTATAGGTTATATACCGAGAACGCGGGATATAAGTCATATATTGACCCGAGGGGCCGAAGGTCCCGAGGGTCAATATATGACTTATATCCCAAGTTCGAGGTATATAACCGACTTATATCACGATTGAGGAGGTTTTCGAACAAGGTTTCGTCAATGTCGAAGAGTTTCGATCAAGATTTTTCGAGTTATATCCACAAGTTTTATCTAATTATTTATTCACGGGATATAACCTGTATATATCCCGCGGTACATCAAAGAAAACCGACTCAATCGTGATATAAACATATTTAATTTATTATTGAGTCGGTTTTCTTTGATGTACCGCGGGCTGTATATAGCATACAGCCCTTGAATACTAATTAGAAAAGAAATGAAGAGAAAAACTAGGAAAATCTTTGTCCAAGGTAGAAAAAAAGACAAACCTTTGTTGGAAAACCTCCTCAATAATAAATTAAGTCAGATAAATCCCTCGAACGTCGGGCTGTATGCGATATACAGCCCTCGGACGCTTCGCGTCCTCGGGGCTGTATATAGCATACAGCCCTCGTTCTCGGGCTTTATCTCTTACATATAACTACATGTGTGTGTGTGTGTGTGTGTGTGTGATATATATATATATATATATATATATATAACTATATATATCACACACACACACACACACACACACACACACACATATATATATATATATATATATATATATATATATATATATATATGTGTGTGTGTGTGTGTGTGTATATATATATATATTTAATTTATTATTGAGTCGGTTTTCTTTGATGTACCGCGGGCTGTATATAGCATACAGCCCTTGAATACTAATTAGATAAGAAATGAAGAAAAAAACTAGGAAAATCTTTGTCCAAGGTAGAAAAAAAGACAAAACTTTGTTGGAAAACCTCCTCAATAATAAATTAAGTCAGATAAATCCCTCGAACGTCGGGCTGTATGCGATATACAGCCCTCGGACGCTTCGCGTCCTCGGGGCTGTATATAGCATACAGCCCTCGTTCTCGGGCTTTATCTCTTACATATATATATATATATATATATATATATATATATATATATATATATATATATATATATAGCTGTTCTGCAATCTCATTGGTTCTGTTACTAGCCAGCTCATATATCATTAGTAATAAAAAACAAGATGGCGGCATGAGTTTTTCAGTCAGACTAGTGTACTTAATTACAGATAAAGCTGGCTGTTAATTCTAAACTGCAACTGCAGCGAAAATACTGAAACGAGTTAAAACTAACTGTCAACAAATAACACATAACCCAAAATAGAAAAATTACTAATTAAACGGGAAAAAACTACTGAAAAGGCAGTTGAGGGCTTTACAAAACCTTACCACATTTATTAAATTACCACGTTGACAATGTTTTGTTCAAAGCTAGACCAAATACAAGTCGAGAACATACGTATTCCTATTAATGTAGTAACCAGCAAAATATATATTTTCCTTAAGAAATAAATGTAAATTATGTTACTTGTATGCTATATAAAGACTGTAAATCAACAAAGTGTAGTTTTCCGAACGTTTGCGGCTTTTTGATAACGTTTTTAAATGTTAAATCTTTACATGTCCATAAGTACAGAGAACCACTGACTAACATTTTCACTTTCATGAGCTGTTTAAGTCGTTATATACGATCTTTCCAACGCTTTTTTAAACCCTAAGAGCTCTCAAACAAATTTTTCAGTCTCAAACTCCAATCAAGGGAAACCTTGCTTGTAAAGAAGGTATAATTGCGCATGGCGGAAATATGGGTGGCGGAAGGTTGATTTTTTTCAAGCGCGTGTTTCATTTCTGTTATGAATTAACAGTTTTTCTTTATTTTTATAAATGTTTTCGGTATATAAAACAATTATACCATTCGCTCTCGTCGTATATGACTAATAGCCTACTCGATGCTTTGCACCTCGTTGGCTATGAGCTCATATACGACTCGAGCTCATGGTACAATTGTTAATTATATAAAAGGAAATAAACAAAAGAATGGACACATGCGCAAAGACAAATTATTATCCCATAACTTGGATGCGAAAACAAGATTAAAGGGTATTGGCAATAAAAATTAAATTTATCTCATTTGAAATAACTGGTCGAATGGTATAAGAAGACCTTTTACAATATTTCCGTATCTGTTTTGGTTTTGGAAATATTTCGACCAAAGGCAGCGTGCTGTCCGCCATCTTGGAATTATTTTGGGGTAAAGTGAAATTTTTATCTTGCCAACCTGATGACTTTATGAGCTAGAAACTCGATTTTGTTGCGCTATTTCCATTTTAAATTGACCACTACATTTAAAAAGCCTTCCGTGGAAATTTGGTCCCCCCCGGAGTAGTTTCATCATCAGGTTTACCCTGCTTGTAACGTCACCAATTTCCTAGTTAATTAGATCCAATATTACAAGATGGCGGACAGCACGCTGTCTTCGGTTGAAATATTTCAAAACACAAGAAAGATACAGAAAAATTGCAAAAGGCTTTCTTATACCATTTGACGGATTCTTTCAAATGGGACAAATTTAATTTTTATTGCCAATACCCTTTAATATAAAGGATAAGTTCAGCTTTGCAACAAGGTTGACAAGGTTGTTCAGACCACAGTCAATAAGAGAGACTCGCTTTGTTAACAGTATTCACACCCTGCACATCTCTGGCACAAGATTGATCAGAAAGCAGAAACGACAATATCTCACTAGTGAAGAAATATCGTATGGCTAATGAGAACCTCGAAAATTTGAAACTTTTGAAAATTTGAGTTTTATTTGTCGTATTAATTGCACGGAAAAATATGTACTTTATATATAATGAACATTCCTAAGAAATCAAGACAACAAGAGAAGAACTTACTTCCTTCACTGGTCATGTTACTTATCGCCATGCTTCTATTTCCTCGCCCAGCAGAAGTGTAACCTCGCACCCAGAAAGTATAATTGGTAAACGGCTTAAGATGATTAATTTGAGCAACACTATCATTCGTATGTACTGGGCCATGTAAAGGAGAATTGCGTGTCGTTGTTTCTTTGTAGAAAACGTAGTAGCCTAGAATGATACCATATTTATACTTTGGAGCGGACCACGTTACATTTATAGAAGTATTTGACAAAACGGCGGATTTCAAATCCAACGGTTCCGATGGCACTAAAAGAAAACAATTTGAAACAAGATATATTTTTACGTCATTCAAAAGTAACTGCTGTCAAAATATAAATCAGTTTTAAGTAAAAATCGTTTAGTATTTGGTATTGTGGAGTATATCATTTATCGTATCCGACATATAAATGACGTAGCCATTTCTCGTATATAATGCTTTTGACCACCGTCGTCTTAGGTAGCGCATTTTACTTTTAACTTTAATTAAGGCATATCGTGGTTTAAAAAGCATTGAAAACGAGAATGACTACGTTATTTCTTGAATACGAATTACATATGTCGCAACTGGTCTCGGTTTGGTGTGAAATGTAAACATTATAACACTCAGAATTTTCCCCGACCAAGAATCTCTCTAATTGCATCCAGTTTAATTACTCGTACTACCTGTGGTAGACAGAGTCTTGCTTTCGGCTCCATTTTTATTTTATTTTTTCGCGAAATGGCAATTATTGCATCAATCGAAATATAGTAAGGTTAGATATACTGCCGAAACAGAGAACGTAGGAGTCTAACGTTTCAAGTGAAGGCCCTTCGTCAGAGAGAAACGTAAAGAGTGTAAACAAACAACGAGCTTGTGTACGAAAGGTAATCATGTGACCAAAAATAAGCCAATCAGATAAAAATGACAATAACAAACTGATAAGATGCGAAAAATTAGCCAATCAAATCAAAATAACAATAACAAATCGATGAGATGCGAAAGAGATTTGCCATTCATACCGTCGATGAGCAAGGAGGAGGGGGTGTAAGAAGGATGAGCGAGAGTAAAAATAGATAAATATATAAAGTGAAAACGCTGTTTATGTCCGCCCTTGCTAAACAGAAACAATGACTTCAGAGGTGTTAAATAAAAGAAAAACGTTCGTTGAGTCCGTGAGGATGAATGGTACCAATTTTGAAAATGAGACGCTTTTCTAGTCTTTTGCGGCTGACATTACCGCCAGAAATAGGTGAGATGGCACAAACTTGCATGTCCGAAATAAAATGGTGAAATAAACGTGAAACTGGCAGACGTTTATCTGACAGGTTCGCTGAACATCTTCATTCTGTGAGGAACAATGATGTTGACAAGCCTGTTGCCCGACATTTTAATAGTGCCAACCATTGTATTTCGGACATGCAAGTTTGTGCCATCTGACCAATTTCTGAATATAATGTCAGCCGCAAAAGACTAGAAAAGCGTCTCATTTTCAAAATTGGTACCATTCATCCTCACGGACTCAACAAACGTTTTTCTTTTTCTTCTTCTTATATTTAATACCTCTGAAGACATTGTTTCTGTTTAGCAAGGGCGGACATAAACAGCGTTTTCACTTTATATATTTATCTATTTTTACTCTCGCTCATCCTTCTTACACCCCCTCCTTCTTGCTCATCGACGGTATGAATAGCAAATGTATTTCGCATCTCATTATCGATTTGTTATTGTTATTTTTATCTGATTGGCTTATTTTTGGTCACATGATTACCTTTCGTATATGAGCTCGTTGTTTGTATACACACTTTACGTTTCTCTCTGACGAAGGGCCTTCGCTCGAAACGTTAGACTCCTACGTTCTCTGTTTCGGCAGTATATCTAACCTTACTGTATTTCGACTGTTGTTTCTACACTATTTGAATTATTGCATCATCCCGTCAGACTTTGCGTCGCTGATGCATGCATGTTAAATACTAATCTTCATGCTTTCTTTCTTCGCTTTCCTGATGTCCGATCAAGTTGTTGAAGTCAAGTGTTCTTTCTTGGACACGTTCTACGTGTTCACAGACATAGTTATTGGTCAGTAATGTCAAAACACTTGCTCATGGCAAGTATTTTGACAGAAATCGAGGACAGTCAGCGGCAGTGGCCAGTGGGCTCAGATTTAGAGGAAATATTAATTTGAAGATTCTGATGGCTAAATATCGATCATTTCGGCTATAAACAGAAGTCTATAACAACAAATTAAAGTAGAGTTATTCCCTAAAATGTCTTATTGAGCCATTTCTTACCCAAATATCAAATTACAAAAGGTTTAATCGTCTAGACAGGCCTGTACACTCACAATATTAAATTGCCGCATAAATTTCGGTTATTATTTCTGAATCCACAGTCTATAACAATGTAAATAATACAGCGGTAAAGACCATGGGAACCCCTAGCAACAGTGCTTTTATAATGGCGATCAAGAACCCGAATTGTCGAGCAATGTTTTGCTTCTTCACGCTTTCTTGGCGCTTGATGGATTAAATTGCAACGACTCTGCAGCATGAAAACCCTATATTTCAAGTCGTTTGGGAACAAGTTTAAATACGTTGCAATGCCTTTAGATGCTGGTCAAAACAAAGTATTGTCCACCTCGAATGCGTCTAGATGTGGGCCCATGCGAAAAGTCGAATATATGTTGCCAAATTTGCGTCTAAGAAAACCTCACTTCGGCAAATCTTGTGGATTTAACAGGTGCGTAAATACAAGGTAAGAGGTAGGAATATAAGCTTCTCGGGAACAAATTCAACCTTCACGGATTGACGCCAGATTTTCAGGAGTTGAAGCTTGCCTAATTTACTAATCTTTTAGATGTGGGCCCGTATGAATTCTTCACGGGATCTAATAGAAAATGCGTATTGTGAATTTTCCCCTATCAAATCTATTGAGAGCCGCCATCTTGAAATTATTTGGGAAGAGCCCAACGCGCATGCTTGTCAGCCATGTTGTCCTCGATTTCTGGCCATGATCGCACCCGCCAATCGTGGTAGACTACACAAATGCCATCGACAACCCAAATTTACAAATCTAAGCGCGAATATTAATTTGAAACAAAGGTATATGAAAACTCTTGTTTAATGTCAATGAATAGCCTAGGCAAATGCTGTACAAAGAACGTACAAAGAAGCACAAAGAACGTTGATGAAGTGAACTTGCAAGTGACACCGATAAGTAAACATGATGCTGTTAATATTTAACACCCAAGACACTCGACATATGAACGTTGTATGGAAATACATTAAATACAGGCAATTGTGTTTTGTGTCTTGAGAATTGTGTTTTTTATTGGAGATTGTGTTTTGTTAGCTCTCTCCCAAAACGGAACTCCTGCTATAATGCTCCTATTTTTCCTTTATTTATCTCATTTCGTTTATATTATGTTTATATGAAGAATTTTTTTGCCAGAACGTTTTTCCTCAACCGGGATCCCGGCTTGAGTGTGACAATTTTCGCCATATAAATGCTTTGTCCCGCCTAACCGGGACGATATGACGGATTCCGTATCGAGTATTTATTTTGATTCTTAAGCTGTTTATTCGATACAAATGAGTGATAGCGGGACAGCAGATCTTTGTAATACGTCAAATTCTATTTATTTTTCTGTTATTCTGCAGTTTTTACAACTTTCTAGCTGTGTTGTGAAACGCTCCGGTTGTAATTGTCCCGCATGAAACCATTCTCATATAAACCCGGGATGAGAAACGTCCCGTCCCGCTTTCTTGTTTACCCGGCTCCCAAGTAAACAGCCCGTAATAAAGGTGAAGTAATACGAGCAAAAAATTGCTGCTGCAACATTGTTGCGTTTCAAGTTAAAAAGTGTTGTTGCACGTATTACCTGCAACCTCAAACATTGTCACGCAACGTAATTTCGTTGCAAGTTGAAACAGCATGTTGCAGCAAGTAGAACTGGAGTCTACTTTTTTCAACATTTTTTTTCAACTTGCAACAAAATCATTGTTGCGTGACAATGTTTAAATTGGGTTGAAGTGGGTAGTAATACGTGCAACAACGCTTTTCGACTTACAAAGTTGCGTTGAAAGTTAAAGAAAAATGTTACCCGTATTACCTCATCTTAAGTAAGCTTCGCCGTAAAAGTAAGTAAGCTTCGAAAAAATGCGATTAAATAAAAAAAGAGGAGCTTCATAGCTAGTATTCCAACCTCGTCCCCAGGGCCATTTGTGGGGGCTGGGACAAGATGGCGGCCAAAAACAAAATGGCGGGAACAAATGGCCCTGGCACAGGCTGCAAAAAATGAGTCATATTTTGACTCATTTTTGACTCGGCCCAGGCTTCACAAAGTTTATCGCGCTTAGTCAGGCTCAATTATTTTCTGAATATTTAGCTCAGCTTGACTGACCCAAACTGAAAACAATCAAAACATCATTTCCAAACACATTGTCGAATTATTAAAATAAATACACTTTTAATAAATATCTGTAAATGCTTATTATTTATCATTTGCTTCACCGTTGTACCAAATTCGCAAGAAACTGGATTGCCGTTGTATGTCTGGCCGGGCCGCCTTGTTTTCGTAAGTTTTCGGTGGATTCAATTCAGAGTTTTGAGAAACATTTAGGCTTCGTTTCGTCAAGAACTCTTGTTTGAAAAAAGCCTGCTTCTTAATGGCCAAACATGTAAATTCTGCCCTGTGGTGTACTTTCCTTTCGCAGCCAAAATACTTTTTGACTTTGTTCACCAAGTCTTTCGTTCGCCCGATTTAGAAAACACACTGAATTGCCGTCACATGGACTTCGTTGTATGGCAGCCAGGGCACAGAGACGACACGACCCATCATTACATGTTCTTCCCACATTTTCACGGGTGTTTCGCCAGCTTTCCTCACATTTTCATTCATTTCGAAGTTGTTTTTTAACAGCAGGCAATTCTGAATATAATTTGAGCCCAAAAAACAAATGCCCGCGAGTTAGCCTGCTGCCCGCCTTGTTTGCACCAATCAGAATACCTAAAACATCCAAAGTTATCTCGACCAATCAAATGTGGTGATAGCTCAGCCTGTGCCAGGGCCATTTGTTCTTGGCCGCCATCTTGTCCCAGCCCCCACAAATGGCCCTGGGGACGAGGTTGCTAGTATCCTTATATTACGCTAGCCTATTCACGAACAAGCTGAATTAACAAAAACAAAACAAAAAAACAAAGCAAAAAAAAACAAGTCACTTCGACAGCTAGACCCGGTTTACACGGTACCGGATGAATTCGGAACCGGTCTCAAATTAGCACGTTTCCGCCTGTTTACAAGTCCTTTTAAAACGTGAACTGATCACACCTTTTTGCTGTGTTTTCATATATTAAAGCACAAATCACCGTGTTTTTTCTATACGAGTTAAGCATTTATTGAACTTGTTTTTGTTTTTTTTTGTCGAAGCTTCTCACACTTCAAGCTCTTACACATTCCCTTTTTTTTGTTCATTTATGGTTATAATACGTTGTTTATTTTAACCTTTTTGCTTTTATATAAAATACGACAAAAGTGCTTTCGATTTCCGTGTATGGATACTCTGATCCTGCACGGTTATTGACCAATCAGAGCTTGCGTAGTATAAATGTTATGTTATAAAAAACATACCTCCTTCATATGTCGTATTTGTTACGGTTTCACTAAGATTCCCGCCACCAGCCGATGTATAAGCTTGAACCCAGAAAATATAAGATGTAAATGGTCTTAGAAATTCAACCAATTTTTCGTTGGTCGCTCGAGGTACGTTCAAGTTTATCTTGGTATTATTCTCCATCTCCATTTTATAATAGATAGTGTACGCTCGAATAATGCCATTTTTATGTTCTGGTGATGTCCACGTTAATCGTATCGAAGTGTTACCCTCAACCACGCTTTGTAAGTCCCGAGGCTTGCTTGGAGCTACATCATAAACAAACATAGATATATACATTGTAAAGTAGTCAATTTAAGTCGTTCCAAAAACTACTTTAGGTCAAGTATTTTAATTTAGTTTGATTAAATTCATAGTGATCACAACTCTGTTATAAATAAAAAAACAACAAAACAAAACAAAACAAAAAAACCCCAACAAAAAAAAACAAACTCTGTTAAAGTGCTGTTTACTAGTTTTCTCTTTGTTTCGCATTTTGTATTATCGATAAATAAGAGAATGCACCGAAGTTGATGGTGTACATTGGTGATTGTAAACGCACCCGCTTCACACAAACACACACAAATTTGCTTAATTAACGTGTAGATAGAACAGCTATAACAACTGCGATGCCAACACCTTCCGGAGCTAACAGCTAACAGAGTTGAATGACTTTAACTTTAACCCTTTGACTCCCAAGAACGCGTGTAGACGAAACGCGACAAAAGGGAATAGTCCTGGTAGTCAAGGGGTTAAAAACCTCAACATCTCAATACTTAAACCTTTAGTATTTTACTTCTGGCTAACGCCATACGATTTTACTCGTCCATGGAATATATATATATATATATATATATATATATATATATATATATATATATATAAAAATTGGGCAGGCAGCCCAATTTCACGTTGTGTGCAGCACCTCCTGCTTTCGCGCATTATCAGACGCGACACGGCTGTTAAAAAGCACCTCACAGGGCCCCCCTGAACTGATGGCTGAAAGGAAAGCGAAATTTGCATGTTTATAAATCCGTGTGCTTCATGGGTATTCATGGGGATTTTTTCGAAACTGAAGGTTGGAATAGGACGACAAATTATCGGACTTTACATGTGAAAGGAAACGATGTTGATCGGATGGGTTTATTGTGCTACAAACGACGATCTTTCACCGCGCCGTCGAAATTAGTGTGCAACCTTTTCTTCTCATTACAGGGGAAGTAGCGAGGGCAAACATGCTCTGGGAAATCTCCCCTCAAACTTCGAAATATCACATATCTGTTTCTTTCATTCTTTCATTGTATAATAAACCAATATAAACCACTTGAAGATTTGAGTGAAAAAAAAGTTAAACAGATAGAATATACTATTCAAGTATGGCATTAACATGCGAATTTGATAAAATTTCTCCTGAAACATGCAGAACGCTAGGTATGCAAATTATGCCTACATATATAGACGTCATCCTCATTACCATTTTGGAAATACAAACGTCAATATATCAACAAATAAAAGCCCAGATCAAAATATATTTTGACATACAACCATTCACGTTACATAGAATTCATATCAGCAATACGCCCAAGTTCCCCAGCTTCCGAAGTTACACATTAACTTCTAGAAAACGTTCCTTGAATCCTGAATTTGCGTTTTCAAATGTTCGTGAAAAGGTGCGCTAAAGCAATGGGAAATTTGGTCAGTAAGGTCCGTCACTCAGAGTAACACATTATTACTAGGTTTTTTAATCTCAACCTCTTAGCAAATGTTCCTCAGGATCCAGAATCCCAAGATCCCACTTTTTTCCAGGTAAATACACAACTTCCAGAGTTTACAGCTTACAGTATTTGCATAGTGTCTACTGTGCGCATGCGCGCAGCAGACAAAAAATGTTTAAAATATGTTAAGGAATTGTATTACTACTTTAATATACTAAAACAGTGTCTACCTGCTTCATTTGTTTGTTGAACAACAGGATCGCTTTTATTGCCAGCACCAGCAGAAGTGTACGCTTCAATCTGGATGGTGTAGTTAGTGAATGGCTTCAGTCCAGTGATAATTTGACTCCGCAAGTTAGCCGACACATTAAGCGTTTTGTTCTGATTCATTTTCCCACGATAATAGGAAATAAGGTAATTTTTTATTACACCGTTTTCCTCTTTTGGGGGAGACCACGTCACATTCAACGCAGTTGAACTCAAAGAAGTTACGCTTACATTTTCTGGACTTGTTGGAGCTATATTTGAAAGGGGAAAAATACTATGTTATCTCGATGCAATACCACACCACACGCACAACGTCGCACCACACTCCACAACATACCACATCATACAATACAATACTATACACAATACCATGACAAACACAAAATCCTATCACATCATCTCCCATATATGCCATGCCATGCTATGCTATGCTATGCTATGCTTAGTCTGGTACCATGGTCCAATTTCAAAATAAATAAGGACCAGGTAACCACTAATTACAACCTCGCATCATTTAGGGCTGTACGTCTGCGCATATCTTGGTTGCGGGAAAGTCTCAACCAATAGGGGAGCAGAAATCTTTAATTACCTGGCCCATATTCCTTAATTAGGCCAGGGTACCATGCTATGCTATGCTATACTGTGCTATGCCTTGTTATGTTACGTTACACCACACCACACCACACCTCACCACACCACACCACACCACACCACACCACATCACACCACATCACACCACACACCAGACGACACCACACCATACCATACCAATACCATACCATACCATACCATACCATACCATACCATACCATACCATACCATACCATACCATACCATACCATACCATACCATACCATACCATACATGTGAGTAACAATTGACGAAAATTTTATCGTAAAGTAGTTTTACTGTATATAAATGCATTTCGATACAGTTATTTTATGTTTTATTATTGCTAAAATTTAAATAGGTATGTAATAGAGGCGTTTTTTATACTCATCAATTCAGATTGTACATGTTCCCTTGCTACATCGAAGAGAGTTGCAAATGGTTAAAACAGGAGCTTGGAATGGCCATTGTGCCATTTTGCCTTGGAACAATGGAAAACCAACAACTCAGCCTTCGGCTTCGGCAGATAACATTGTCCTCAGTCTGGATAATTCTCAATATCATACTCAGCCTCATCCAATAATTGTTTCTTGTTATATATTATGTGTCAAAGTACGTTCCTCTAGCTTTCTGATTGGAAGAGCTGCCCTTGTGTGGCGGTTCGAAAATCGTGTTTCCGGGCTTCGCCTCGGAAAACAACAGCGGTCTCGGGGCGCAAAACCCACAGTTTTCCGTGCAGGTAAATAAGTGTTTAATATAAGGGAGTGTTTACATGAGGCCAGCTCGAACTCAGGCCGGACTCCCGTTAGATCGGTTGTAGTGTTTTTACTGTAGATCGTTTTCATTAGTTCACCCTGAGATTCAGTTCACACCGGCCTAATGTCATGCAGGTTGCCAGCTAGACCAAACTGAAATTTTGTGGCCAGTATAACTCCAGACCGGCTTTACATGTAAACAGAGTTGTCTATAAGTCTGATTCGAACTGATTCAGACTGCAAAAAAAAAACCCTGCCCTTTAACCGACGTTATACGGGAACCAAGGCCACGTGCAATTTTAAGACCGGCCTCATGTAAACAAAACCCAAAATGCAAAATTCAGTCCGGCCTGAGCTCGGGCCGGCTTCACGTAAATCATATAAACACTCCCTTAGTTTAGACACACATACATACATACATACATACATACATACATACATACATACATACATACATACATACATACATACATACATACATACATACATACATACATACATACATACATACATACATACATACATACATACATACATACATACATACATACATACATACATACATACATACATACATACATACATACATACATACATACATACATACATACATACATACATACATACATACATACATACACACATACATACACACATACATACACACATATTATATATATATATATATATATATATATATATATATATATATATATATATATATATATTCCAGCACAACTTACTATCTTCCAACGTTTTTGCAGAGATGGATTTACTTGCACTGGTACCAATATTATTATTTGCTGCTATGGAAAAATTATACCATGTCCAAGGCGTTAAAGACTTTGCGGTAAAGGTTGTTACATTCGAACGGAAGTGCATAGATCGTAAAGTATCCTCCTTTCCAGTCATAGCATAACTCAGGTTAAACGACCGTATTTCACTGTTCCCATTGAAGATTACCTGCCATTTTAAGGCTATTGACCTGGGTGTAATGTGTGTGATTGAGACATTCAAAGGATCCGGGCGTTCTAAATACAAAAATATTATAAATATTATTATAAATATTATTTTAGATAGATAGATAAAAAATAGAAAATCTATATTTCAGTAGGGTAAAAGCAATCATTATTTACAGAAATGAAAGCACTGTTATCAACTGGTGCCCTATATCATAATTACAAAAAATAACAAAAATATATATGAACTTTTACTTCCAAGTAGAGTGGTCAAAAACTACATTCATAATAAAAAAAGTGATTTGACCGATTCAGTTCTTTGCCAAAGAAGGCGCAGCAAATCACTTTGCCAAATGGTAGTTCTAGACACAATGTCACGATAAAAAGTAAAATAACTAATTAGGAACTGGAGGAAAGAATCAAGTTTCTTTAAAACTGTGACAACCAATCTGAAAAAGTGAATATCTCGCCTCCGTTGAGTCCTGTTGTAACTAATTCCTATCTTAACTGCTAACAATAATTATAGACCAATATCTGTTTTATCTGTGTTCAGTAAAATATTTGAGAAACAATGTACAATCGATTATACAACTATCTTGAGGTCGACAATATTATCAAAGAACTTCAATTTAGTTTCAGGAATAACCATTCCATGCACACACATCCCATGCCCCGATAAGTATGATTGAAAATTTGAAACAAAAAAAATAAACAAACCATTTCCCCAAGATCCCTCTTCGATTGATTTAAAAAAAGCCTTTGATATAGAGTTGGTAGAGCATTGGACTAGTAAACCGAAGGTCGCGGGTTCGAATCCCAGCTGGGCCAAGTAGAGTTTTCACTACTTGTCCGGTATGGTTCGTCACGCCGAGTAGCACCTTATTAATTATTTAACAATTATTCGCCGAAGGCGAGGTGACTAACGGTGAATAGTAACCGAGACGAAGTCGAGCTTAATAACCTCGACTTATTATTATTCACCAATATTCACTGAGCCTGAGGCCAATAATTGTTTTAGTATAAATACACATTTTCGTATTTTAGGAAGAACATTTTCTTTAAAATTGTTAATTTCCTCGTCTGTTGCATTGACAAATTGGCTGAAGGCCATTTTGAATAAACGCTGAAGGCGATTATCGGGAATTAATCCGAAGTAGCTCGACCAAACAGCGCGCGAGATTTTCCATAATCACCTGTGTATTTATACTAATACTCTTTAACACAGTTTTCTTTGAGCCTGGAGAATTTGATGCATGTAATGTGTTAAACCATGAATTTAGTGGCTACATGTTTACCAAGTCAGTAAGTTGAAAAAGTTGAAAAAAAATGCATTGGGTGGAATTTTTTCCTCCACAGAAAATATATTTCGTTGTGTGGAATTTCATTATGTCAAAAAATTTATGCAAATTTAATGAGTTGCAAAAACTGACCGGCACATTACCAGAAAAAAGTTATATTCAGCAGTAGTCAGCGGCGCATCATTATTTGACAACACGCATGCGCAATCTTAGAATCTAACATGGCGACTAGAAAAGAAGATGCAGTCACGATCTGGATGCATCAGATTTAGTTTCAAAAAGAAGATTAATTATATGCACTTAAACGAGAGTTCAAGGAATGACATATGTGGCAGTCGCTTCTTTATCTCCCTGCATGCATGCAAGTAAAGTTTTGTACGGTTACACTGAACGTTAGTAAAGGAGCCCCGTTCCTCTGCGTAAGAATGTATCCAAGGGAAAATGAGAAGATAACTTTTCAAATTCTTTCCGAAATTGAATAGTGCAGTTATTAATTGCAGACATGCTGTGAGCCTGTAATTATTTGGCGCTTTTTTATGGCAAGCCGCTGACCGTATTACTATCGTAAACTCAGTTACTAGCCCCATTTAAATTGAGCATAATTTGTTTAAAAGACTGTTGACCATCACAAGGAAGTTTTTAGCTTCTAGTTTTACAAGGAAGAAACTAGCTATCCGAAGGTATGATTCTTGGGGGAAATGGAGCGTTGTAGCAAAAGTTATGTTGCATGCTTCGAACACGGGCAAATTTATGGGATTTGGCGTGTATTGATGGACGGTTATGATAGTTCACTCAGAGATATAAATTTCAAAGGAAATATATATAGACCAAACTACTTTACAGTTGCTCAAAACAGGTCTTAATGTTAACACTGTCTCTTCATTCGAGAAGTGAGTGGTAGACATTTTGGGAAAACCATGTAAATTTGTCTTAATTATCCAAAATACAAATTGATAGTACAGTGTTTTTCGTTTATTTACAATGTAGTATCTCAGATTGATTGAAACGCGAGTGCTCGCGTTATTTTCGTAAAAAATATATATGAAATTCATGGTCAGGTTGTCAACTCCTAGCTAACTTAGTGCATGTAACATATATTGGGGAATCATCCCAGACCTAGACATTTTCAAATATATATTTAGGGAAGTAATAAATTATGATTTCGTGATTTTGTTACTAGGAATACGTTATAGGAATGTATTCCTTCCCATCTGAGCCGAATTAAGTCTTGCGTAATTGCGAATGTCACATTTTTCTGGCCATGAATTATTGCCTGCATGTGGGCCTTTACACCTTGCGCGTTACTGTAAGCAATAATGTCCATTCAAAGACGCACTTCGTGCATTTTGCATCTGTTGAGTCCACATGATTCAATTCATTAACTCCATAGTTATATCGTATATTCTATCTGCCATTCTATCATTTATACATGTAACAGACATTTGGTAGACGTTCTTACCATGCTTGATGTTTACAGTTTTATTATATCTAATTTTGTTTTGGGGTTATAACGTTATCGCATTCGTATATTTATAGACGGCGTTGGACGGTGTCATTTCGACGGCTCAACGTACGTTGGTGTACAGCGGGCATTTTCTCTGGAATTTTGACGTCATTGACTGCTTGTTTCTAGCACTCAATAACGTCCAAATTGAAAAGAAATCATCGCTGGGCACCATGCAATTTCGTGCCTTCAAACCAAATCGTAAAGGCGGCGTCCAGAAGGACAAAATTCAAAAATAAAAACGTTATTTCTCGAAAACAAAAGCAGATATCGTAAAACTACCTACATTTTTAAAACTAATATTTTAGGCCATTTATTTAAAAATGATTTAGATAGATTGACTAGAGAGTAATGACAGAATATATATACCAAACTTCTACTCAATGTCTGCTAAATCGCACCAAGTTCGCAAACGAACCACATGCGCATCGTGTACATTACATACGTACAAATCATGATATATATAATTTATAAATATGTTACCTAAAACAACTAGTGGCACGATGGTATAATTGGTCCCCGCTGCATTTATCAGATGACAGCTGTAATTGGCAGTATCGTTCCTCCAAACTTGGTCAATCCGCAGACTACTGTTCCATGTTATTTCATGCTGGTTTTCATTCAGGGAAATATGATAGTGTCCATTTCCAGTGATTTCACTTCCATTTTTCTTCCACGATACATTTGGTTGAGGAAAGCCATAAACCACACAAGTAAAATTTACAGATTCTCCAATTTTCACCATCTTTTTAGGCACAGTAATACTTGCTTTTGGTCGAACTAATATATAAATAATACAAAATAAGAGACTTAAGTCACTTAAATGCCATATTAATTCGTATGTTCGGATGTACCATATGTTCGGATTTACCATACCCCATATATAATGTTAAGGTGCGGTTAATATATGCAAGCAAAAATTTTTAAAACAATCTTTTTATGCTATAAGTAATAGCATAAAAAGAGGTGTATTATAATACACCTCTTTTTATGCTATTATGTACCGCTTGACGAGGGTTATTTAGTAAAATTCGCGAGGGCAGAAAAATTCCTTTGTAATATCATGTTTGAGGGAAGTTCTTTTGTTGTCACGCCCGTTGACGTCAAACCGGGTATGATTAGTTCTAACCAAACCTGGTCTGACGTCAACGGAGGTAGGACTAGTAAAAATGAATTTTAATGAGGTATATTGGTTGTTAATGGACCTGTGAGAACAAAACAAATCCCCGCAAACATGATATTACAGTATTAGTTAGTTAAACCCCGATATGATAAGCAGCAAAGTGAGTACAACTGTCTTTCAAAAATTAGAATTCGTGGAAAAAATACAATTTACAAGTCTGGTTAAAGAATGTGTTAATGCGTTCTATTGTTCGAATCCCGAGTATAGACGACGAAATAAAGTTAAAAATGCATGTATTTAGATAGTGCAAATGCATCGGGTTTCGAATGCATCTTTTCCATGCCCTGAAAGGGCAAGTAATGCGTAGAAGGAAAATCTTTATTTGGAAACATTTCTTTAAATATCTACGACCCCAAGGATTGTTTACAAAAGTGGCGTGGTTGCTGCCTTTTGTTAGTGGGTTATTGAAGTAATTTCATGCACGACCAGCTTTTCGCATAAACGGCTATAACAAGTCAAGTGTTTACGTTTGCCTCTGAATATAAGAATGGGTATGATATAAGAAGAAATGGGTGTAATCAACCATTTCTTCATTCATTTCTTATAATTCACTCTAAATTTAATCCAAAAGCTAAAATACCTGCACAAATTCTACTGACCGACCGACCGACCGCCAGGCAGGCAGGCAGGCAGGCAGGCAGGCAGGCAGGCAGGCAGGCAGACAGACAGACAGACAGACAGACAGACAGACAGACAGACAGACAGACAGACAGACAGACAGACAGACAGACAGACAGACAGACAGACAGACAGACAGACAGACAGACAGACAGACAGACAGACAGACAGACAGACAGACAGACAGCAAGAAAGACAAAAATACAAGGGCAAAAGTACTGTATAGCATCTTTGCGGATTCAGCAAAATTCTAATCAAAATTTTAAAAAAATATATAACTTAAAAACAACACAAAAATAGGAATGCATTAATAGTTAAAACGTTTAGATGTTAATCACACAACATAAAAAGACTTGAGTAAAACTGTTCAACAAATGTATTCACTCACCATAAACCGTCAGCACTGCCAGTGCTGTTTTGTGATCCTTCCTATTTCTCAAGGTGCATGAATAGTTGCCTCTATTCGAATATTTCAAGTCAGTAATAACCAAGGTGGATTTCTTGCTGTTCATAGTTCCATTCTGGGACGAAATGTGATATTGTGTATTGGCCGTAACTATGTTTCCATTTTTTCTCCAGATAATATCTGGTGTTGGAATTCCATTACCCCTACAGTAGAATGACGCAGTTTGCGTTTCGTTCAACGTAGCGTCTTTTGGGGAATCCAGGATCTTAGGACGTGCTAGTGTGAAATTGTAGAGAACAAATACGAGTTGTTAGGTTTCTGGCACTAGCATAGATTAAAAGAGAAAAAAACTAAAAACGGAGAGAGCATAACAAAATCAAATGTCTGTAATTTATAATGTGACGATGTATTGACATCAGTTCGTAAAAATGCGGTCATTTAAAAAAAATATTATTAAAACCGCACACATGATTTGCTTGGTGATCTAGAGCAGGAATTCATTTTCCTACAGAAGTAATTTGCTATAATAGTTTAAAGTGGCTCCCACTGTTTCTTGAAACATGGAAAAAGTGTAAGTTTCAACTTCAGAAAGCGCTTATGAAAATTTTTGAAAAGACTACAACAGGTTTAAGTATAGGTTAGTTAGCGAGGCTGAGGTAACTAACCTACTTAGTTCAAGATCACCGAGGTTGCCTAAGAAAACTGAGATACTGAGTTCGTTATCACAGAGTTTGCCTAAAAACACTTCGATCGCGATGATAAATCCTTTATCACATTTGTGACCATTGATTAACACTTATTTTCTCAACCATGCAAAAATCAAGTTAATTGCCCTGGGCTAATATATATTAGCCTGGGGCAATTAACTTGATTCGTGCGTGGTTGGGAGCAACTATTATAAATAAACAACCGCGGTACATCAAAGAAAACCGAGGTGATCGTGAACTAATAACAGGTTAATAACAGGTTTACTGAATATAGAATATAGGTTAATACTGTTTATGGAGTAATTCACAGAATTCTAATGACATAAATCAAAACAAGGAAGTATAAATAATGTATATTATACAAGTCATAAGCGCATAGGAAGTACTAGAACAACATAAATTCCGAACACATCAACCAAATGAATCAGACAGAGTTTGACGCTACTTTGGCTTAAAACAGAGTTTGACGCTACTTTGGCTTAAAAGATTTAAAAAAAATAAATTTTTAAGCTAACTCTAAAAAGAAACAGCAAACAAACAAACAAACAAACAAACAAACAAACAAACAAACAAACAAACAAACAAACAAACAAACAAACAACAAACAAACAAACAAACAAACAAACAAATAAACAAACAAACAAACAAACAAACAAAAAACGTTCAGGCCAGAGTACCGTTAAACTGTCAAATAAAGCCGTGCTAAATCTTTACTGACGTCGAAACTATAGATTTTAGCTTTTAACTAAGCTTTCATGTAAGTCAATTAAAGTAAATAGAGTGTCCTGGATGGGAATGATAGAAATAATAAGCTAGATTATGTGAGACCATTTCGTGAGTTCTTTTTTCAGAAAAGATATATTCAGCACTTCTTTTAGTTTACTTTTCGTTTTCACCTTCTATCCTCGTTCACTTTTGTCGTGCTACATTTTGCACTAATAATCTGTAATATATATTTCAAGTTCTTTGCCTCTGATTCGACATAAATTATGCATGTAATTGGAATTCTGTTCATCATTAAATATGTTGTGGATCTTTTATTAAATTATCTCTTAGTATTCTGTACCCTTGTCCCAGGAGTTTTCTCTCCCGTTAATTATAGCGGTAAGATGAGAGAGAAGAGAAAACCTCTGGTAGGAAGCTGTACGATGATTGTCAAACCTCTCCAATAGAATTCTAGCAGAACAGAACGTGTTCGCCATCTCCGATTGGATTACCCTCAAACAGAGTTTGGATTCGTTGAACGTCTTATTAATAGTAAGGGTGATATGATTGGTTAAACATGTATTATATTAGCCTATGAGATTTGTAGCCAAATATAGCCTTACAATTACATGAAAGTGAGGTTCGTACCGCTTCCTATCAGAGGTTTTCTCTCGCTTCCTGTCTTACCACAATAAAATTACGGGAGAAAACCTCTGGAACCAGGGTAAATATTCTGTGATGCAAAGAACAACACGATTGATTAAATATTATGGGGTTTTTTTTACGCTGGTGCATGTTCGATGGTTTTCGCCCATGTTTTGCACTGCAATTAAAGTGCCTATGAAACAAAAATCAAGTTTGTCTTATTTGAAAGAACACTTAAAGTGTAGAGCAACATCTTTTGAAGTTTTTCGTTTCCTTGCTTCGTTCTTGAAATATTTGAGTTTGTTTGATATGCAAATTAAACATTTGTGCGTAATGAGTTATTGAAAAAAGTTATAGGCCTATATCTTTGCTATTATCAAACCAAAATAATTCGAGGGAAGCATTTGCGTGTGCCTTGCCCAGAACACTAAACATGTAGATTTTCAAGTGATTATATTTGACAATAGCAAAGATATATAACGTTTTCCGATAACTCATTATGCACGTGTGACGTCACAACATGCGACATTTACATCAAACAAACTGAAATATCTCAGGAACGAAGCAAGGAAACGAAAAACTGCAAAATATGTTACTGTATCATTTTAAGTGTTCTTTCAAATAAGACAAACTTAATTTTCGTTTCATAGGCACTTTAAAGCTTACTGAATATGCTTTGTTATATTTTAGAATTTAGACAATACGAAAAGTGCTTACAAATCGATGGTGCATGGTATACCATGGGATAAATGTGTTTTCATTAATCTTGTATGAGTATATAAGCAAAGCAATAGGTATATTTAACCAATGCCAAGTTTACCAAGACGCCTTGCAACTAGGATATAAAGTACTCAATACACCCATTGAAATAACAAGGTTAACGTATAATAAAATACTTTGCATTTTTAATAACTTACCAAAAACTGTAATGCTTGCTCTCGTTGAATCATTGCCTTCAATGTTCGCGACAGTGCACACGTACGTTCCTTCATTATCAATATTAACTGGAGAAATCACTAATGTTTTGTTTCCATTAATTCTTTTAGAGTTAGGAATGAATGGACGATCATCCTTAGTCCACGTGTAGGTCAAACTAGGATCACCAGAAGCCGAGCAGTTGAGCATGTACGACGTACCGTTTTGAACATCTTTATCCTCCAAATGGGTTGTTATTCGCGGTTTTACTAAGAAAAAAGATAATTTAGAAATGCGTTCTTTACCATAAATACCATACAAATTTTAAGTCCTCGTTCACGCGATGCCGGTACGAAAGTTATATCGGCAGAATATCGTTACGTTCATACGAAGCCGTTTGAATTTCAGAACGTTTTCGAAAGTGTTCAGACGACTCCGGAACCTTCTTCATGGTGTGCATCCACTATTACCGAGTTGTGCGCTGTTTAACTTAAAAGCCATGTTTCGTCAAAACTAAATGGAAACGAGGAGCAATTCAAAGAATATCTTATCCGACTAAAGCGTAGTGCATTCCAGGTTTACAATTTTAGTCTTTCTATTTAGAACTTGCCTTATCGACTCAATATTCTCCGATTTCCACCACCAGCTTGTCATTGGCATAATTGTCAAAATATGAGTGGAAGTTCTTAACAGAAGTTTTTTAAAGTCGAGAACATAAAGGAAGTTTTCCACCTCTGAAACAAAAGACACCCTTTCTAACCGGTGCATTCATAAGTCTTATAATCCATTACTGAAAGTAAATGCTATGTAAAATAAGTTTCAAACTAGTTTGGTAACCACTATATTATAAAGCTAAATTGCAACATATGTAACTCACCTAGCAATATACATGCTTACTGAAAGGACTGCATGCATGTAAAAAGGTACTTCATGCGTGCATGCAGGACTGCATGAATACAATTGCATGCACGCATGCAAATCTACTTGCATGCATGAACAAACTATACTGCATGGTACATGGGATGGTAAAACAATACTCGTCAATTTTTGAATAAGAATAGAGATAAATTCTCATAAGCTAAAAATGGGATACCAATATGGTCGCCATTTTATTGTTTTGGTATACCAATATTTTCGCCGTGACGTCAGATGAAAACAATCTATACAAATTTGTGGCAAACTCTAATAATACGATTCCTATATCAATCACTGAATAAACATATTCGAGTACTTACCATGAACAGTTAGGGTGGCGTTAACCATCACAGGATTCCCTTTGTTTTTTGCAGTACATGTGTATATCCCTTCATCGCGGTTCGTAACGTTCCGTAAAACTAACAAGCTGCTTTTCAGGGTTATATTCTGTGCGGGGATGCTACCATTATGTCTGCTCCACGATACATACGGTTCAGGGGAGCCATCTGCGATACATTTAAATGTGACATCTGTTTTTTCTAAAACTGTTGTTGTTTTGGGGTCCACCGTTACGTTAGGAATGACTAGATTAAGAAGAACAGAATTAATAGTCTTAGAATACAAAATTCAACGAGTTAACTGATTGGAGAATGATGGGCATATATTTGCATATAAAAAAGATTAGTCGAATACTGATAATCTCAGTACTTTTAAATATTCAAGTTAAGCTCGTGTAACCCAGTGAGCTCTAAATATAACTGGAGTGATATCGTTGTCGCGAACAACGCGCCAGGCATTCTGGTCTTCTAGTCGTCTGGTCAAGTCTGATTTGGCCAAAAGACCGCGTAGGAGACTGGAACTATACGTACTTCAGGCTTACATGTCCGCCATGTTTGGCTTTAATCTTTGCCCGGTTAATCACCAGCAGATATCACTACAGTTATAGAGCTCACTGGTGTAACCTGGTTTGTACAAGCGTTATACCTGTATACGACTAAAAAAGATTATCTTGACTTCTTGTCCTGGCAATTGTTACAAAGTCATAATTAACAATATGACGAAATAGATTATATTGCTAAATATCTGGTGTCTCCTTTTTAGCTACTTTATATAATAGCAACTTTCGAGTTTTAGAAGTTGTTGAATTTCGTCTTGAAAATCTCTTTCCAAAACTCATAGTCAATTGAGATATACATGGTTTGGAAACTCGGCAAACTTCAAAGCGCCTATAATGAGCTGTGATTTTACGGTCCTCGCCGTGCCGTGCCGTTCAATAAACTCGCATCACGTGTTTTATCAGGTCAACAAACGGTAAGACACTGGTACTCGTTATTAAGGGACCGTTTATTATTTATCGGACGGGGGGGGGGGGAGGGATGGGTGAGAAAATGGGGGGACCTATAATTTTTGCTACTTCCTTTGGGGGGACCCTGAAATAATTTATAAGTTCTGAAGGGGGGGGAGGCATGAAGTTTTTGTATTAAACAAGATAAGAGTCTTTGATGATCAACATTATTATACAAACAAACATTTCTTAGTAGGAAAAATCATTCAGAAAAGCCTTTAATTGGAATTATTTTGTGTTGTTTTGTAAAATGTAAAATAAAAGTAAAAGTAAACCATAAGGCTCAGGTATTTAGATCCTGGTTGTGATTTACCATCCCTGGTGTATTGTGTTGGTGAATAGTAGTGGAGGTGGGGTTAGTTTTAAGATTGTCAGGATTTGAACGGTCTGGGGGGGGGGGGGCACTGACATTATGTCCAAAAAAAAGCAGGGGGGCTACCAAATTTTTGAACTTTGCTTGGGGGGTACCTGAAAAAAAAAGAAAGTTTGGCAATTTCTCACCCATCCCCCCCCCCCCACCCCCCTCTCTGATAAATAATGAACGGTCCCTAAACATTACATAAACAACTAGACTAGTGTTATTATATCTTGTGTCCTATGATAAGTAATAAAATACACGTTACTTACGAACAATTTCAACATGCTTAAGATCCAGTTCATTGTCCTTGGTTTTCGTTGCCTTGCAAGTGTAGTTTCCAAACTGTTGGTAGGTTTGATCAGGGTTAACGTAAAGAATGCTTGTAATCGGTTCCAAGAATCCACTTGGTTCACTGTTTACAATTATTTGGTAAACATCTAAACTGGAGTTGGCATTTCCTAAACCAACCACAGTTCCATTCCTGAACCACCTCACGACAGGATTTGGATAGCCTTTACCATTGCAGCTGATAATCACTCTCTCACTTATACTTTTAACGTAAATTATAGATGTTGAATTCACTTCGGCTATTGGACGAACTAAAAATAAAACATTACAATAAGTGTAATCAATCGATACGCAATTCCATCTACATATATCAGTGGTAAACGCCAAAAAAATATTGGATGAGTAGATTAAATCCTACAAACAACTTAAAAAAAATTGCCATGATAGACAAAAGTATGTTTTAGTCTGGCTGATCTTATTTAATTAATATAAAGTGCTTACGAAATAATATTTTCGCTAATTTCTTTATTTCATAATACTAGAAATACATAAACGCAACAACCCCTCGCCCGCTTTAACGCGTATTTTTGTAACACATACCCCCACCCCCCACCCCCCCCACCCCCCCCATGTTTTAAGCAAAATTTCCAGTCGAAAATAGTTACATAACAGTGGTTGAAGAAAGAAGCTGTCGAAGCAAAACTTAGATTTAATAAACTCCGGTAGTCTGGTTGTAAAACATATTTTGTTTATTCGAGGTTTCGAAAGGGTTTTTTAGCAAGCCTTTAAATGGCTTCCATGTTCATGTTTTGATTTCAAATGGTTTCCATGCATGTTGTTTATTACAACGACAGAACTCAAGCAACCTAATCTGCCAAATCTGAAAATTAATAGCCCCAAAAAGAATATATAATATAGACTAACAAACCACACAGTGTAATTGGACCTAGCAAAATGCAGAACTTGATTCGAAAATACTTTAAAATATGAAAAACATGCCACGTCCTATAGAAAAACTTGATCTTGACTGGCGTCTTCAGCAGGACACGTCGGCAAAAATAAACTGTAATAACTTAAAACCAGCAATTGAAACAAAGCAAAAATATACAGTATTAATCGGACTGTCAAGGTGAAACTGAAATAGCAAACATTTATTTCAAAGTATTGACGAGAAAACATGGAAAACGTTTGTCACGATTCACGACACGTTTTAAGAAAACAGCTGACATTCTCAATGAGATTTTTTCAGACATCTTAAACTTTGCCGTTTCTCTCGCTATCATACACGACACTGACTTTCCCGTTGCCTTCTCTTTCTAGTGTACTTGTTTATCTTTTTTTTCTGACTGCCTGAGTTTGTTAGCTTCGGTTTTCTTTGCTAAGCAAATAACTTCCCTGCCTTCCACTGTTTCGTTCAGTTGTCGTCGCGACAGTTCTGTACGTTCTTTCAATCTTTTCGACTTTCGCTCAACACTTTTCCTTCGAGTTAATAGTTCTTGTCGCTTCCCCCTAAAGTTTCCTTGTTTTATTGAGCTGCATTTTCTCTTTCCATAGTGACAAATAATAGTATTTTCGCATGTATATTTCCATATTAATGTTCCCAGTGGCCCACAATCTTCACCGCAGTCATGGTGTGGTCCGTCCACACATATATACAAATATTCAGATCGCTCAAATTGATTCGCATTGTGACACGCGTGTAAAGTGGACTCCACGCATGTCGAGATTAGCACCCTCACCGGGCTCCGGGCCTTCGGCCCTACGCCCGGGTTCGGGGATAAAAATATTAGAAATCACCGATATTACTAAATATGCTCACTTTGTTTTACGTGTTCAGAAAGTGCTTTATTTTTATATTTAAACTTGCCAAACCGTAGCATTTCTTAAGTCGAAATGTCAGCAAGGACTGAGACGAGTGACAATACCTGTGACGTCGCAAGGTGAATTAGTGAACAAGCAAAGTTTATGATAATGATCCACCGTGTGACGTCAAATAGTCGTTGTGGTCGCGTTATTGTGTTGACATTTCACGGCCCTAGCTATCAACTTTGAACTGAAAAGTGAAGTGTTTTTCAAAGACGTAAATATTAAAGAACATATGTACGAATATTAGAATTTTCTATATTTTTATATTATCATATAATATAAAAAGCAAAAATTTAATTTCATAAGCACTTTAATAGATAAATCAATTAAATAATTCTAAAAAAATGTTGAAATCTCTTTACAGTTTGTTTCGGTTAATTGTGGTGATAGCGCTGAGATTTGTCGTCCACCTATATGTATAATAGATTTTTATATTCAGATTGACGTTATTTCTAATAGGTGGTTTTCACTGTGACGTCACAAAATTCCAGTCGATCGAGAATCGGTCCAGTAGACGCAAAGATACGCGAGTTTTTTTGAAAGTGTTTTGATCGGGAATATACATAGCGAAAGTTTAGGTCTGGCAAGATATCAGATTTCTTATTTCTAACATCTACCTTAATTTAAATGATAACACTTCAGTCTTCAAATCATGAGCAGATGCAGAGATGCTTTTAGTAATTAATACTCTTAGAGGTTTAAAAACCTCTATTAAGTTCAGAATTGACTTTAAAATTATTATTATAACATTTAAAGTAATCTATGGACTTGCACCGAAATATATTTGTGATTTAGTTGCAATCAGGAAACAATGCAAGTATAGTCTGCGTTCGTACTCTGGTCTATTATTACAACCAACCACTTTCAAAACCAAGAAGACTCTGGGCGATCGTTGATTTTCAGTTGCGGCAACAAAGCTCTGGAATAGTTTACCAATTGACATTCGCCAAGAGGACAATTCTATTAAATTTAAAGTGCTATTAAGACACATCTTTTTAAGAAGGCTTATTATTAATATTGTTAATTATAATTTTATCTTGTAAATATTTTATTGATATTCTATCTTGTAAATAACCTCTATATTGTAATGCGCACTTGATCATATACATATGTAAAATCGCGCAATAGAAATATTAAATATTATTATTATTATTATTATTATTATTATTATTATTATTATTATTATTATTATTATTATTATTAAGGCAAGTAAATAGTAAATCATATATGTACGGCGCGATTCGAGCGCGACGACGCTGAGTTTACGGATAGAATGATTGGAACATAGCATTCATGCTTTCCTTCGTAAAGTTGTTTATGAACGCGAAATCTAAATGGGAAGATTCCAGTATACGGAATTTTTTATTGATCTGACATGAAAAAGTGCACGAACAGTCGAACACCACTCGTGTGAAATATAATAGACACGAAACAACAACAGTCTGCAAACCGAGTTTAATATGATCACTTGTTTAGAATTACGCTATTACCCTTTTTAGTACACTAAAAAGGGTAACAGGGTATCTCTAACAATTGATCATTTACTAAATTTGTAATTCAGTTACAGTTCAAAAGAAATATAGTAGAATTAAAATTTTGTTACAATAGTGACAATAATGGATTACGCTAAAGACAAAAAACAAAACATTATTTGTTGATAGAGACTTTTTAATTCCTTTTCAACATTTCTTAAAATTCAATATTTTACCATTAATGACGATATATAATAACGTGAGAATTTGTTGCCGTGACAACAAAAGCGCCATATATATTGGGATTTAGTATACTATCAACCTCTATAAATTTAATTACCATACGTCCTACCTTTAACACCAGAAGAACACCAAAAAAGCCCTGTTTATAGATACGGTTAAATAGGTGGTGTGCAACCAATCCCTTGAGATTCGAAGGACAAAGATATTTTTGCCATGTTTGATGAAATTATACTTGGAGATGATGAAAAAGTTTGTCAAATTCATCCAACATGGGGCAATGACGTAAGATGCACACCACCAATAGGTGGGTCTTCTGACTCTGACTATCAGTTTTTTAACTATACTCTAGTCACATGAGAAAAATGAGCTAAATTCAAATGTGAATAACATAAAAATCATGCATGTCGAAAGATAACATTTTTGGATTTATCCCCGAGCCCGGGTGAGGGTGCTAATCTCGACACGCGTGGAGTACACGGGAAATTACACGCAAGTGGGAAAGAAATTCTGCGAAAAGTTTACACACATATATATATATATATATATATATATATATATATATATATATATATATGTTATCAACTCCACAACTTGGGCAGTTCGAATAGCAGGGTACTGGTAACTAACCTGTTAAATTATTCAAATTATTTAAATTTACGTCAGCAAATTATAATTTATAAGTTCGGTTGGATTACGAAATAGTTTTTCAACGATCATGACGAAAGAAATCTTTGCCAAAAAAAATGGTTTCAGCTAAAATATACATTAATATTACTATGAAAAAAGATCAAAGAAAGAAGGCTAAGAAGAGGTGTGGCAGCGAGAAAAAGACAACAATAAATACGACTTAAAACCACTGGAAAAAACCTAAAAATTAATACGATAAAGACCGAAAACGATGTCGACCGAAATGTAACTGAAAGAAGAAGGATGTGTCCTGAAACTGTTCAAAGCCGGTAAAGAATTTTGCTCTGGTGTATTCTACATAACTCGAGAGGGAACGATGAAGAAATTTTGAAACAAACGGCTTTTTAGATCATGAAGAGAACTCAATGATGCCTTGTCATATTTATGTGTCAACGAAATGTGTCAACGAAATGTGTCAACGAAAAAAGTAAGAAACCGCGAAGGAGAAAAACAATCCGAAAAGACTAGACTGAATTGGCAGTGTTTGCGGTCATAAAAACAGAAGAAAGTTTAACGGTAGGAGATTCGCATTTAATAGTTTAGCTGAGTTAAAACGGAAGAAATCATATCTTGAAAATGAAAATGAAAATTAATATAAATATTATATTGTCTAAAATTGTCTTTCAACGCTAGGACGTTGACATTGTGTGATTTGTGTCTTTTCTTGGCCACTGTTTATATATATTTTTGGATGAAAATTTGTCATTTTGTTCTTCTCGTTTATTTTTTTAATATGGACATTACATGTTCTTTCGGTGTGTCAATACACGACTACAGATGAACCTTGCTAACTAATTTTCTGGATGTTTTCTGATCTATGTTCATTAATACAACAAAAAACAGAAATTAGGGGGGGGGGGGAGGGGGGTTAAAAAATGCATATTAAGCGGGCGAGGGGTTGTTGCGTTCATGTATTTCTAATAAAAGAGTAAATTTACCTTCAACGTTAACCGTGACATTCTTTTGCTCTTCACGATATTTGTTTTTTGCTGTGCACGTGTATATCCCTTGTTCTTGACGTGAGATATTTTTTATTGCCAGCGTTTGGTTGTCGTCTGCCAGGACAAACTTTGGCATCTGAAGGGCACTCGAATAATTGAACTTTGTCCATGTAACGTAAGGAAATGGGTCTCCCACGACACTGCAGTTCAAAGTGACGTTTTCTTTAAGCTGATGGATATCAGTCTCTGATATGAACACGATTTTGGCAGGAACTACAAGAAGAACAAAAAACAATAATAAACACAAAGTAATCGTAACGGATAAAGGTGCAGCGAGATTTGAAAAAATCCTCCAGTTTGAACTTATTATATAATTATGTATAGGTTATTTTGAGGGATACGTGATTTATTGACTGAGGGCAAAGCCCGAGGTGAATAAACACATATCCCCGAAGGGCCTCAAAATAACGTACTTATTTTTCACATGGCGAGGTTGACAGGATTTCATAAGATAAGGAGTGGTGCGGGGTATATTAGAAGGGAAGATTAGAGGGGAATATTATAGCGAGGTAGGTAGAGGCCTTAGAGGGGTATATTAGAGGGGAATATTAATCTATTTTTTTCCCAGGGGCTATTGAATATATTCCCCGAAAAGAACAAAGAAAACCGAGCCAGGTGAAAAATAAGTAAACTATATATCATGCATAGATTATTTGCGTTGCACATTGTGGTAATAATCCTTAGAAAATTAAAGAATACGTGAGCCATGCCAAATAAAAAGTACTAACTTAAGAAAACGTTATGCAAATGTAACGCACTTACAAGTAATAATAAACAATGAATAATAACAATAACAATAAAATAATAATATAAAAAGTTACGTCAGGGATTGCACAGTCAGAGTAGTCTGTAGCGTCTTGACTATGTAAAACGCTAGCAAATTTTGGTAGCTTCTGAGCCACTCTCCTTGCGTGGAAAGGGCGTGAGCTGTCGCCCACCTTGTATTTCGGGACTATTAATATAACGACGACAACAACAACAACAACAACAACAACAACAACAACAACAATAATAGAAAAAGAAGTAGAAAAACCGCAAGGTAGAAGTTTTATTGATAATGTCTCAATGCAGAAAGTGAAGATAATTTGGAATCTAAAGATACAAACTGATGAAAAGATAGAACATTCAAGGCCAGAAATTGCAGGATGTGACAGAAGCAAGTGTTTCCAGGTATTGTCAAATAATAAGCTGAGATAAAGCAAAATAAGAATAAGAAAAAGAATAAGAATAAGAATAAGAATAAGAATAAGAATAAGAATAAGAATAAGAATAAGAATAAGAATAAGAATAAGAATAAGAATAAGAATAAGAATAAGAATAAGAATAAGAATAAGAATAAGAATAAGAATAAGAATAAGAATAAGAATAAGAATAAGAATAAGAATAAGAATAAGAATAAGAATAAGAATAAGAATAAGAATAAGAATAAGAATAAGAATAAGAATAAGAATAAGAATAAGAATAAGAATAAGAATAAGAATAAGAATAAGAATAAGAATAAGAATAAGAATAAGAATAAGAATAAGAATAAGAATAAGAATAAGAATAAGAATAAGAATAAGAATAAGAATAAGAATAAGAATAAGAATAAGAATAAGAATAAGAATAAGAATAAGAATAAGAATAAGAATAAGAATAAGAAAAAGAATAAGAATAAGAATAAGAATAAGAATAAGAATAAGAATAAGAACAAGAACAAGAACAAGAACAAGAATAAGAATAAGAATAAGAATAAGAATAAGAATAAGAATAAGAATAAGAATAAGAATAAGAATAAGAATAAGAATAAGAATAAGAACTGACATTTGGCAGGACAGTGTTTCTGTCAAAGATTGAGTATTGTCGTTTAAAAAAAGAGTACAGATCAATAACGTGTCTCAATACGTCATATCAGCTGTTCACAGGCTTGTTGGAAAGATACATGAAAGATCATGCAAGACAAAATGACATATGGGACGAAAGACAGTTAGGAGCCAGAGAAGGCGTGCTTGGTACTGTTGACCACCTACTCAATTGTTGACAAATGCATAATGGACGAAGTGAGGGAGCACAAAAGGGATTTGGCAGTGGCCTTCTATGATTACTAAATAGCTTATGATAAAGTACATCACGATTGGATGCTCATGGTGTATAAATAGATGGGAATATCAAAGAATGTGATCAATGTGCTGCGGAAACTGATGAGCAATTAGTAAACGCCATTGGAGATGAATATTGGGGCCCCGGAAAATACAAAGCAGATGGATCAGAATAAGGTGTGGCTTTTTACAAGGAGAAATAACAAAGTTGTTGGAAGAGACAAGAGGAAACAGGATGGGGCTTCGAGCGACATATGAAGAGAACACACAGCCCATTCATTGACGACCTGAAGTCTTACCAAGAAAGCCATGAGCAAATGGAAGCTTTCAACGAAATAATAGTAAGAGCTAGAGGTGATACAGGAGCAGTGTATGGTGTAAAGAAATGTGTAGAGATTGTGCGCAGGCGAGAAAAGATGATCCAAAGAGAGAGACTGACGATATAGGATGAAAGAGAAGAAGCTTTGGATCCGAAGAAAGATGATTTTTACAAGTTCCAGGGGATAGAACAGGGAAAGCTGATTGACCAGAAAAGAAATGCAGAAAACACTGGAGAGCTTGGTAGACCTACAATCATGGAATAATTACATTGGGACAACTTGCAACAATGTCACTTCTAAGCAAAGATGCATTTTGCACAGTTAAGTTATCCTCCTCCTCCCCCCCTCCCCCACCATACAATGTTGGTTCATAAACATGGTATGAGGTGCGGGTAAGGCCTACCCCCAGGGACCAACATTGCATGGTGGGGGGAAGGGGGGAGGGTAGACTTGTGAGGGTAGAGGAAGACCTGTGATGGTGGTTTGGAGCAGGCGACGGATTGTTTTTTTTCAAAGAGTTTACGATGCCGTCAGAAATCGCGCTCGCGCGGAAAATGTCCCAATTAATTATTCTATGATTGTCTGAAATAGGTCAGGCCGAAAATATTAATGATCAAGTGAGTAATTTATAATTTATGCTCCGCGAAACGACCAGTGGTAATGCTCTCAACATGATATCGCTGTTTGGTCATATTATATGTCACGACGTCACGGCTAAGGCTGTTTAATTAGTTAGACACGGTTCTCTACTACGGTACTCTACTACGGTACTCCACTAAAATACCGGGATTTCTCATTTCATCAAATTGGGATTTCCCTATAGTGTTAACTATTGATAACTCCCCATTCGTACACTAATGCTCGCGAATGTTTATTGCTTCCCTATGTGTTGTTCTTGAGTTATAAACGGTGCTCCAGGAAAGTACTAACAATAACAGGGCATATTAAAATACTTTATTATACCGCAGATGGAGTACCGTTGAAAACTAAGATTTATAGGGAGATTCTGTCTCAAATGTGACAAATATAGATAAAGTTTTATGTGCTGTAAAAGAGACTGCGACAACAATCGTTCATTTTATGTTTAATTTGTAGGAAATAACTAAAATACATGGAGTACCGTCTTTGTTTATGTTGAAGTGTCAAGGATCAAAGCTCATTAGAATAACATATAATGAAGTGCGTTATGTATTAATACAGATATTAACTATTGTTACGTTGCTAATACTTTGTTCCAGAATCGTTTCCGTTTATCACCGCATGAATTCGTAACTCAATGAACCAAACGATTTAGTGCGGCAGTGATACGTTTAAAGATTTTCGATAATATTCTAAGGAAAGTTGTGTAATTTAAATAATAAAAATAACGAAAAATGCGTCACGTACATTTTCAGACAATCATGGAATAATTACATTGGGACAACTTGCAACAATGTCACTTCTAAGCAAAGATGCATTTTGCACAGTTAAGTTATCCTCCTCCTCCCCCCCTCCCCCACCATACAATGTTGGTTCAGAAACATAGTATGAGGTGCGGGTAAGGCCTACCCCCAGGGACCAACATTGCATGGTGGGGGGAAGGGGGGAGGGTAGACTTGTGAGGGTAGAGGAAGACCTGTGATGGTGGTTTGGAGCAGGCGACGGATTTTTTTTTTTCAAAGAGTTTACGATGCCGTCAGAAATCGCGCTCGCGCGGAAAATGTCCCAATTAATTATTCTATGATTGTCTGAAATAGGTCAGGCCGAAAATATTAATGATCAAGTGAGTAATTTATAATTTATGCTCCGCGAAACGACCAGTGGTAATGCTCTCAACATGATATCGCTGTTTGGTCATATTATATGTCACGACGTCACGGCTAAGGCTGTTTAATTAGTTAGACACGGTTCTCTACTACGGTACTCTACTACGGTACTCCACTAAAATACCGGGATTTCTCATTTCATCAAATTGGGATTTCCCTATAGTGTTAACTATTGATAACTCCCCATTCGTACACTAATGCTCGCGAATGTTTATTGCTTCCCTATGTGTTGTTCTTGAGTTATAAACGGTGCTCCAGGAAAGTACTAACAATAACAGGGCATATTAAAATACTTTATTATACCGCAGATGGAGTACCGTTGAAAACTAAGATTTATAGGGAGATTCTGTCTCAAATGTGACAAATATAGATAAAGTTTTATGTGCTGTAAAAGAGACTGCGACAACAATCGTTCATTTTATGTTTAATTTGTAGGAAATAACTAAAATACATGGAGTACCGTCTTTGTTTATGTTGAAGTGTCAAGGATCAAAGCTCATTAGAATAACATATAATGAAGTGCGTTATGTATTAATACAGATATTAACTATTGTTACGTTGCTAATACTTTGTTCCAGAATCGTTTCCGTTTATCACCGCATGAATTCGTAACTCAATGAACCAAACGATTTAGTGCGGCAGTGATACGTTTAAAGATTTTCGATAATATTCTAAGGAAAGTTGTGTAATTTAAATAATAAAAATAACGAAAAATGCGTCACGTACATTTTCAGACAATCATGGAATAATTACATTGGGACAACTTGCAACAATGTCACTTCTAAGCAAAGATGCATTTTGCACAGTTAAGTTATCCTCCTCCTCCCCCCCTCCCCCACCATACAATGTTGGTTCAGAAACATAGTATGAGGTGCGGGTAAGGCCTACCCCCAGGGACCAATATTGCATGGTGGGGGGAAGGGGGAGGGTAGACTTGTGAGGGTAGAGGAAGACCTGTGATGGTGGTTTGGAGCAGGCGACGGATTGTTTTTTTTCAAAGAGTTTACGATGCCGTCAGAAATCGCGCTCGCGCGGAAAATGTCCCAATTAATTATTCTATGATTGTCTGAAATAGGTCAGGCCGAAAATATTAATGATCAAGTGAGTAATTTATAATTTATGCTCCGCGAAACGACCAGTGGTAATGCTCTCAACATGATATCGCTGTTTGGTCATATTATATGTCACGACGTCACGGCTAAGGCTGTTTAATTAGTTAGACACGGTTCTCTACTACGGTACTCTACTACGGTACTCCACTAAAATACCGGGATTTCTCATTTCATCAAATTGGGATTTCCCTATAGTGTTAACTATTGATAACTCCCCATTCGTACACTAATGCTCGCGAATGTTTATTGCTTCCCTATGTGTTGTTCTTGAGTTATAAACGGTGCTCCAGGAAAGTACTAACAATAACAGGGCATATTAAAATACTTTATTATACCGCAGATGGAGTACCGTTGAAAACTAAGATTTATAGGGAGATTCTGTCTCAAATGTGACAAATATAGATAAAGTTTTATGTGCTGTAAAAGAGACTGCGACAACAATCGTTCATTTTATGTTTAATTTGTAGGAAATAACTAAAATACATGGAGTACCGTCTTTGTTTATGTTGAAGTGTCAAGGATCAAAGCTCATTAGAATAACATATAATGAAGTGCGTTATGTATTAATACAGATATTAACTATTGTTACGTTGCTAATACTTTGTTCCAGAATCGTTTCCGTTTATCACCGCATGAATTCGTAACTCAATGAACCAAACGATTTAGTGCGGCAGTGATACGTTTAAAGATTTTCGATAATATTCTAAGGAAAGTTGTGTAATTTAAATAATAAAAATAACGAAAAATGCGTCACGTACATTTTCAGACAATCATGGAATAATTACATTGGGACAACTTGCAACAATGTCACTTCTAAGCAAAGATGCATTTTGCACAGTTAAGTTATCCTCCTCCTCCCCCCCTCCCCCACCATACAATGTTGGTTCAGAAACATAGTATGAGGTGCGGGTAAGGCCTACCCCCAGGGACCAACATTGCATGGTGGGGGGAAGGGGGGAGGGTAGACTTGTGAGGGTAGAGGAAGACCTGTGATGGTGGTTTGGAGCAGGCGACGGATTGTTTTTTTTCAAAGAGTTTACGATGCCGTCAGAAATCGCGCTCGCGCGGAAAATGTCCCAATTAATTATTCTATGATTGTCTGAAATAGGTCAGGCCGAAAATATTAATGATCAAGTGAGTAATTTATAATTTATGCTCCGCGAAACGACCAGTGGTAATGCTCTCAACATGATATCGCTGTTTGGTCATATTATATGTCACGACGTCACGGCTAAGGCTGTTTAATTAGTTAGACACGGTTCTCTACTACGGTACTCTACTACGGTACTCCACTAAAATACCGGGATTTCTCATTTCATCAAATTGGGATTTCCCTATAGTGTTAACTATTGATAACTCCCCATTCGTACACTAATGCTCGCGAATGTTTATTGCTTCCCTATGTGTTGTTCTTGAGTTATAAACGGTGCTCCAGGAAAGTACTAACAATAACAGGGCATATTAAAATACTTTATTATACCGCAGATGGAGTACCGTTGAAAACTAAGATTTATAGGGAGATTCTGTCTCAAATGTGACAAATATAGATAAAGTTTTATGTGCTGTAAAAGAGACTGCGACAACAATCGTTCATTTTATGTTTAATTTGTAGGAAATAACTAAAATACATGGAGTACCGTCTTTGTTTATGTTGAAGTGTCAAGGATCAAAGCTCATTAGAATAACATATAATGAAGTGCGTTATGTATTAATACAGATATTAACTATTGTTACGTTGCTAATACTTTGTTCCAGAATCGTTTCCGTTTATCACCGCATGAATTCGTAACTCAATGAACCAAACGATTTAGTGCGGCAGTGATACGTTTAAAGATTTTCGATAATATTCTAAGGAAAGTTGTGTAATTTAAATAATAAAAATAACGAAAAATGCGTCACGTACATTTTCAGACAATCATGGAATAATTACATTGGGACAACTTGCAACAATGTCACTTCTAAGCAAAGATGCATTTTGCACAGTTAAGTTATCCTCCTCCTCCCCCCCTCCCCCACCATACAATGTTGGTTCAGAAACATAGTATGAGGTGCGGGTAAGGCCTACCCCCAGGGCCCAACATTGCATGGTGGGGGGAAGGGGGGAGGGTAGACTTGTGAGGGTAGAGGAAGACCTGTGATGGTGGTTTGGAGCAGGCGACGGATTTTTTTTTTCAAAGAGTTTACGATGCCGTCAGAAATCGCGCTCGCGCGGAAAATGTCCCAATTAATTATTCTATGATTGTCTGAAATAGGTCAGGCCGAAAATATTAATGATCAAGTGAGTAATTTATAATTTATGCTCCGCGAAACGACCAGTGGTAATGCTCTCAACATGATATCGCTGTTTGGTCATATTATATGTCACGACGTCACGGCTAAGGCTGTTTAATTAGTTAGACACGGTTCTCTACTACGGTACTCTACTACGGTACTCCACTAAAATACCGGGATTTCTCATTTCATCAAATTGGGATTTCCCTATAGTGTTAACTATTGATAACTCCCCATTCGTACACTAATGCTCGCGAATGTTTATTGCTTCCCTATGTGTTGTTCTTGAGTTATAAACGGTGCTCCAGGAAAGTACTAACAATAACAGGGCATATTAAAATACTTTATTATACCGCAGATGGAGTACCGTTGAAAACTAAGATTTATAGGGAGATTCTGTCTCAAATGTGACAAATATAGATAAAGTTTTATGTGCTGTAAAAGAGACTGCGACAACAATCGTTCATTTTATGTTTAATTTGTAGGAAATAACTAAAATACATGGAGTACCGTCTTTGTTTATGTTGAAGTGTCAAGGATCAAAGCTCATTAGAATAACATATAATGAAGTGCGTTATGTATTAATACAGATATTAACTATTGTTACGTTGCTAATACTTTGTTCCAGAATCGTTTCCGTTTATCACCGCATGAATTCGTAACTCAATGAACCAAACGATTTAGTGCGGCAGTGATACGTTTAAAGATTTTCGATAATATTCTAAGGAAAGTTGTGTAATTTAAATAATAAAAATAACGAAAAATGCGTCACGTACATTTTCAGACAATCATGGAATAATTACATTGGGACAACTTGCAACAATGTCACTTCTAAGCAAAGATGCATTTTGCACAGTTAAGTTATCCTCCTCCTCCCCCCCTCCCCCACCATACAATGTTGGTTCAGAAACATAGTATGAGGTGCGGGTAAGGCCTACCCCCAGGCCCCAACATTGCATGGTGGGGGGAAGGGGGGAGGGTAGACTTGTGAGGGTAGAGGAAGACCTGTGATGGTGGTTTGGAGCAGGCGACGGATTGTTTTTTTTCAAAGAGTTTACGATGCCGTCAGAAATCGCGCTCGCGCGGAAAATGTCCCAATTAATTATTCTATGATTGTCTGAAATAGGTCAGGCCGAAAATATTAATGATCAAGTGAGTAATTTATAATTTATGCTCCGCGAAACGACCAGTGGTAATGCTCTCAACATGATATCGCTGTTTGGTCATATTATATGTCACGACGTCACGGCTAAGGCTGTTTAATTAGTTAGACACGGTTCTCTACTACGGTACTCTACTACGGTACTCCACTAAAATACCGGGATTTCTCATTTCATCAAATTGGGATTTCCCTATAGTGTTAACTATTGATAACTCCCCATTCGTACACTAATGCTCGCGAATGTTTATTGCTTCCCTATGTGTTGTTCTTGAGTTATAAACGGTGCTCCAGGAAAGTACTAACAATAACAGGGCATATTAAAATACTTTATTATACCGCAGATGGAGTACCGTTGAAAACTAAGATTTATAGGGAGATTCTGTCTCAAATGTGACAAATATAGATAAAGTTTTATGTGCTGTAAAAGAGACTGCGACAACAATCGTTCATTTTATGTTTAATTTGTAGGAAATAACTAAAATACATGGAGTACCGTCTTTGTTTATGTTGAAGTGTCAAGGATCAAAGCTCATTAGAATAACATATAATGAAGTGCGTTATGTATTAATACAGATATTAACTATTGTTACGTTGCTAATACTTTGTTCCAGAATCGTTTCCGTTTATCACCGCATGAATTCGTAACTCAATGAACCAAACGATTTAGTGCGGCAGTGATACTTTTAAAGATTTTCGATAATATTCTAAGGAAAGTTGTGTAATTTAAATAATAAAAATAACGAAAAATGCGTCACGTACATTTTCAGACAATCATGGAATAATTACATTGGGACAACTTGCAACAATGTCACTTCTAAGCAAAGATGCATTTTGCACAGTTAAGTTATCCTCCTCCTCCCCCCCCCCTCCCCCACCATACAATGTTGGTTCAGAAACATGGTATGAGGTGCGGGTAAGGCCTACCCCCAGGGACCAACATTGCATGGTGGGGGGAAGGGGGGAGGGTAGACTTGTGAGGGTAGAGGAAGACCTGTGATGGTGGTTTGGAGCAGGCGACGGATTTTTTTTTCAAAGAGTTTACGATGCCGTCAGAAATCGCGCTCGCGCGGAAAATGTCCCAATTAATTATTCTATGATTGTCTGAAATAGGTCAGGCGGAAAATATTAATGATCAAGTGAGTAATTTATAATTTATGCTCCGCGAAACGACCAGTGGTAATGCTCTCAACATGATATCGCTGTTTGGTCATATTATATGTCACGACGTCACGGCTAAGGCCTGTTTAATTAGTTAGACACGGTTCTCTACTACGGTACTCCACTACGGTACTCCACTAAAATACCGGGATTTCTCATTTCATCAAATTGGGATTTCCCTATAGTGTTAACTATTGATAACTCCCCATTCGTACACTAATGCTCGCGAATGTTTATTGCTTCCCTATGTGTTGTTCTTGAGTTATAAACGGTGCTCCAGGAAAGTACTAACAATAACAGGGCATATTAAAATACTTTATTATACCGCAGATGGAGTACCGTTGAAAACTAAGATTTATAGGGAGATTCTGTCTCAAATGTGACAAATATAGATAAAGTTTTATGTGCTGTAAAAGAGACTGCGACAACAATCGTTCATTTTATGTTTAATTTGTAGGAAATAACTAAAATACATGGAGTACCGTCTTTGTTTATGTTGAAGTGTCAAGGATCAAAGCTCATTAGAATAACATATAATGAAGTGCGTTATGTATTAATACAGATATTAACTATTGTTACGTTGCTAATACTTTGTTCCAGAATCGTTTCCGTTTATCACCGCATGAATTCGTAACTCAATGAACCAAACGATTTAGTGCGGCAGTGATACGTTTAAAGATTTTCGATAATATTCTAAGGAAAGTTGTGTAATTTAAATAATAAAAATAACGAAAAATGCGTCACGTACATTTTCAGACAATCATGGAATAATTACATTGGGACAACTTGCAACAATGTCACTTCTAAGCAAAGATGCATTTTGCACAGTTAAGTTATCCTCCTCCTCCCCCCCTCCCCCACCATACAATGTTGGTTCAGAAACATGGTATGAGGTGCGGGTAAGGCCTACCCCCAGGGACCAACATTGCATGGTGGGGGGAAGGGGGGAGGGTAGACTTGTGAGGGTAGAGGAAGACCTGTGATGGTGGTTTGGAGCAGGCGACGGATTGTTTTTTTTCAAAGAGTTTACGATGCCGTCAGAAATCGCGCTCGCGCGGAAAATGTCCCAATTAATTATTCTATGATTGAATCATGGAATAATTACATTGGGACAACTTGCAACAATGTCACTTCTAAGCAAAGATGCATTTTGCACAGTTAAGTTATCCTCCTCCTCCCCCCCTCCCCCACCATACAATGTTGGTTCAGAAACATGGTATGAGGTGCGGGTAAGGCCTACCCCCAGGGCCCAACATTGCATGGTGGGGGAAGGGGGGAGGGTAGACTTGTGAGGGTAGAGGAAGACCTGTGATGGTGGTTTGGAGCAGGCGACGGATTTTTTTTTTTCAAAGAGTTTACGATGCCGTCAGAAATCGCGCTCGCGCGGAAAATGTCCCAATTAATTATTCTATGATTGTCTGAAATAGGTCAGGCCGAAAATATTAATGATCAAGTGAGTAATTTATAATTTATGCTCCGCGAAACGACCAGTGGTAATGCTCTCAACATGATATCGCTGTTTGGTCATATTATATGTCACGACGTCACGGCTAAGGCTGTTTAATTAGTTAGACACGGTTCTCTACTACGGTACTCTACTACGGTACTCCACTAAAATACCGGGATTTCTCATTTCATCAAATTGGGATTTCCCTATAGTGTTAACTATTGATAACTCCCCATTCGTACACTAATGCTCGCGAATGTTTATTGCTTCCCTATGTGTTGTTCTTGAGTTATAAACGGTGCTCCAGGAAAGTACTAACAATAACAGGGCATATTAAAATACTTTATTATACCGCAGATGGAGTACCGTTGAAAACTAAGATTTATAGGGAGATTCTGTCTCAAATGTGACAAATATAGATAAAGTTTTATGTGCTGTAAAAGAGACTGCGACAACAATCGTTCATTTTATGTTTAATTTGTAGGAAATAACTAAAATACATGGAGTACCGTCTTTGTTTATGTTGAAGTGTCAAGGATCAAAGCTCATTAGAATAACATATAATGAAGTGCGTTATGTATTAATACAGATATTAACTATTGTTACGTTGCTAATACTTTGTTCCAGAATCGTTTCCGTTTATCACCGCATGAATTCGTAACTCAATGAACCAAACGATTTAGTGCGGCAGTGATACGTTTAAAGATTTTCGATAATATTCTAAGGAAAGTTGTGTAATTTAAATAATAAAAATAACGAAAAATGCGTCACGTACATTTTCAGACAATCATGGAATAATTACATTGGGACAACTTGCAACAATGTCACTTCTAAGCAAAGATGCATTTTGCACAGTTAAGTTATCCTCCTCCTCCCCCCCTCCCCCACCATACAATGTTGGTTCAGAAACATAGTATGAGGTAGGGCAGACTTGTCAGGGTAGAGGAAGACCTGTGATGGTGGTTTGGAGCAGGCGACGGATTGTTTTTTTTCAAAGAGTTTACGATGCCGTCAGAAATCGCGCTCGCGCGGAAAATGTCCCAATTAATTATTCTATGATTGAATCATGGAATAATTACATGGACACTCAACAATGTCACTTCTAAGCAAAGATGCATTTTGCACAGTTAAGTTATCCTCCTCCTCCCCCCTCCCCCACCATACAATGTTGGTTCAGAAACATGGTATGAGGTGCGGGTAAGGCCTACCCCCAGGGCCCAACATTGCATGGTGGGGGGAAGGGGGGAGGGTAGACTTGTGAGGGTAGAGGAAGACCTGTGATGGTGGTTTGGAGCAGGCGACGGATTTTTTTTTTTCAAAGAGTTTACGATGCCGTCAGAAATCGCGCTCGCGCGGAAAATGTCCCAATTAATTATTCTATGATTGTAGAACTGCATGATAAGAACCTAATGAAAGCAATCAACTGCAGAGTCATCACAGTTGCAGGATACGCTATGAATGTGTGTCAGTTTACAAAAAAAGAACTGTACGATCTTGACATGTTGATAAAGGATATTTTACGCGATATGCTGGGCAGACAGGGAAGCGACGAACGGCTCTACATGAAACGAAAGGATGGAGAACGACGCTTGAAGAGCTTGAGATGTGTACCAGGAAACGAAGGTACGTGTGGCACAACATATCCTCTCACTTGAGTATCATGATAATCATCCACACAGACGAATACGATGATGTCCCACATGCGGGATTTTAAACTAAAAAGCATATAACAAAAAACCAGTAGGGTTGTTGTGATCGGGGTCTGAGAGGTGAGACTCTCCTCCGGGACAGTTGTGGTTAGATTTAGTGCTAGCGGAGGGTTATGGTTAGGTTTAGGGTTGCCGGGGGATTGTGGTTAAGTGTAGGGTCAGGTTTAGGTGGGGGTCGGGATTGGGGATTAGTTCTTTAAAATTGACGATTATTGTTAATTATAGGCCATTTCAAAATTAACGATAATCATGAATTCTAGATGAGAATATGCTGTGTGGCAACATACACGGTGTTATAGGCCAAAGTCGCCGGATAAAGGTTGTATGGATAGAGAATAGCACAATGAGTACAAAAGCTTGAAAATAGAAGCCGAACAATTAGAAAGAAAAAAAAAGGAAAAAAATAGGAATGAAGGTGGAATTTAGAGAGTAAGAGATCTGGAAAGATGGCGAGAAGATGAAAAAGGATTGGTCAAGGTGCTGGAAGAGTTGAAGAAAGGAATGAAGAAGGGGTACAGGGAAAAATTGGGCGAGTATCAGGAAAATATAATGTAGAGTCAAACATATGCAAGGCAAGAAGAGGAAAGTCATACGTGCAAATACCACACCATAGTCCACAGAAGACAGCAGGAATTATGAATATCATGGAACAAATGGTTGAGACCCAGAAATGGAAAGCAATGAGAGAAATTGCAAACACAGACGGAAAATGTGTAGACTATGTGGACAACACGGTGAAACTGTCCATCACCTACTTGCAGGGTGTAAAATTCTGGCAGGCGCTGAATACCTCTACAGGCATAACAAGGCACTGATGGCATTGGTGGTCAGTGGAACTGGTACGAGTGATCATTTATTATTATACAAATTAGTATTTATTAAATATTTTCAAATATTTTAAACATTTTGCAAAAAGTGTTAACAGCTTAAAATTATAATCCCCGAGCACGGACGTTAGGGCCGAAGGTCCGGAGCCCGGTGAGAGTGCTAATATCTACACGCGTGGACAAGCGTGATATGCGAACAAATTTCTGTGATCTGAATATTAGGGACCTTAAGATCTACGACGGCAACTTCGGGGACGACGTCCTTCAAACAAAAGCATTCTTCTTGCAAAACAAAGATAATGAATAATTTCTAGTCCCAAGAGTAATCTGAACACCGTCTTCGCTCTGTATACAACGCAATAACAACGCCACTCAGAGAATTTTCACGTCTTCAGGACGACGTTGACTCGTGGGGTGATGAGAACTGTTGTCTGAGATTGCCTTAATAACACAGACACTGTAACCGTTTTAACACTTTGAAAAATATAAAACAAGCTTCAAGTATTGAACACAGTAGTCAGTTCACCGTGACTTCTTTTTAATGCTAAAATTTGAATTGCTTTTTAACCGCCGTCGTCGTCCTAGCATCTTAAGGTCACTATTTATATGTGTGGACGGACCGTGTGCGGTTAAGATTGTGGGGGCACTGGGAACAGACAATATAGTTCTTGATAAAAAAGATTTCCACATAATATATTCTTGACAAAAAGACTTGAGAAAGGAGTTTTGGGGATACCTACATCCCTTTCAAAAGAACAGAAACAAATCAACGTTTACGTTAAAGTACAACAGCATCTTCGCTAGAAGGAAACTCATGAAACCGAAACTCGAAGGAAGGAAAAAGCAATAGTCAAACTAGATAACTGAAAACCAACGAAGACAAAGACGGAAAAGTTAATAAGCTTTAAGATAAAAATATACAGCAGCCGTTCTCAGTTAGTAGCAAAACTGTTCGAATTTTCCTGTTTAGATCCTGTCACTGTTATTTTTTTTTGTATTTTGTGTGTCCTTGAAGTATTTTAAACGTAAAATATCCATTGCATGTTTTGCTTGCCAATGTTCGTTGTATTTTCTACCTGTGGCTGCCGCCTTACCTTTTTTTTAGATAGTTTTCTTTCGTTTACCTTTTTCTTGAAAAAGGAACAATTTTTCTTCTGAGAACAGTTTCAACACTTCAGATTTTGGAATGAAAAATTGTTTTTGTTATATTAGTTTAGAGGAATTTGAAATGCCATAAATTAATAGTATAGCCATGGCAGCCAGTCAGGCAGTTGTTTGAGTACTTTTCAATCACTTCAATGCCTTTTGGAAAATGCAAATATTTTAGATGCTCTAGTAATGTCCTTTGTAAACATTTTTGATAAAATTGTGACGCCTGCTTCAGTAGGCGACCCACGAACATGGAAAAGCATATGTTTAAAATGCAACACAGCTCGAAGCCTTATGAATCCACCATCGTGTTGCTTTTAGTAGATATCGTAGTAAATGTAATGTATTTAATGTATGTTGTATATTGTTATGTATTTTTAAAGTAACTGTTAAATCGTACTTGTTTTGGGGCCGCAGTAATTGGCACTAGCTGTTGCGGTTACCCAGCCTATTGTCTTAATGTCTGTATCTTGTTTGTAATGTGTATGGCACAGTTATTAAAATAAAATAAAGTAGCCTGATCGAGTTCAAACCCTGGATGCGACATGCAATTTTGTCAATAATTTTTTACGAAAAATCATCCTTAAATGTTTCTTTGTTCTTCGTTACCTTTTTCTTTAAAAAATTAGAATTTCAAATATTCTACTGCCTATTTCCAGGCCCCAGTAAAAGAGAGCGCAGGGGTGGGGGTTTCATTAACATTTCTGATCAGGGGCTATTTACAAAAATTCATGTATATAGAAGCAGGTGATGGGTTGCGTGTGTATATTTTGCCTAAATTAAACTTACCATGTACATTAAGCACAGCACTTGACATTTGACTCTGACCAGCCTTATTTCTTGCAAAACACGAGTAAGTTCCTTCAAATTCTTTTGTATTTCGGACAGAGTACAGCACCAGACTACCGTTGGGTAACACGGTGTGGTTGGTTGAAATCGATTTATTTTGAAACCGCCAGTATGTTGAAGGAACTGGTCGACCATCAACCTCGCAGTTAAATATTGTCCCATTTCCCTCTAATGTAGTAACATTGCTTGGACCAACATTAACAACTGGGTAAACTAAAAAGAAAAAAATATAGTACTTCAGGACGACAGTGTATTATTTAAACAATGAAATAAAAATAGTGTGCTGCGTAGGCAGTGTTGACATACAAATAGAAATATAGTAAGGTTTGAGTACTGCCGAAAATATTGAACGTAGTTTCTAATGTTTTGAGCGGAGGCCCTTCGTCAGAGAGAAACGGACAGCTTTCGCTCGAAACGTTAGATACACGGGTATCCGGGCTAGCCCGCTTTGCCTAAATCGTGCTTATGCTATTATTTCTTGTTCATTTTCATTTTGTGTTTATATGAGAGCCTTGCCAGCCTACCTGGCCAAGATATCGCTTTGTGAGGCCGAGATCTTGGTTACCCGGGCTGTTTTTTCCCCATGTAAACACGATTGACGGGCTTGCTCGCCTACACGAGCTGGCATTAAAAGCTTCGTACACGCGACAAAATTTGTTTTTATCAGCTTTTTTCCGACATATTAACAATTCACAAGTTCTGCTTGTTCATGTACAGTTCATATTTAAAACAATGAGGCTTCGTGTCTTACCAGAAATGATAAATTTATTACGCAATTAGCACAACAAGCACGCCAGCCCGACTAGGCGAGCTAGCCCTTCTTGTGTAAACACAATAAAAATCATCTCTGCAAAGCGGGCTAGCTCGGGTACCCGGGCTGGATCGCCTTCATATAAACACCCCCCCTAAGTATAGAGCGAGCCAGGAGTAGTAGCGTACGTAACTCGTCCGCGCGACAACAGATATACGTTCATCTCGTTGTGCCCCTCGTTAACGCAAAAGACTATCATGTAAAGCAAACGAGGTTCGATGACCCACTATCACGTTTCTAATTCAGGAATGAATTTTCATTTAATTTTTTTTTTGGTTTCATTCACATAGCTAAGTATTTTCAATTAGCGCAAGGAAGCTTCATTTTATCAAGAGACTATATCATCCAACGCTTTGAACACCCATGTTTCCATTTCGTCACGATAGTGTCCTAGTGGTCACAGAAGTAAAGCGTTGCAACGTCTTTTTTTCGTTAAGACAAATAAAATCAGGCCCAATTATGAATTTGTTAAGAAATAGTAAAAAAAAATGTTTTCCTCCGTTTAGCACTTAAAGCCTAGCAAAACAATATTCTGTGTCTAAACCCAGCAGCCCAAATCCAAGATGAATCCGTACACTAACATTAATCATAACCCCAACCCTAATCTTGAAACCACTATATCCCATAAGATGACGTACCAATGTGAATAGATCGAATGCTATAACTACTGGTTGTACAGGCTCGAACAATGGATTACTGACTGATCAATGATGCTGTGAGCACAATAGCATTGCATCTTACGACAATTAATCTACTGCTCGTCAGAATTTCAAAGTAGAAATATAGGAGAACCTAAAGATTCTAAAAGAATTATATTTTTACTCAAAGTACACTGAAATGTGCTGTCTTTTGTGCATTTTATGTGGCGCGATTTAATCTTCAGAATTCTGTAAAATCACCGCCCAAAATGCAGGAAATGGTATTTCAGGGATTCAAGATTTACTCTAAATATTCCTTCGGCCTTCGGCACTCGACCCGCCCCCCCCCCCCCCCCCCCCCCACACACACACACACATACTACACCGCTCGCTACGGCCCTGTGCTTCGTTTCCGCAACTGTTATGACACCGTCGCGACCAAATTGTAACCAGGCATTATGAAACTCTTACTTACATATGACTTCCAAGATTTTTGTGTCAGGTATATCTTTGCCAGTGGACTCGATGGAAACTTCACAAGAGTAATTCCCGAAGTCTTTAAACTGCGCACCACTTTGATTGAAGTATAGTACGCTGCTAACATTTTTCAGAGCAGTCACGTTGGTAAATATTTCCTGACGTACATCGTTTCTCCCTGAATACTTCTCTGTAATTTGGCTGCCATTCAATTTCCACGTGGCTTTCGGTTTGGGATAACCGTAACCGCGACAGATCATACTGACATTTTGCTGTCCTTTCATTAATTTTCTTGGGACAGTTCCCTCGATGTAAGCTATTGGAAGAGCTGTAACGATCAAAATTTTGGAAAGTTATAAGATTACACATTTAGTAACCTAAATGGTTGGAATAAATTAGTAGAGTTTGAGAAATGGCGAACTATATATGATAAATTATAAATTCGCAAATATAATGACTTCTCAACCTCGTACCCAGGGCATCGGAATGCGTGTCCAATAATCAGATGGTGAGATGCTCGTTAAGGTGCATACTCGCCCTGTTTGCCTTACCTTTCGGTATATCAGTACTAGAGTTTTTCCCCGTGGTTTCTATTCTAAAGGCTCGTTTGCATGCGCGATTTGTGAGGCGAGAAATATCGCTAATTTCTAATTTAGATTGCATGTTAAGTAGAAATACAATCCGCGGTTGTGACGTGGTTTCATATTCCTTACTTTTCTGCTCGTTTGTATAAATTACTGATTACCATGCATCTCAATCTCGTATCCGGAGCCTGGGATCCTTTTGGTCATTACCAAAGAACGGAGGCTCTGGGAAACTCCGATGAAAAAACCTCCTAAAATTGGCTTTTTGTTCCCAGTCCTCTGGTTCCCAGTTCCCTATAATTTGTTACTGTAATCGACGATCTTTAGCTTGTTCGAAGACCAAGGGAAATATTTGTTAACCGATAAAGAATGGCCAAGTATGCTTTACAAACCTCTTGACAAAGCGTTCCAATACAAAGGGTCTTTCTTAGGTTTTCTCTAAATCGTCAACCGGACGATTTGACGAGAATGTCGGCATTCGGCAGTGATCGGCTCAGTCGCTCAGCTAAGGAATTGTACTTTCTGTTACGAATTTTGGCTAAACTACATCGACCTTGTATTCTCAAACATAATTTTAATGTTCTGAGACGAAACTGCAAAGAATTACGAGTTGAGTAACACGATAGATGTTCGTTTGGCGACGAAGCGACGATAATAATATAGTTTTAACTTGTAAATTGTCGGGATTTTTGCTGTTTTGAATTATTTCATTTGCTCAATTGTATTTTGGGTCTGTCGTGTATAATTATGTGTTACATAACGTCGAGAAATCCATTAAACAAGTTGGCAAAGTGCGATTATTTGAAATTTTACTGTTTTAAAACTAACCAATCAAATGACAAGTTTCGTCGGAGTTTCCCAGAGCCTCCGTTCCCAGGTAATGACCAAAAGGATCGCAGGCTCTGGGTAGGGGATTGTTTGCATCTGGACCAATAAGTTCGCGATATTTATCGCATCAAAAACCGAACGTGTAAACCAGCCTTAAAAGCAACGATATACTCGGTAGCTCGTCATTAACAGGTGATTGCTCCATTATAATATGTTAAGACGCTAAATGAGGTTGTGAAATAGGAAATAATGGCATCGTCTTCTCGTTTTAAATCCAAAAGTTAGACCATTGACAGTCGGAGAATCCGAAGCCGTTGTCAAGACAAGTGATCGATTCAGAAAAATCTTCGCTCGCTAAATTGTGCGAGTGTGTAAAGATGGAAATGTTTGGCAACGCTTGGTGTGGTACACTGGTCCTCAAGACGCGTCGTACATCTACAGCGTTATTGTTCAGAAAACATCAAAAGAAGCGAACACTGAACAGTGGTGATCAAACGTCCTGCTAGGGCCTGATATTTCAGAAGTGGAAAAACACGAGGGATCGTAATATGATGAATGTGAAACCAAATGGCGTTAACGGGTTTTAAGCAGGGAGCCGCTAAACAAATTGCGCAGCCTCAATCTTCGCAATTTCTGTCCATTAATCTCGTTCCCAGGGCATTTTGCCTCGACAGCGGAAGGTGGGCAAAAATAACCCTGACATCAGCTGGTCACATGAAATCCAGAATTTTAGGGTGTTTTGACAAGGTAATTTATGCGGTCGTTATTTCTATGCCTTTCTTTAATTTGTTTACGTAAATAATAAATGACACATATTCAACGCTCTGTGGGGATTTGTCATGTGAGCGTTTTTCATGAAGATGGGTGGCTAGAGTAGTATAGGATATGGGGTACCAGGCCACTTTTTTTTAGCACTACCAGCAGGAATACTTCTCCTCTTCAAGACGTAGACGATATTTTTGTCCACTCCCAGGGATGTTTTTGGTTGACCGCATGCATCACCTTTCCCTAGCAACCACATTTCAAATAACAAGGCCAGCTCAATTTCAGATCAACAGACCGAAAATTTGCTAGCCACATTAATTAAGTCTTCACAGAATTCGACATAAATTTTTTAAACACTTTTACAAACTCCCAGTAACGGAGAACTTCCTCATTCTACTCCGTAGACAAGTGTCACGTGACACTAATGCTGACATTCCATTGAGCGTTAGCAACCCGAACTTTTTCAAGCTACGTTTATTTTTTTTTTTATTTTTTCAACGCAACTTAAAAAAGTTGGGGTTGCTAGCGCTCAATGGAATGTTGTTTACATGGATACGGATAATGGCCGTTTATAGTTGCTGCTCACTATAGAGAAGAAGACTAGAAGGGGTCTTGTGAAGAAGGTGAGCGGTATTAACAACCGTATGAAGGATTTATGTAGGGAGACTGTATATAATGTGGTGGTTTCATAAGAGTGAAGCTATATGGATGTACGCGTCAGAGTAGGGGGAATTTTTAATAAATATATTTAGCTGTCACTTTCCGGCTGAATTTGCATATTTTCTGCAGGTGGCGCTTGATTGGAAATGATCGTCAGAGCAGCTCAGCGAGATTTAACTGTTTAACGTATGCGGGTGGCAAGGGGGACGGCCAATCATTTTAACCCATAAATTAAAGTTTTGGTTTTGGTTTCAGCTGCCGTCAGGTTGGATTTGCATATTTTCTGCAGGTGGCAATTTCTGTTTACCTGTTATCAATAAAGGCAAACCCACACCTGTAAAACCACTCGTCTAAGGGCCTGATGAAATTATGCCCATAGGCATAGCTACTGACACCGTCACTTAGTATATACCTCTTATCGTCGAAGCAGCTGAGTGAAATTTTGTTGACTTCGTAGGAACCCAACTGATGTCTCACGCTTCTTATAGTTCTCATTCTAATTACAGGTCATATTCAACCATAACCTCCTTACAGATTTTCTCAATGTCAGATTCCCCAAGACGACCCTCCACGATCTTCATACCGTAAAAGTTTATGTCTGAATAAAAACTTTTTAAGCTGTTTACCCCAAACACATCCAGATAAGGTGTCCCTATTTGTCCGATGTTGCTAACAGAATATGAGTCTCTCAGTTTCTCACCGTTTATCCTAATGTGTGACACTCTAAGCCCAGATAGCCAGTGAATAGATATTAGGATCTTCTTTCCGATAAACTTCGCTGGAATCGTACACTCGTTGGACCTGGATGGTGCCATCCCACTGAAGACCAGTTTGTCACTCACCCCAGCTTTAAACCCAGGGTTCCTACCTTTGCCAGCACTATCATTGGAAACAATTGTCTCCCAAACATTCAGCTTTGGTCTTATACTATTCCTCTTTACCACAACGAAAACCGAGACATCGGTGAACATGAGTCTGGACACGTTAGCGTGGAAGGCTGTTCTTATCGTCGTTTCAGGGTAAAGGAAGTGATGATCGCCAGCAGTGCTTAGCTGTGGGTTGACACTAGGAGGTCTCCAAAACATGGCTGAATTGGTTCTGGTCTCACCGTCCCTGTCTTCTATGTAATCAACAAAGGGGGGAAGTTTGGAGATTGCGTTTTTACTGGCTCTGGTTACGTTTAGGTCAAAGATGACCTTATAGTCGGGGACAGGCTTCGTATGAAGGACGTCTTTTAGTTTATCGTTGAGCTGTTTATTAGTGATCGGTCTGTTGTAACCATAAAACAGACTCATATACTATAAGGCATTTTTACTGAACAGATACCCGGCCACAGCTGTTACAGCCAAGATAATCCCCAACTTATTATCCGGATTTGTGTCAGGTGTATGGGCGGCTACATTTTCCTTATACGACTTTTTTGGTTCCTCATCTAATGTTTCCAGATGTGGAACATATTCCTGATGCATCTTCTTTGGTTGTTTGTGGACACCCTGGTAGTTTACTTCAGAATTAATACCAAATTTCATAACATCAGACGCATGCCTAAGTAAGTTGTTATATCCTAAATTTTTTTCTTCAATATTGTGAGTGACCCTGGCACTAACCATGTGTCAGGACTTATGGCTAGGTTCTGGGTGACGTTAGTATCTGATATTGATCTGTTCATATTCAGAATCCAGGTGCTGACAGAATAGTTAACGACAGCGTCATTTACAAGGACTCTGAATTCCTGTTGTGACTCCAGACTTCCGGCACCCTTCTTAACGATACTTACCCTTGTTTTAGCTTGTGAGACTAGGACGGCATAGACATAAGCCTCGATAGACTCGTTTAGATATTGGAGCCCTACCCTGGTAAAACCATCTGTCTTAAGTGGTATGAACCTTCTGTAGTGTGTTTTATAATCAGGGTTAAGTCTCCACATCCACTCCTTAAATGCGCGGTCATGATGCTGACCAGAATGTGGGTTAATAAGGAACTTTTTCTCTCTAGGTATATTTGACATGTTGTCGATTACATCCTTACCAGCACCAAATTCCCTCATTAGGTCACTTTTCTTCTCCTTTATAAGGCGCCTTAGTATACGTCGGGTAGTGAAGTACACATGGAAGCGCATAATAGACGTAACCACTGGATAAACATCATCGGAGAACTTTAGTTGCTCAACCCCAACACCGCAGCAGTACGTACTTAGGTAGACTGCAAAGATTAGCTGGTAGTAAGGTTCATTGTTATTCCACCACACTGCTATATCAGTCCTGTTTCCTGGGTTCAGAACTGGTAACTTAGACATGAAGAAGTTATGGTCGTTAACATAGACCCTGAAATTGTTAAGGTCGTAGTCTATAACGTTCTCAGACAGGTATGTAAACTTTGAGAAGTCGTGTTTTCCCTCAATGTCCTTCTCCCAATGTCTTTTTCCCTGAACCTTCTGCACGGTACCACCACCTAACCAAATTTTTGGGAATTTAGGCGGCGGCCTATCTGATGTTAGGTACTTGGTATAGTTTTCATTACTTTTAAATTCCTGCTCCTCAGTGAAGATGTATGTTTTATCAGCGCCGACAGGCCCGAAGAACACACCAGGTTCCGACCTACCGAATACTGAGCTAGTTATAAACTTACTTTTGTCAGCATATGGGTACTTAGCGAAGAATCTACTTAGGGTCTTGTTCATATACTATAGGTTGTGTACTATTCTTATGCTGGTATATATGCTTACCAGTTATAGCAACACCTCCAAGTAATCCTATTAGGGGTATGTATGGGCTAACTACTGATATAATACTCTCAACATCTTTTCTCAGTATACCATTACTTTTAAGTTCATCTGTTAGCGCAACAGGATCTTCAATTGCGTCAAGACCACCAAGCATTGTTGAGAACTGACTTATTAGTAAATCTGTTAGGAACCCGTCTGCGTCCTTCTTCCTTTTAGCTTCATAAGCCTTGTAAATTTTGTCTAATGTCTTCTCACTACATTTTCTTATATGTCCGGACTTCTGGGTAATGTACCCATCGTCAGACGCGACTATAAGTTCCTCGCGCCTGGTGTCTATGCTAGGTTCCTCAGTGCTCACAGTTTTAGCAATACTCTCTTCCACAACCTGTAGCTCATCAACTAGTTTTTCGATAGCTTCATCATCTTCAATAACAACTGGCTCATTTTTACTGCGCTTACCTTCCCTCTTAGGCATACATTAGGTTATGTTTCATTTAACCTCATAGGTCGGAGGCTGCGCACTGAGTTTAATGTCAAGGTACTTACCAGTGGCAAGCTGCGCAATGATAGACTTTTCCGTTTCATCGTCTGCTATATGTCCAAAAAACTCATCCCTTAACACCTTCATACTTCTCCTGTTATGCGTACTGAAAAATAACAGTCTGGTGGTGTTGTCCCTTATACCAGTCGCGACACTGTTTAGCTTTTGCGTTAGAATGAACAATGTGATATTATGATGCCTGCCACTGTATGATAAAAAAGCCAGCATGCCGTCGTTAAGATGTTGATCACCTGTGTTACTCATGTCATCAACTATTACAGCAGTCTTAGATCCGGAGTAAATTTTTACCACAGCCTCAATAACAGGGTCTAGTCTATCTGGGCTTATGCTAAGTCCGATGACATCTGGGTCGCTATTAAGATATCCCCAGTCTAGGTATGTCGTATTTATCCACAGTGTGGGACAGAGTATTATGATGAAGTCAAAATACTTCCCGTACTCTACAGAAAGTATTTCGTTAAGCAATGTGTAAGTCTTACCACACCCAGATGGTCCAACTATCAGAATAGTCTCTGGCTTATCCATACACTAATACTGAATAGACTGAAGCTGACCATTAGCTAGGTTGATTAACCCGTCCGACAGCACGTAAAGGTAGCAGGTACAGGCGGTGGTCCCGGCACTTTTCTCAACCTCGATAAGTATTCCGTTCTGTGTATCAGTTAGCTTCACACCCTGACCCTGTACTCTCTTTAACGCTGTTGTTGAGAAGTCACAGACCAAGGCAAACTTATCACTGAAGAAATTCACCTCACTAACATTCCTATCAAACCTGTCATCACTTGGGAAGAACACCCGGCTAGCCTCACTGAAGAAATCGTACTTCTTCATCGACTGTGTGTACAGGAAGTTTGGCTGGCCCTGGAAGCTTATCTTGACACTTTCTATAGCTGGGTAGTAGAATGACTCACTACCATCGGTGGCTCTTTTAAAGATCATTACGATATTTCTAAGGGACTTCCTTGGTAAGTTCACATTCTCATGAATCTTTGTGCTTGCAGCAGTAACTGGAAAGGTCTTAACGAGGGTGGCATGACTGTAATAGGAAGACTTCCCCCTGCTGTAAATCCCCTCAACCTCACCCGCTAGCATCTCATTCTCGACTGTCTCATACCTCAGCTTAAGGTTATCAAGTCTGAAGCTTGCTGGCACAGCCTTACCACTACCTCCGGGGAGTAACACATTAGCTGGTGTGTTGATCTTTAGTATGGTCTCATGTGTGTTCTGCAACGCTTGGGGATAGATAGCCCCATTTTCACTAAGCCAGTCGTCATCAATAGGTATTGTGAACCTGTCACCATAGATTCCATTCACAAGGACATCACCAGCTACACTAGAGTCACCACTTGCATCTTGACTTCTAAGCTTAGCAAGATTCACACTCCCACCAAGACCCTGGTCAATTTTTCCAACCCGCTTTGACTTAGACCAAAGGTCCTCATAACACCTAAGAACATGAGCTTCATTCAGGTCCCTGTATATTTCCCCATTAAGCTTGTGGGTTACTTGCTTGAACAGTGTGGACTTAAGGTTGTTCTGATGGTATGACTCCTTGTTACCATTTTTCAGGGTGAACGTAAGCATCCTACTACCAGGAATTAGTACATGATTAACCAGTAGTGTAGACAGCTTTACATACAGGTCCTGACCAGAGGATATATGTGTTGGGTTAAATGTTACGTCGACCACTCTCCTAGTTCCTTTCTTACTACTGTCCGGTTTCTTTAGTTTGTAGCTCGGATTGATTCTATCTTCCTGCAACATAGACTAAGTTATATCTTATTTCCTTTTTCCATACCTATCATAAACCATCCACACAATCGCTATAACCAACACCCACAGATTGCTAGCCAACCAGGCCAACCCCATAGAACCATACTTTAGCAGAGCAACTACCAGGTTACCGACAGCCATGATAATAGGACCTAGCACTGGACCAAGTCTCTTTGCCAGATTCCTAATGGTATTATAGACCGACCGTCCGAATGATCCGACAGCGTTAGCACCCCTTTTAATATTATGACGCAACCCTATGATCATAGTCGTCAGAACGCTAGCCAGGCCAACAGCAAGTGATGTGGCACCAAGCCAGTTCTCCTTCATCCACTCTTTGAATCTCTCTAACCTAGAAAGATCTCTTATGCTCTCGTTGTTATCAACCTCCTCCTCAAACACTGACCTAGACTCTTTATATTTAGGGACTCCTCCTTTCTCAACAATGTGTATCAGATCGCTCTTCAGCTCAGCCACCTCACTAATATTCCTATACAGCTGCTCCTTCAGCGGGTCAGCCTCTCTCAGAGCCTTCAGTCTGTATTCATTAGCCAACTGGTCCAGTGCTTCTATCTTAGTGTCGGCATCCCCCTTAGGATCCAGCATCCCTGCGAACTCACGGATCTCCTGCTCTGTCAACTCCGAAACCCTCTCATATAGCCTCTCACTAATCTCTGAAACAGAGGACTCAACTATTTCCATTGTTACACTTTCAGGTATGTCTGGCAGATCAATTGAGTCGGTACCAGCCCCATCAAAATTTTTTGTGTCATGAAGATCTTTCATAAGTTTGCCTATCCTTTCCCCTGGTTTTGGTTTCTTATACTGTTTACTCTTTTCCGTCATCATACTCTTAACCATCTCAGGTGGTATATCAGGGTACTCATCCTCATCAACAAACTCACTAGCGTATTCCTCACTTACTCCAGTCTCATCTGCAAGCGACTTCACCACATCATGTGTGATCACTAATGTATTCTCAACTAGTCTGGTAAACTCCAGCTCATTTGGTGAATCGACATTAAGCTTTCTCGTGGTGGATTTACTTGTATTAATCTCCCTAACTTCTACACCTCTATAGCTGAGAGTGATTGTGAGACCACCAAGTCTGACAGCCCCACCTCTCGAGAAAGAGCTATTATGGATTATTCTGAGACCGTCCTCATTATTTAGTAGGGGTCTTATATCATGACCATCAGTTAAGGTTATAAACGATCTAATAAGTTTTACCACACTCCTACGATTACCATCTGACATTCTTTTGCTGATGACACCTTTTCTAGTTATCATACTGTTAACGAAATTCTTAATATTGTCCTTAGTTCCAATTTCCCTAACAACAGAAATGTCTTTAGTCCTATAGTTTATGTCCTCATCAATCCATTTAGTCTCAGCATAAGGGTCTTCATCCTGATTTAACAGGTCACCAGATTCTGGCAACTCTTCACCATCCCCTTCACCATTTTCAGGAGGACTGTTTTCCTCTTCATAGTCGTCGTCAAACGCATATCTATCATAATAACTCATAAACTAACCAATATTCTGGATATCACTCTCAGGTACCCAGCTATTATGCTTGCTATCATACCCGAGCCACTTCACCAGGGCCATCTTCTTTTTCCTCTTCAGTATTTTCTCCACCCTATAAACATGATCCTTCTTAACAACAGCACTTAGCTCCTCTTCATGAAACTTACCAATTATTGGCTCACCCTCTAAGTCCGCTATTTCATAAACATTTGGATCACCCCTAATCACCTTAGTCACCTTCAATAGTTCCTCTGTGAAGTTAGCCTCATAGCCCTTAGTGAATACGCTTTTGTACTTGCTTATCCTGACAGTATCACCAACTTTAAATTTAGCTAGAGGGTATTCTCCAGATGTGTGGCCAAATAAGGTGTTCCACACTTCAGCCTCATTACTTTTATTCACATTAGCCGGTTTCATCAGTATAGTTCTATGCTTACTGTTATTGTAATTGCTAACCAGCGAGTCTAGAACATCAGTCCACTTATATGTTCCCTTACTGTAGAAGTACTTCCACATAGCCGTCTTTAAGGTTCTGTTAAACCGTTCCACAATAGCAGCCTTCTTATCCGATAGGGTGCTAAAGTACTTAGCACCAGCTCCCTCCAGTAAGGACCTTACCCCGACATTGTAAAATTCCTTACCATCGTCAAACTGCACCAGTTCTGGATCCGCTCCAAAACGCTTCTTAAATTTCTTAAGCAACAACGTTACCGCCTTGGTCATACTTCCAGTGTCTTTCCTATACACAGGGATGGCAAAGGCATATCTGCTTAAAATTTCAACAGCCGTCAGTATCCAACGGTATCCCCCATTCTTATTCCCATACTTACCCATATCAACAAGATCCATTTGCAGCTGCTCACCAAGGTAGTAAACCCTAGTCTGTCTGAACCTATGCTTACTAACTATTTTCCTGTACCGTGTGAAAGTGTCCTGTGATTTCAACCATTCAGTGACCTTACTCCTACTCACACCCGGTAGGCCATCAGCCAGTGCCTTCCTGTAAAGTCTCTCAGCTGACTGGTAACCAGTTTCTGGGTTATAGTATATATCTCTCAGCCCCTGTTCCAATTCTATGTCATTGTCCATATACTCTACGAGATGTACAGCTCCAGCAACATGCTCCCAAAACCATTCAGAGGGTTTCCGTTCTGATCTGTTACATGGAATTCCAACTCGCTTATAACACCTTTACCAATTTCCAGCTCTGTCTCAATGTCAACAAATGACTGTGTCGAACCGAACAGCGGCTGCTCACTAGTGACTGGAAGACTCACTAGGGTATTACTCTTCCTTCCATTGTATAAATTCATTGATGCGGATATCACATTACACATAACCACCAAGTACTTCAACCCATTATTCACATTTATCAGCCCACTCTTTGTGCTACTACCTGGTAAGAATATACGGGTGCTGAATCCCAGTAAAGATGCTAAGTTGTTATGCAGTACTAGCGTCGTGCTACTGTCGGTCACCATCATACACTTAGCCTCTGGTTTACTAAGTGTTAATGTAACCCCGCTGTTCCCCTCAAGTATCTTCTTAAAATCCTGGAATGTGTAGTAACCATCCCCAAGGAATTTGTTCACCCTCTTATTATGAACATAGTAGTTACCCTTACTGCTGGATACATTATAGTACTCCCACATTATGTAAGCCTTCTTCAGCAGAATATGGGGATTTTTCCCTGTCATTATAGGCTCCTCCAGTCTGACCACCTTATATGACCCTTCTACCAGCACAGTTAATTTTCTCATAGTATACATCCTATTATATATGAGTCTGAATTTAGGTTTTAGCAATGGCACTGATACAACCACCACCAACACCCTACATGGTGAGGCTAGTGAAAAGTCAGTAGGTGGGTATATCAACCTAACTATAGATGGACTAACCAGTGGTAATGAGAGCTGTATGACTGTAGCGTTCTATGAGCCTGTTTAATCCTACCTATGTTATGCTCAATAGAGAGAAGAGTATAATAAGGTTCAACCACATATCTGATAAGCTGAGCTCAGAAGATGTTGAGATGCTAAAGTCACTTTACGAGCATTACCACATGATGGCTACCTGCTACCAGTGGCAGTTTAAGAGGCTCTCTAGGATCAATCTCACCATGAACATGTCTGCTATCTTCCTAATCATTGCTGGCGGGGCACTTAGCGCATTAGGTGGATTCGCTACATTATCTATAAGTGCTGTCGGACTTCTTATGCATGGGTATATCAAGAACAAGAAAATAGCGGAGAAAGTAAGTCAGTGTGAGGTGGCATACAAGAGCTATACAAAGTCTCTGAACACAATCAAAGGATATCTGAGAGGTATCGAGTTTTATAAATCAACAATGTTTAGCAACTTGACTATGTTAGATAACATAATAAATGACAGCACTATACCATTGGAGAAGAAAATAAAGGATAGGTATACTAAGGTCTACAGAGGCCATGTGTATATGAAATCATCTGAGTATTATGGAGGCAGAGGTCCCAGGGGAGTTTGAGATGGATTCTTTAGGTAGTTATGAGGTCCCTGATGATGATGGTGGTGTGGTTGCTGACTATGACATACCAACAGAGGAAACAGATTTCGGTGGAACAGAGCAGCAGGAATATTACACTGACAGTCATTCCAGAATACTTGTTGGTGAGGATAGGATGAAGAGGATAAGGAGACGTCACGCGTATAGAGACACGGAGGATTTCTTCACTGACATTCTAAACCTCGAGCCTGGATGTAATGATCCAAGGTTCGTAGACTACCTGCTGGACAATGGTATCCTCAGGATTAATAGGGAGCTGAGCGATACAGGTCTTGTTAATGACTACTCTGTGAAGTACCTTGGAGGTGAGTTCATAACAATTGGAAGGGTTCTCACAGATGAGGATAGTAATACGCTAAGGACTGGTATAAGGGAGTACTATGATGAGTGGCAGAGAAAGATGTTTAGAAACACTATGAAGAGGGCTGGTGTGATAGTTGGTATTGGTCTTAGCATAGCGGCGATAGTCACAGGTCTAGCAGTTGGACTAACAAGAGGAGGCTCAGATGTGATACATGCGGGGAAGAAGAGGAGAAAGTGGGAGAAGCTTAACCCAGCTAAGGTAAGTATACCATGGTCAGATATTGAGGAGGCTGGTGGAGGTGCTCTAGTATTTACTGGTAAGTATCTCACAGTTATCCTAGCGGTATCTGCAGTGTATCTCACAGCAGGACGGTAAGTAAACCTGAGGTAATCTATATGATGACTGACAGTAAAGACCCAAGATCACCACTGAGGTTAAGACTAAAGATCCCAAACGTGTAGAGGCAGGTAAGAGGCTGGCAGCAATATCCAAAGCAGCTAAAGAGAAGAAGATGAGGGAAAGGATAAAGATGGATGAGCCAGATTCCTCATGGTCATTACCTACTAATGGATATATGTTAGGACTAGCAGGACTTCTGGTAGCGGGTGTGTCATTATACTTCACATGGAAGAGTGACAGGAGGGAGGTAGCTGCTGCTGCTGTCATCACCCCTGCTGCGGAACCAGAGACCATGAGCAGCAATCTGGAGACATTGTAACTAAATATAACTAGTAGTATGTCGGCTCAGAGGAAGGAACTTATGAATGAAGGATTCGACGCTGTTCTAGTTACGGTGGGAGTTTTACTGTTTAGCATGGCAAGTAAGAAGCTGTTGAAGGAGCCGCTAACATCGGCTGAGAGTATGAAGTCATATGTAAAGCTAGCAGTTGGTATCACAGCATCAACACTAACTGTAAAATACCTGCAGCAGAAGAAGTACATACCTGAGGACCCCTTCAAGAATACCTAGGTAACATTATGGCAGGTGCATTAGCAGGTGGAGCTCTTCAGACAACATTCGCTGCATTAAGTTTTGCTGGGGCAGGTTTCCTATTTAACAAGCTTAACCACACTGGATATGAGACGGAAATTAAGAGACACAACCTAAGCATGGAGAAGCTGGCGGTAGCTAAGGAAGCGTTCTATGAGAATGAGATAAGGCATAAGGATAGGCTGGCTCAACTTAGAGCGGAGTTAAGTGATGCCAACGCCGACATAAATACCACTAACAGGGCCTTGGATAAGCTGAGAACATACACCTCAAATGGTATGACCTTCAGGGATGAACCTAAACTTGGAGACTTCTATAAACCTTCTAAGGAGATGCAGAAGTACCAGGCAATGTTTGTTGCTATAGCAGGAGTCTCTGTGGGTTTCATAGCACATAGGGCAGGGCTCATTTAAAGATATATTCCTATGCTATATTATATGGGTAGAAGGGAAGACTATGTGGAGCGGAGATTTAGGAAAATCGACGAGATGTACACATGTGATGACTGTGGCGGCCAACGTATAAACTGCCATGGTTTCCCAACCTGTACGTCATGTGGCCTACAGGGGCCTTTCACAATACCTGTACCAGAGCTGGATCTAATGTCGTGGAGCAAGAGGAAGACTGTTCATAAGAGAAGTAAGTGGTTTGCTAGAAGGATAGCGGGAGTTGTCAACAGTTCCGATGAGAGAATGTTGACATCTGATTTCATAGAAGTTGTGTCAGTTCTGATGAGACTTAACCTGATAGGGAAAAATGTAAGTAGGTATAACTACTATATAATAAGGTTGGCTAGTCGAAGAGGACTTACACTACTTACAGACGTCAGTGACATGTGTGATGGATATAGTAAGAACATGTTTGATGATCGGTTGTTCGGATCTGTATATAAGGAGTTGGGTTGGGGCATTGAATGCAGATGTCCTATAATTCTGAGGTGGAAAAATAAGGACACTTAAAGAAATAATTTTATACATATAGTATATGCAGGAATTCGTAACTGAGTTGGTAAATTATATGGAGAAGTATAATATGCAGGAAGTCGTACTTGAGTTACTAAATTATATAGAGAAGTATCATCCGGGGGTCTTGTTTATGTTGAGGCCTGAAAACACAGCTGAGAATAGAGAAAACCGGTATAGGCCTGGACAACCTGACATTATGATACTCGAGCCTAGGTATGGAAATGTTGGGTTAGCCCTGTGGGTAAAATCGAAGATGACAAAAACCGATGTGAGGTTCTCAAGAAGGTTGTATGCAGTTGGATATGACACTAAAGTTGGGGATGACGCCGACGATCTTAGGCTATATTTCATGATGTATATAGCCAGACAACCTTGTGACCTCAGTAGGACTGACAGTCGCCAGACGGAAATAGTGGAGTTTCTAAGCCATGGTATCACCAACCGTCCAACATATAGTGTGACACCAGATAATGATACAATAAGTCGGATAACTAAGTTCGTTAAAAAGGAATTTCCAAGATCTGTGATAATACTAGGACTTGGCGCAGATGATAGTCCTACCATGACAATAATCAACCCTGATCACATCCATAACGGGATGGCTATATGGATTGGTGAAGCCGGCAGGAGATATGACCTTAACACTCTGAGCGACAGGCAGTTTAGCTACCTGAAAATGATGTCCGATAGGTCGTACCTTGTTGTTGCGTCTGAGGACCTATATAAGATACGGTGTGCTGTAGTCAGTTACATGCGTGGGTATATTTCAGGCTGTAGCAAGTGTCCACCAAGAAACTGCCCCATAAACTGCCCAGGAGTTAATCTATCTAATTACCCAATACTGGTATGCAGCAGTGAGTGCCGTAATAGCGGTCAACAGCCTAGACCATGCATTAGTGAATGCCAAGCTCAGAAATGTAGGCGTGTGACGCTTAAGCGCTGAGCTGGTAGATCCTATGATTTTTATTTTTAGACCTTTTACGTCTTAACCTTGTGTAAAGACTATTAAGATCCGTTAACTCTCCCATCATTCTATCTATGTCTCTGCCGGGTATCTTACCCACCGAGTTAGCTATGTCTCTCGATAACCTGGCTAACAGTCTAGCCACCTTCCAATGTCCTAAAGTCTCACCCATAAAATATAGATAGATAATAGTGAACAGCTTTAGACGCACCTAACGCCTTAAGTCAGGATCGCAATACCTGTTAGACAACTGCGATAAGAAATCATGTTAGTGAGGATGACAGGAAAAAGGTGATGTAGGAGCTGAGGCCCCAAAACGGGACCTCAGGTGCGTTTAAAAATGCTCCCGAATATATAAACCTATAGTATGTCGAGTATGTACAATTTTGACGGTGTAGATATTACAGTGCAGAAGGATGGCGATGAGATATGGTTTAGGGGAAAAGATGTTGCTAAGGCGTTAGGATATAAAAGATCAGGTAACGCAATTCGTTATCATGTTAGTGAGTGCGATAGGAAAAAGGTGATGCTAGCGGAGAGGCCCAAAACCGGGGCCTCTCAGATTTACCAGATAAATGAGCCTGGAGTATACAGCCTGGTGTTCTCATCCAAATTACCTATAGCAGAGAGGTTTAAAAACTGGGTGTTCAGGGATGTTCTACCCTCGATAAGAAAAACTGGACAGTATATAGCACCTGGGCTTACTGGTAACCAGCTGTCACTGATGAATGAGACTGACCTACATTATCAGGTAATAAGGTATGTAAGAGAGTATCATCATAACGCTATAATAATACCAGGACTAGGTCCAAATATAAGAGGATAACTAGCTGGAAAAAGGGATACAGAAGTGGGCAGCCTGATATCATCATAGGGAATCTGCATAAGACATACGCTGGTCTAGCTATAGAGCTCAAGACTCCGAATGGTACGGGGGTCTTTTCAGACAGGCAGAGGTCATTCATAGATACCCTGAGCGACAATGGATATAGGACCCTAGTGTCTAACAGATATGACGAGATACATAGATGTATTGATGAGTATATGACAGAGGCGAGAGTAAGATGTGGGTACTGCGGTAGGAAGTTCCATAATGAGAGAACTCTTAGTAATCACTGTAAGTACTTCCACAGGATCTCTTACACTCCAGAAACTTAATATACCTATCCACAAGTTCCTTCTCCATCTCAATTAAATTAAAAACCTCATCTACCAGTTTTTCCACTTGCTTACGGATCCTTAGGATTCTAGCAAATACTACATCTTCCATATAATTACTATAGAAGATATAGTGCGTTTAAATTATTTAATAAAAAAATATACAGATATAGTATGTCGAGAGCATTTAAAGAAATATCATCAGATGCTGGTATGTCAAGAACAGTTAAGAAAATAAACCCACTTGAAGAAATACCATCAGATGCTGATACACTTGTGGGACGCAGACAGGATCTGCATAATGAGCTGGGAGTTGTTAGTAGTATAGAACTTGAGGGTACCAGCACACTTTTTTTTTTCCCAACAAAGACAGCCCCCAGATGATCAGATTTAGCAAGGAGGGTTGCCCAAAACGGTAAGCTTTTTTAAAAAATTTTTTAAGTATAAGAAAGAGGGACGAAAAAGGACCAAAACCAAAAAAAAAAAAATTCAGAATTCATCAAGAAAGGATGTTTGAAAGGGGAAAATAATTTTCGCGCCTCTCAAAACCCATTTTCGTCTGCTTATACTTCAAAAAAGTGAAAAAACGGCCCACCCTTTTGTTGGATCTGATATGAAACACCCCAAAGCGATAAGGGTTGTGGTTTTGACACACATTTCACTTACTCCCCGATTTCTGTTCCGGTACTTTTGTCTTGTGTTGGTACACATGTTTTCCCACGGTTACACCACCAGATAGCAGTCCGAGGCATGGTATGTACGGAGTGATCATGGCCACAACTTTACCAACGTCACTCTTTAACAGTTTGTCTTTTTGTAATTCGTTGTCTAGCTCCTCAGAGCTTTCTACAGCGTCCAGACCACCGAGAACATTGGAGAATCTACTGATTAACATATCAGTCAGGAATTCATTAGCTCTTTCCATCTTTTTAGCCTCATATTCAGCGTATAGCTTATCCACAACCTTTACAGACGCCTTTTTGATGTAGCCAACTGATTGAGTTATTTCACCATCCTCTGACAGTTTTATTAGCTCACTCCTTTTCTTGTTGGCATCATCGGTTGGTGGAGGTGTTGGGTTGGTTTCCTCAGTCTTTTTCAGATCATTGACGAGCTCATCGACTAGGTTGGGAATCTCAGTAGGTATTTCCGTTTCCAACCTCTCAACAGATTCTTCAGCTGGTTCCACGGCGGGTGTCTTGATTTTTTTCCCAACTCTCGCCGTTTTACTTTTCTTTTCGGCCATCTTACTACGGACCAGATTTTGGGATGACTACCTTATACGCGTATGGATGCCTTAACATAATCTCAAGCCTAGCGTATTTGTTTTCTTTTAGCTTTTCAGTTACCTCCATAACGTTTTCACGGTCTAAACCACCAAGGTAGTCATCAGTGATGACCTTCATATCGGTTTTGTTGGGGTTGTAGAACGTCACCAACTTACTGATGTTTTCCCTGTAAGGTTTTGTGATAGCTGTTAGCTGTTGTGTGATTACGATAGTTGAGAGATTGTAGTGTCGGGCGCTGAAGGCTAATTTAACCAACTCACTTGTTCTGTTTTTTACGGGTTGCCCACTGGCACAGTCGTCGAGGACTATCAATGTTTTAGATCCCTTGAATATCCGAACAATATACTCTAGCACAATTTCAACGTCGTCCTGACTACAATCCACAGCGATGAAGTCCGGGTCGGAGGTGTATTTCCAGGTGGTGTAGGTTTTGTTCCAGCTGAACGTCGGACAGAGCAAAACGATGTAGTCGAAGAACCCGAAGTATTCATCTTCTAACATCTTCAGGAGATACCAGGTTTTTCCACAGGCCGTCATACCAACGATCAGCATATTGAATGGGTGGTCCATTTAATACTGGATTGATTTTAGATTCTTATTTACCATATTTACCAAACCATCACTCAGCACAAAGATTCGACAGACTATGTTAGCCACAGTCGCCTTCTTAGTAATCTCAATCAGGACTCCAGACTGTGTATTAACGATCCTTTTACCAGTTCCAACACTGTCACGGTCCTCAATACTTCTCAGGTCAATCGCTAGAGCGAAAGCATCCTTGTAGAACTTCTGGATTGTCATAAACTGATCTGTGTTTTCCTTTCCACCAAACAGTCTTTTAGCCTCATCGTAGAACCGACTCTTTGGGATCCCCTGACTGAAGACAGCGTTGGGTACACCCTCAATTGTTAGCTTAACACTCTCAATGTTTGGATAGACGTATTTTTCACTATCAGTTCGGGTTTTGTTTGTGAACATCATCACAATCCCTTTCATAGACTTCCGTGGGAGGTTAATATGTTCGTTGATTAAGACCGATCCAGCCAACCATTCAGTTGACTTCATCAGCGTCACATGTTCGTAGGACAACGATCGGCCAGCTGTGTATAGTGAGGCTATCTCACTGGCGATGTCGGTGTTATCAATCGTCTCATATTCCAGTTCGAGGTTTTCCAGTGTGTACCCATCAACGGTCTCACTTGACTGGGCCACCATGATGTCACTCGCTTTTGGTAAACTGATGACATAGCGGAAGTTGTTGTACATTTCAAAGGGAGCATAAAGTCCGTGGTCCCCGAGGATCTTATCCAATCTCACCTTCATCCTCACTCCATGGATTGTGAGCATCAGAGCGTCGGCTGCCTTTTCAGCGTCTCCAGAGGAGGCCCCACTGTCGTCCTTAGACATCAGCTTTCTCAGGTTTTCTGGACCAATTCCATACCCAACCATCTGATCCCTCACACTCTTCGGTAGCCAGAGATCCCTGTATACACCGAGGACACTTTCACCCGTGTTGTCGTAAACAGTCTCACCGGCTAGCTTAACAACCAGCCTTTCAACCAGAAGCCTGGAGAGATTGTTTAGGAACCACGACTTGGTGTTCATGTTCTTAAAGTCGAACAATAGGTGAAAGCTACCCGGGACCAAACAGCTATCAGGTTTTAGCTTTGGTATATCGATGTAGAGGTCCTCACCAGGGTTGACTTTGTTGGGGTTCATGGTGATTGTGTGTCTTGTCCGGAGTCCCTTAATCTCCGACATTCTCGCCCGTCTGAATCCAGGTAACAGCTCTGTCTGACTTCTGTTGGTCATATACTACATAACAGGTTTTATTTTCTGTTTTTCCAGTAGTCATACAATAACCACGTCATAGCTATGGCTAAAACCCATAGATTGTTGGCTAACCACGCTATTCCTTTTGCTCCCCAAGTCAGAACCTGTGCTATCACACTAAACAGTGGTGCCAACAGAGGTCCCAAACTCTTACCCAGATTAGCGAGTGCCTTAGCGAAACCACCAACGGCTCTAGCTCCCCCCGAGACAACCTTTCTGGCCGCCACAACTACTGTGGTTACAATCCCAGCTATGGTGATGGCTATAGCAGACAGGCCAACCATATTCTTCTTAGCCCACTTCTTAAAACGTTCCAACCTATTCAGGTCATTGTTTTCCACTTCATTTTCTAAGATAGATATGACATCAATGTGTTGGGGGGCGTCACCGATCCTAATTCTTATTGTGTCCGCCTTCATTTCCGCCACTTCGCTGAATTTTTCATACAGCTGCTTCTTACGGGGATGTTCCTCACCAGCCGCTTTTTCTCTATAGTATAAAACTTCTATCTCAAGGAGCCTAATTTTTTCTACATTTGTACCCAGTGGGTTGAGTATTCCAATGAATTCGCTTGCTTCATAATCAGTTAGAATTTTTTTAGCCTGTTCTTGTAGGTCCTTCTCTCTTTTCTTAAGCACACTCTCACTCTCTGAGATGGTCTGTGAGGCCACATCGTTTACAACTTCCTGGGGGGTTGTGGGGTCGTTGTTAACCTTCTCAATAGCCCCTGAGATTTTTTTTAGAGTGTTCCTCTTCAACCTCCCTTAACAACTTCTTGAAACTCTCAACGGCTTCTCTATTACTTTTCCCCTCATTATACACAAACTTACCATTCTCAAGTTTCCTAACTCTTTCATTATTAAACTTCAGTCCGTTAAGCTTTCCTTTTTTTCTACTATAAACAGGACTAACACCTAATAACAATTCACTAGATTTCTTGCCGTCTCCCTTGTTTACCTGTATTTTGAGCGTATTCATGATGAGCCTTTTCTTATTTTCTGTAACACCCCTCTCATGTGCCCTAGAACCACTGTCGAGACTAAAGCTACTGTTGGGACGGCTAGTCTCTTCTGTTACGTGGGTTATACCATCCGTAGCAGACGTCTGACCTATCGTTACCGTTCCCTGGTCTTCGTCGGTGAGGTCCATTTCGTCAGTATCTTCTTCTTCCTCTTCCCTCTCCTTTTCCTTACCGAGATCATCCATTTCGAATTCTTCTCCCCCTTCAGCCATTATATACTAGCCTATGTACAACTCAAGTAGAACGGCCCCAATCCCAGCCGGTCGACCTACTGAATGATCATTATTCCCACGAACCCTAAAGGTCATCTTACCATAAACACCCTTTCGAATCTCAGCTTTCGACTCAATGTCAGTATAGTGCTGTACACTCCCTTTCAAACTCTGTTCGGAGGTTATCGGAAGGGTCCCAATCAGATCACTCCTCCTCCCATTGTCCAGACTTCTCTCACTCTCAACAGCGTCACACGAGATCCCAACATACCTCAACCCTCTGTTGATGTCCACCTGATTAGGACTATTCGTCCACCCACCACCAGCAGTTATCACATCGTTCTCACCAAACCCTAGAAGAAGACCCATCTTCCCAAGCTTCAGCTTTTCCGACGTTTTCACCTTAGAAGTTCCGTTGTAAACATTCTTTCCGAACTCAACCACCCCACTGTGGGTCCCGGCTAAACCATTAACGAACGTTTCCAACGCGTCAAAGTTGAAATAACCTTCAGGAGCGGATGCCTCCTTACCATCAAACGACACCGAATCGTTCAGACCTGACACCACATTGTTATAGTTCCAGTATACCGTCGCTTTCTTCAGCATCACCTGTGGTCTTGGACCTGTCACCATGATAGGTTGTTCGAAGTAGACAGTCTTCTCACCGTTTTCAATGAATAATGTTAACCTCATTACCCGAGTATACATTAACCCAGGCTTTGTACGTCACTCTCAGGTATCCATGAGTTGTGCTTACTGTCATAACCCAGCCACTTGACCAACACCATCTTCCTTCCACCAACTCTCTTCCTCCTCAACACCTTCTCAACCCTATAAACGTTATCCTTCTTATCCACCGGCGACAACTCTTCCTCATAAAACTTTCCGATAATCGGTTCACCCTCAGCGTCCTCTATCTCGTAAACGTTTGGATCACCACGGATGACCTTTGTAATCCTAAAGATTTCCTCAGTAAAGTTAGCCTCATAACCCTTCGTAAATATACTCTTGTACTTTGACACCCTAACAGTGTCTCCAACCCGGAACTTGGGTAAGGGGTGATCACCAAAGTGATGACCAAACAACGTATTCCAAACCTGATTCTCGTTTGACTTACCCACGTCCTTGGGCTTCAGAAGGGTGACACTATGTTTTGTGTTGTTATAACCCTCAACGAGATCGCCCAAAACATCAATCCACCTATAAGTCCCCTTGGTGTAGAAATACTTCCACATAGCAGTCTTAAGTGTTCTGTTGAACCGTTCAACAACCGCTGCTTTCTTGTCCGAAAACGTACTGAAGTACTCAACACCACGTTCCTTCAGTAGGTCTTTCACACCAACGTTATAAAACTCCTTCCCGTCGTCGAACTGAGCCAGGTCGGGGTAGTCACCAAATCGGTCTTTGAACTGTTCCAACAGCTTATCCACAGCCTCGGTCATGTTTTTCGTGTCCTTTCTGTAAAAGGGGACAGCGAAAGCATACCTACTCAGAATCTCAACAGCCGTCAAAATCCAGTAATACCCCTTATTCTGGTTCCTATACTTCCCCATATCAACCAAGTCCATCTGTATCTGTTCACCGAGGTGGCTGACGAACGTCTGTCTGAACTTATGCTTTCTTACAACCGGCCTATACCTCGTGTATGTGTCTTGTGTTTTCAGCCAGTCCCTCACTACCTTCCTACTCACATCAAGACCTTTTCCCACCGCCTTCTGGTACAATCGTTCAGCTGACTGATACCCTGTTTTCGGATCGTAGTAAATATCTCTCAGTTCCTGTTCCAATCCAACCCCAGCGTCCATATAACCTAACCTATGATATATGGATAAGACCCTGAGAGAGTTTTTCACCAAATACCCATACGCCGACAGAACCAGGTTCATAACTGATTCAGTCTTCGGTCAGTCAGAGCCTGGTGTGTTCTTTGGACCTGTCGGTGACTCATACATCTACACTGGTGACGTGGAGTTTAAGAACAACAGAGACTACACCAAGTACTTAACAATAAATAAACCACCGCCCAGATTTCCGAAGATATGGCTTGGTGGTGGTACGGTACAAAAAGTTCAGGGTAAACGGCACTGGGAGAAGGACATTGAGGGGAAATATGACTTTTCGAAGTTCACATACCTATCAAACAACGTCATAGACTACGACCTTAACAATTTCAGGGTTTATGTTAACGACCAAGACTTTTTTATGGCAAAATTACCAGTCCTGAGTCCAGGAAACCGGACGGACATCGCGAAATGGTGGAATAACAATGAACCTTATTACCAGCTCATCTTTGCTGTCTATCTCAGTTCGTACTGCTGTGGCGTTGGAGTAGAGCACCTAAAATTCTCAGAAGACGTATATCCAATGGTTTCCTCTATCATGTGTTTCCACCTATATTTCACCACGCGGCGTATACTAAGACGTCTGATAACGGAAAAGAAGAGTGACCTAATGAGAGAGTTTGGCGTTGGACACGATGTGATTGACAACATGGCGAACATACCTAGGGAAAAAAAGTTTTTGATTAACCGTCACGCTGGTTACAAACACAACCGTTCGTTCCGTGAGTGGATGTGGCGTCTCAATAGCGACTATAAGACACACTACAGAAGGTTTATCCCCTTACGGACAAATGGTTTCACCAGGGTAGGTCTGCAGTATCTGAATGAGTCCATCGAGGCTTATGTCTACGCCGTTCTCGGTTCACAGGCTAAAACAAGGGTTAGCGTTGTTAACAAAGGTGCTGGCAGTCTTGAGACACAGCAGGAATTCAGGGTCCTTGTAGAGGATGCCGTCGTTAACTACAGCGTTAGCACCTGGATTTTGAATATGAACAGGGCAATATCAGATACTAACGTCACCCAGAACCTAGCCATTAGCCCTGACACGTGGTTAGTACCAGGATCACTGACGATACTGAAGGAGAAAATCCTAGGATACAACAACGTTCTCAGACGTGCGTCGGAAAACATGAGGTTTGGTATTAATTTCAAGGTCAACTATCAGGGTGTTCACAAGCAATCACCAAAGACACACCAGGAAAGCGGTCCACATCTGGAAACACTAGACGACAGTGACGGACAGACCGACAAACCAGCTGTCCACACATCTGACAAACCAGCCGTCCACACACCTGACAAACCAACCGTTCATACACCTGACAGACCAACCGTTCATACACCTGACAGACAACCAAAACCAGACAATGAGTTGGGAATCCTATTGGTCCTAACAGCTGTGTCTGGGTATCTGTTCAGTAAATACGTCCTATAGTATATGAGTCTGTTTTATGGTTACAACAGACCGATCACTAATAAACAACTCAACGATAAACTAAAAGAGGTCCTTTATACGAAGCCCGTCCCCGACTACAAGGTCATCTTTGATCTGAACGTGACCAGATCCAGTAAGAACGCCGTCTCCAAACTCAATTTTGTTGATTACATAGGGGATAGGGACGGTGAGATCCACTCAACCATGTTTTGGAGACCACCAAGTGTCAACCCACAGCTAAACACCGCCGGTGATCACCACTTCCTTTACCCTGAGACAACGATAAGAACAGCCTTCCACGCTAACATGCCCAGATTCATGTTCACTGATGTTTCAGTTTTCGTTGTGGTAAAGAGGAATACCATAAGATCGGCGTCGGGTACCTGGGAAACAATTGTTTCCAATGCCAATGTTAACGATGGTAGAAGCCTTGGGTTTAAAGCTGGGGTGAGTAACAAACTGGTTTTCGGTGGGATGACACCGTCTAGGTTTCATGAGTGTACAATTCCAGCGAAGTTCATTGGAAAGAAGGTTCTGATATCAGCCCACTGGCTATCCGGAGTTAGGGTGTCACACGTCAGGATAAATGGTGAGATACTGAGGGACTCATACACTATGTGTGACATCGATCAGATAGGGACATTTTATCTGAATGTGTTCGGGGTAAACAGCTTAAAAAGTTTTTATTCAGACATTAACTTTTACGGTATGAAGATCGTAGAGGGTCGTCTGGGGGGAACCCGAGATTGGGAGGATCTGTAAGGAGGTTATGGTTGAATATGACCTGTAATTAGAATGGGGAAAAAGAGGAAAAGCGTCGTCAGCTTCAACCACATTGGTAAAAACCTCCAGTCGGCTGAAGTGGACAAACTAACCCGACTCTATTCGTATTACTACAGGTTAGCGACTTGTTACAAGTGGAAACACACCCGACTGAAGAGACTGAAGATGATCCTCGAGACGGTCTCTATTGGGTTGACTGTGGTTGGGGGAATAGCCGGTGGTGTTACAGCTAACCCACTGATCCTCGGAACTATAGCCGGTCCTGGCGTTCTGATCCAAGGGTATATGACCAAGTCGGGGATGCCTGGTAGACTGGAGAACTGTGAATTCGCTCACGTCAACTACCACAAGGTCCTGACACAGATCAGAAGCTTCCTACGTGGGACCCAGTACGATGAGATTGTCTTCCTATCCGACGTCCGTGTACTCGACGACATTGTGACTGAGGTCTGTCCACACTTCGACAGTATGATCACACGGTACCATAGGACTTACGACTCAGCTGAGCATGCCGGGCCTGGCTAACGGTTCTGACGATCTCTGGTATGTAGACGTCCCGACCGTTCACACGAGCCATCCAACCGTGAAATCCGCTAGGGATCCCACTGAGGGTACCGACCACCTCCGACTCATCCGGACCGAAGTCTTCCCAATCTAGGGAAATCACCTTAGTTCCCTTAAGGGCTATGTCCTCAGTCATCTCCCCCATATACCTTTCCACACACCTGAGGTAATCCTTAGTCACACCGGCTTCACATTTCCGACCTCTTCTGAGCATCCGGTCGTAACAGGTGTCAACTGAGGCTTTTAGGAATAGTAGAGCGTCAGGGGTTGGGAGTAGATTGTTTAGTGAGTGGAAGATCTTGGAATAATCAGAAAACTGTTCGTCGGTTATCCACCCATTACGCCAACAGTTCTTAGTAAAAACCATACAGCTGTGATGTGTTCGCTCTACAATCACATCCCTCCCTTCGTTGATTAACTCCAGAGCCTCTAGGTAGACGCTGATTCTCTCACCGAGAAACCAGGTCTCCATCTCATACGCCCACCTCCCGGGGTCGGCGTAAAACCTTTCGAGGTATGGATTGTCATCAACTGGCTCCTCAGCAAGGTAATAGCCATTTCTCACAGCGAATGGTATAGCGAACGTTGTCTTTCCCACACCGATGTTTCCGTCGAGGGTGATCAGCCGAGCACCGAACTTTGTCTCAGTCATTATACCTCAGGTATACGGTACGACCCTAGACCTCCCGTATTTTATATGAAGATTCCAAAGAGGCTTAGACGACCCATACTGATTATCTTCCACGCCCTCAGAAGAGCTATCGGGGTGATGAGACATTGTGTTAGGAGGAACCGTAGGGGGGAGTACTACGTGACTGAATCTGTTGTTGTCTGGCCGACGGTCTTAGAAACCCCTACAGATGACCTCACAGACTTCCCACAAACAGCCTCAGAGATCCCTACAGATGGTCTCACAGACTTCCCACAGACAGCCTCAGAGATTCCTACAGATGGTCTCACAGATTCCTTAGAGACGACCTCAGAGATTCCTACAGATGACCTCACAGATGAAACATAGATTAGTGTATATAGATGGCTGACGAGTCTGAAAAAACCCCAGAAGTCCCTAAGGTGACATCAGTGGTCAAGACGGAGAGAGTCAAGGATCCAAAACGGGTGGAGGCTGGTAAACGACTGGCTCAGATATCGAAGGTAGCCAAGGAGAGAAAAGCCAGGGAGCGGCTGGCGGCTGAGATTGGTCCTGGGGTTGGTGGTCGGTCAGCCTATTACGGATATCTAATCGGAACCGTTGGGTTGGTTATTGGTGGGGCCTCACTTTATTACACTATGAGGCAGGAGAGAAGGGAGGTTCAGAGGCTGAAAACCATTGATGAGGAGAAGGTAATGGAGGGAACTGTCGAGCCACAGAACCCCGTTCGGACTTCCCCGGTTTTAGACACCTTCGACGAATGAAATATGTGTTAGTATAATGTCAACCACCGACCGAAAAGAACTGATGAACGAGCTCTACGACGCCCTCCTGATCACAAGCGGAGCTGTGGCGGTCTCCATGGCTTCGAGGAAGGTCCTGAGGGAACCTTTGGGTACTCCTGAGTCTATAAAGGGTACTGTTAGACTGGCTGTAGCCGTTGGAATTAGTACAGTTGGGATTAAATATGCCCAGTCGAAGGGGTACCTGCCGGTTGACCCTTTTTCAAAGCCTAAGTAGCCTAAGGGGGTTCCATATGCAGTGGTTACTATGAGCGTAGAGATTGAGACACGTTGGCTGCCCCCTATGTCTAGAGGAGAGAGGAATGTGTGGGACGCCCTACGCGTTAACAGAATTGAAGCGGTTAGGGAGAAGACCTTTGATGAGTTAGTGGGGTTGGGTGGTGGCCTTTTGAGGTATGACTTCGCGGCGCCCCTTAGCGATGGTACTTTCGTACTGATTGAATATGATGGTGAACAACATTTCAGCCCTTCCACCTGGTCGGGTAAGCTAACTCAGGAAGAGGCAGAGAGGTGCTTTAGGGTACAGAAGGAACACGATCGGATGAAAGACGAGTACGCCAAGGACAACAGTCATTACCTAATCAGGATTCCGTATTGGGAAAGACGTAACATCCATTCTATTATCGGATCTTTGTGACGGAGTGTATTATCTCTAGTTATATATATGGCTAGTGTGGTTGCTGGTGGACTGTTTAACGCCTTGGTCTTCGCGGGCGCCGGATTTATGTTTTCAAAGTTAAATCACACCGGATACGAGGCTGAGATTAAGAGACACAACCACGCCCTTGAGCAGCTGGCTAGGGCAAAGGAGAAATGGTATGAGAACGAGGTGGGTAAGAAGGATAGGATACAGAGGTTAAGACAGGAACTGTCTGACGCCAACGCTGACATCAACACAACGAATCACGCCCTGGATCTATTGAAGGATAGGCTGAGACAGGTGGAGGCCGTTGGGTTGTCCCAGCCGAAGCCTGAGTTGTCTGACTATTACAAACCATCGGGTGAAATGAAAGAGTATCAGGCCCTGTTTATTGGGTCTGTTGGTCTGGTTGGTGGGTATTTGGTATCTAGGTTTGTTTTGTAGGGTTTAAGGAATTCGTTAGGGTTTAGTTATAATGTCTGTTTTCTTGTCGGACTTACCGAAGGGGCTGAGGGATTTACCGTCCTCAAGCGTTGAATGGGTCTGTAAGCAGATGGGGATTGAGTTAGTAGCCCCAGCTTGGGATCCACCCAGATGTAGTACGAAGTTGTGGTGTGAGGATTGTTCCAGATTCCGTGTGAAGGTGAGAACTGAGATGTATTCCTGTCCAGGATGTGGTGACACGGAGTATGGATATGTCGTCGGGAGATACCGGGCGGCCGGTCGTAGAAGTGAGCATTCGAGAAATAGTTGGATGAGGAAGAGACTCACCAGAGTTGTCAGGGATACAGCCGTTGACGTTGTCTTATCCGACTTTTCCAAGATTCTTCGGGTGATGAGAAGTAAGGGTCTGATAAGAGGTCGTAATGTGTCCAGATACAATTATTACATCATCAGATTGTGCTCAAGGAGAGGAATTGAGTTATTGGGTGGTTTGAGGGATCTTAAAAAGGGGAGAACGAAGGATCTGTTTGATAACAATCTGTTCGGGATTGTGTATAAAGAACTTGGTTGGGATCGTACCCCGGACAGGTTCTACACCAAGTGGTTGAGACAACACCTAACGAAATGTAATCACCCCTGTTATAACGATGAGCGATCCAGATGTCATGATCCACCAAGACGACAACTTAGACCCTGACATGTTTGACTATCCCGATGATATAGACCCCCGTCTCTACGAGAGACTAATCGGTTATGACATAAATCAGTTAGACAGAGCCCTAAGGGGTAAAACTAAGTCGTTCAGTTGTGCTGTGGTGTCTCAACACCCACTGGAACAGGTAAACGCCCTCAGGAATGATGTGGTACGGTTACTACGTCGGGAGCTGACTGAAATGAGGGGACTGAAGTTCGCTGAGACGCTGGTTGTGACGCTTGAGAAGGAGGTGTCCGGCGGAACAACTTATAAGACGGCTCACTTCAACAGCCACATCAAAACTATAATCAACGGTAATGAGATCGGTCAGGACGTTGACACCGCGAATGAAGAGGTGGTGGCTAGGATAGCTCGATGGATAAGCGAGGGATCTGGCTGGACAGTGGAGTCAATCGACGGTCACTACGTTAATCTGACTGTGTACAGTCCACTGGAAGGCTCCAGTTATGTCGACCTCCCTAAGGAGCTGAAGAATAGTCGGAAGGGGTTGATCAACGTTAAGAATAATGATGATAGGTGTTTTATGTGGTGCCATCTGGCTCATAAGTTTCCCGTGTCAAGAAACCCACAAAAGGTATCCGGGTACCGGGACCATGTTGGCGACCTGGATTACAGTGGAATCAGCTTCCCAGTGAGTCAGAAACAGTACAACCGGGTGGAGAAACAGAATGAAATACGTATCAACGTCTTTGGTTATGAAAACGGGCTAACCTTTCCGGTTTACGTATCAGAGGAAACAGGTTATACCGACCTCATGAACCTCCTGATTATAACCAACGGGAACAACAAACATTACGTCCTCATCAAGGACTTTGATAGGTTTATGTACAACAAAACAAAACATAAAAGAAAAAAACACTTCTGTGTTTACTGCCTCCAATGTTTCAGCTCAACGGAGGCTCTGAAAAAACATCAGACTGTGTGTATCAGTGTGAATGGTAAACAAGCTGTTAGAATGCCTGACCCCGGTAAGAACGTGTTGAAGTACAGTAATTTCCACAAACAGCTAAACGTTCCGTTTGTTGTGTATTCCGACTTCGAGGCGATCACGGAAAAGGTCGACAGACCGGAGGTGTCGGAGTCAGACCGAGAGGAGAGAGAGAAGAGACCGTACATGGATAAGTATCAGAAACATACTGATTGTGGTTATGGGTATAAGGTTGTCTGTTGTTATGACGATAGGTATAGTAAGCCCGTTCAGGTGTATAGAGGTCCTGGTGCTGTCAACAAGTTCATTAGAAAGATGTTGGAAGAAGTGGAGTATTGTAAGGGTATTCGGAAAGAGCACTTCAACCAGGATATGATTCTGACTGATTCCGACAGGGCGGACTTCAGAGACGCCAACGGGTGTCACATCTGTGGGCGAGAGTATGTAGCAGAAGACGTTAAGGTCCGGGACCATTGTCATGTGACGGGAAGATACCGGGGATCGGCCCATCAGCTTTGTAACAGAAATCATAGAATGACTGATAAAATACCAGTTATCTTACACAACCTGAGGGGTTATGATAGTCATCTCATCATGGGGGAGATCGGAAAGTTCGGACAGGAGATTAACGTCATTCCGAATAATATGGAAAAGTACATGGCCTTCATGTTAGGTAAGAACCTTGTGTTTCTGGACAGTTTTCAGTTCATGAGTAGTTCCCTGGAAAAATTGGTGGGAAATCTCCCAGGGGACGCCTTTAGATACACAGCTGAAGAATTTGGTCCCCGGTCAGACCTGATGAGGACGAAGGGTGTTTACCCCTATGACTACATGGACAACTTCAGTCGGTTTGAGGAAACGGGGTTACCACCAAAGAGTGAGTTTTATAGCATGTTAAATGATGAGGAGATATCAGACACCGATTACCAACACGCTTTGAAGGTTTGGGAGTCGTTTGGAATGAGGACAATGGGGGACTACCATGATGTGTACCTAAAATCAGATGTGTTGCTGTTAGCTGACGTCTTTGAGAACTTTAGGAAGACCTGTGTTCAGTACTATGGGTTGGACCCCTGTCACTATTTCACCTCACCTGGGTTGGCATGGGACGCTATGCTGAAGATGACTGGGATTGAGCTGGAGCTGATGACTGACATCGACATGTTCCAGTTCATCGAGAAAGGATTGAGAGGTGGTGTCAGTTACATAGCTAATAGGTATGGGAAAGCAAACAACCCATATATGAAGGGGTATAGTGAGAGCGAGGCTGTGAAGTATATAATGTATCTGGACGCCAATAATCTATATGGTTGGGCCATGAGTCAGTGCCTTCCGACTGGTGGATTTAAGTGGATGAGTGAGGGTAAGCTGAAAAACCTGGCTTGGGAACTTCCGGAAAATGACAGTCGGACTGGGATGATACTTGAGGTTGATCTTGAGTATCCTCCTGAACTCCACGATCTACACAACGACTACCCATTAGCCCCTGAGAAGATTGAAATACGGGAAGATATGTTGTCGAAGTATTGTTCTGAGATTAGGGGGAAGTTCGGTGTCAGTGTTGGTGGTGTGAGTAAGTTGGTAACCAACCTGATGGGAAAGGAAAGGTATGTCGTCCACTATAGAAACCTACAGCTGTACGTTAGGCTTGGAATAAGGGTGAAAAAAGTTCACCGGGTTTTGTTGTTCAATCAATCGGGGTGGCTGAAACAGTACATCAACTTCAACACGGTGAAGAGAACTGCTGCCAGGAACGCCTTCGAAAAGGACTTCTTCAAGCTAATGAACAACAGCGTCTTCGGTAAAACAATGGAGAACCTGAGAAAGCGTGTCGACGTCCGGTTGGTCACCAGTGAGGAAAAGCTGTTGAGGCTGGCTTCCAAACCAACCTTTGTATCCGCTAAAATATTCAACGAAAACCTGGTTGCCGTTCATAAGATAAAGGAAGTCCTGACGCTGAACCGACCGGCGTATGTCGGTATGTGTATTCTAGATCTATCGAAGGTATTGATGTACGATTTTCATTACAACTATATATTAGAAAAATATGGAAACGATGCTAAGTTGTTGTTTACAGATACGGACAGCCTGACATATGAAATCGAAACAGAAGACGTTTACAAAGACTTCTGGGCTAATAAAAATATTTTCGATAACTCGGACTATTCAGAAAGCTCACCTTACTACAACAATTCAAACAAAAAGGTTATTGGGAAGATGAAGGACGAAGCGGCTGGCGTTCCTATAGTTGAGTTCATTGGTCTCAGAAGTAAAATGTATTCATACTTAAAAGACAACGGAGCAGGTGGCAAAACCGCGAAGGGAATTAAAAAGAGTGTCACTAAAAAACAAATTAAACATGAAAACTACAAAGACACACTATTTGGTAAGAAACAAGTGTTTCAGAAAATGAAAACAATTCGAAGTGTAAACCATGAGTTAGGTAGTTATGAAATAAATAAAATATCACTCTCATGCTTTGACGACAAAAGATACCTGCTGGGAGACGGGATTAACTCCTACGCGTATGGACATAAAAGCATCATTTCGTAGAGTCGTTTCGGCTGATATCAAGCCTCATCAGAACACCTAACTAAATTTGTTTGTCGACTTCCATCAAACGATAAGAAAGCGTGTCGCGTTAAAACCTTAAATATTCACCATCGGAAACCGATTGTAGCAGTCGGAAACCGATTGTAGCAGTCGGAAACCGATTGTAGCAGTCGGAAACCGATTGTAGCAGTCGGAAACCGATTGTAGCAGTCGGAAACCGATTGTAGCAGTCGGAAACCGATTGTACCCATCGGAAACCGATTGTACCCATCGGAAACCGACTGTACCCATCGGAAACCGACTGTACCCATCGGGAACCGATTGTAGCAGTCGGAAACCGATCATAGCCGGCAAAAGCCGATTGCAGTCAACAAAAACCGATCGTAGCCGGCAAAAGCCGATTGCAGTCAACAAAAACCGATCGTAGCCGGCAAAAGCCGATTGCAGTCAACAGAAACCGATCGTAGCCAACAGAAACCGATCGTAGTCAACAGAAACCGATTACAGCTGGCAAAAGCGATTGTACAGTCAACAGAAACCGATTACAGCTGGCAAAAGCTGATTGTAGCTGACAAAAGCTGATCGTACCCAACAGAAACCGATTACAACTAACAAAAGCCAACTGTAGCCGGTAAGGTATATATTTTCACTCACTTATGTTTGTAGATCACTCTCTCTTAGTGTAACGATAGGAAAATAATCCAGCCGCTATGATAAACACTATTAAATACTCTCCAGTGAAAACAATTACCTTACCACCAGCTGTTTGTATTTCTGTCCACGGTATCATGTCTCTTCTCTCCGATGGATGTAACTTTTCCCATTTCCTAGCCTGATGAACTATATCAGATCCCTTCCTGGTTAGACCTACAGACAGACCAGTTACTAATGCAATCGCTCCCAAACCAATAGCAGTCACAACTCCAGCCTTCCTCAGTTTCTTACTTAGGTTAGCCTTAGTCCACTCATCATAGTGTGTTCTGATACCATCCCTTAGCAAATCATCATCCTCCCCAGTTAAAGCCCGTCCAATTGTCTGAAAATCATCTCCCAAATGTTTCACAGAATAATCGATAACTAAACCAGACTCACTAAACCCCCTGGATATACTTAATATGTTATTATCAATCAGATAGTCAATAAACATTGGGTCAGTGCATTGTGGTTCCAGTTCTAGTATATTTGTAAAAAAGTCCTCACAGTCTCTATATGCAGCCCTTCTTCTTATCCTCTCAGTTCTGTCTTCTGACATATTATTTACAGTGGGGCCATCAATAACATGACCAAATTCAACACTATTACTATGCTCTGAAAAGTCCTCCAAAGCATCAACACCCCCAAAATCTGTTTCATTCTGATCATTTTCAGGATTTGGGTGCGGGTCATGATTTGGGTCTAATGGTTTAAGTTCAATTCCCTCCATATTAAAATTGTTATGATTACAAAAAGACAAACTGTTAAAGAGTGACGTTGGTAAAGTTGTGGCCATGATCACTCCGTACATACCATGCCTCGGACTGCTATCTGGTGGTGTAACCGTGGGAAAACATGTGTACCAACACAAGACAAAAGTACCGGAACAGAAATCGGGGAGTAAGTGAAATGTGTGTCAAAACCACAACCCTTATCGCTTTGGGGTGTTTCATATCAGATCCAACAAAAGGGTGGGCCGTTTTTTCACTTTTTTGAAGTATAAGCAGACGAAAATGGGTTTTGAGAGGCGCGAAAATTATTTTCCCCTTTCAAACATCCTTTCTTGATGAATTCTGAATTTTTTTTTTTTGGTTTTGGTCCTTTTTCGTCCCTCTTTCTTATACTTAAAAATTTTTTTAAAAAAGCTTACCGTTTTGGGCAACCCTCCTTGCCAAATCTGATCATCTGGGGGCTGTCTTTGTTGGTAAAAAAAAGTGTGCTGGTACCCTCAAGTTCTATACTACTGTTGTTGAGGCTAGAAGGGCTCTTAAGGGTTATACCAGGGGTTTGGAAATTAGTATCATAGACAGAGGTGATCCTGAGTCTGAAATAGATCAGACGAGAAGTCTAGTCCGCAGAGTGCTTGAAATTGAGATGGAGGGTATTGGCGGTATAAAGTTTGCGGAAATGCTGAAGATAAAACTGAAGAAGGAACAAAATAATGGCGATTTCCTCTTCAAGGATGTCTACTTTGGGAGTAAAGCCGCTGTAGCCATAGACAAAAGTCATCTGCAGTCCCTAGCAGCAGTGGGAGGTCAGAATATGCTGAACCTATACGAGTCATGGACCTCTGAAGGTAGTGGTTGGGTCATAGATAGCATCATGAGTCATTATCTTAATGTGGTAGCCTATAGGCCGTTACAAGGTAGTAGTTATGCGGAACTCCCTAAAGAGTTGAGGAACCCTGCAAAGGGGCTGATAAATATACAGAACAGTGACAACGAATGTTTTAGATGGTGCCATATCAGATACCTGAACCCACAGAACACACATCCGGAAAGAATCAAGAAAACTGATAAAGCCTTACTACCTACTCTGGACTACACTGGTGTTAAGTTCCCAGTCGAAACAAGACAGTATAGTAAAATAGAAACGCAAAATAACATACGCATAAATGTGTTCGGGTATGAGGGTTGGCAGGCTTACCCAATATATGTGTCCAAGGAAAAACATGAACTCTGCATGAACCTACTGCTTATTGATAGGCATTATGTGTTGATTAAGGACTTTAATAAGTTCATGTATCTAAAGATCAAGCATAAGGAGAGGAAGCATTTCTGCATGCATTGCCTACAGTGCTTCAGCTCAGATGCTATACTGTCAGCCCATAGTGAGAACTGTATTGTGGTGAATGGTAAACAGGCTATAAAGATGCCTGAGGAGAGTGAGAACAAACTCACATTCATCAACCACCGTAAGCAGCTTGAAGTACCTTTCGTTATATATGCTGACTTCGAAGCCCTGGTGATGCATAATAACACACCTAGCAAAGATGATAGTAAGTCCTACACACAAGAGTATCAGAGGCATGTAGACTGTGGATTCTCATATAAGGTGGTATGCTGTGTTGATGACAGCTTTAGCAAACCGGTTAAGGTCTACAGAGGTAAGAACGCTGTCTATAAGTTTATGAAAAGGATGCTGAAGGAGGTTACCTACTGTCGGAGTGTGAAGGAGAAATCCTTCAATAAAGATATGACCATGACTAAAGCTGAGACTTATGAATATGAAAAATCAGAAGAGTGTCACATATGCGGTAAAAGCTATGTGGACTCAGATGTTAGGGTCAGAGATCACTGCCATATAACTGGGAAATATAGGGGATCAGCCCATAGAAAATGTAATATGATTTACAGAATTACTGATAAAATACCAGTAATCTTTCATAATCTAAGGGGTTATGACAGCCACTTCATAATGCAGGAGATAGGTAAATTCGGAATGGATATAAATGTGATACCTAACAACATGGAGAAGTATATGTCATTCATGCTGGGCCGACATCTAGTGTTCATAGATAGTCTCCAGTTCATGTCCAGTGCTCTAGGACGACTTGTTGACAACTTACCTAGGGACGCTTTCGTGATAACGTCTGAGGAGTTTAAGGGTGAGAAATTTGATCTGATGACTCGCAAGGGAGTTTATCCATACGACTATATGAGCAGCTTTGAAAAGTTTGAGGACACCTGCTTACCAACTAAGGATGAGTTCTATAGCGCCCTGAATAATGAACACATTTCTGAGGATGACTATATGCACATGCTCATAAGGTCTGGAGAACCTTCAGGTTGGGTAATATGGGAGAATACCATGACCTGTATATTAAGTCAGATGTGCTGCTGCTGGCTGATGTTTTTGAAAACTTTAGGAAGACCTGTCTGCAGTACTACAAGCTGGACCCATGTCACTACTTCTCCAGTCCCGGATTGTCCTGGGATGCGATGCTAAAAATGACTGGCGTGGAAATTGAACTGATGACTGACATAAATATGTTCCAGTTCATCGAAAAGGGTATGAGGGGCGGCACGTCATATATCGCTAACAGGTATGGGATGGCCAATAATAAGTATATGAAAAAATATGATGAGAAGATGCCAAGCAAGTATCTTATGTACCTGGATGCTAACAACCTTTACGGATGGGCCATGAGTCAGTACCTACCGACTGGTGGGTTCAAGTGGCTTGACGCTGACACAGTGAACCTGAGTAAGTACGGTGACAAGTCTGACCGGGGTCTGATACTTGAGGTTGATCTGGAGTATCCGGACGAGCTGCATGAGAAACATAACGACTTTCCTCTAGCACCGGAAAAGCTTAAAGTCGAATCGGATATGCTGTCTGACTACTGCCGCAGCATAAAGGACAAGTATAACATATCAATAGGAACAGTGCATAAACTAATCCCAAACCTAATGGATAAAACCAAGTACGTTATACATTACAGGAATCTACAGCTGTACACGGAACTGGGGATGAAGATAAAGAAAATCCATAGGGCGCTAGAATTCGATCAGTCACCATGGTTAAAGCAGTACATCGATTACAACACTCAGAAGAGGGCCCATGCCATGAATGCGTTTGAGAAAGACTTCTTCAAACTAATGAACAATAGCATCTTCGGCAAGACTATGGAAAACCTTAGGAAAAGGGTTGACGTTAGGCTTGTGACCAGTCCCTACAAACTACTTAAACTAACTTCTAAGCCAACATTCGTAAGCAGCAAAATATTTAATGAGAACCTGGTTGCCGTACATAAAATTAAGGAATGTCTGACACTGAACAGACCCGCCTTCGTTGGGATGTGTATACTGGACATGTCCAAGACCTTGATGTATGACTTCCACTACAGATATATAGGAAATCTGTATGGTTCTGAGGCCAGGCTACTTTTTACTGATACCGATAGTCTACTATATGAGATATCTGCTGGGGATGTGTATAAAGACTTCCACTCTGACCGTGATAAGTTTGATAACAGTGACTACCCCGTGGACTCTGAGTATCACTTCACAGAGAATAAGAAAGTCATAGGTAAGATGAAGGATGAGGCAGCCGGAACTCCCATCACGGAATTTATTGGGTTGAAAAGTAAGATGTACTCTTACTTGAAGGACAATAATAAAGGAGATAAGAAGGCCAAGGGAATTAAGAAGGTTGTTATAAGTAAGAATATAAAACATAACGACTATAAGGACACGTTACTAGAGAAAAAGCAGCTCAAGCACAAAATGAAAACTATAAGAAGTGTACGCCACCAGCTGGGTTCCTACGAGGTCAACAAAATTTCTCTCAGCTGCTTCGACGATAAAAGGTATATACTAAATGACGGTGTCAGTAGCTATGCATATGGGCATAAACTCATCAGACCCCTTGATGAGCGGTTTTACAGGATAGGGTTTGCCTTTATTGACTGACAACCGGCAAAAGTAAACAGAAATTGCCACCTGCAAAGGATATGCAAATTCAGTCAGACGGCAGCTGAAAAATCCCTACTCTGACGCGTACATCCATATAGCTTCACTCTTATGAAACCACCACATTATATACGGTCTCCCTACATAAATCCTTCATACGGTTGTTAATACCGCTCACCTTCTTCACATAGACCCCTACTCTGACGCGTACATCCATATAGCTTCACTCTTATGAAACCACCACATTATATACAGTCTCCCTACATAAATCCTTCATACGGTTGTTAATACCGCTCACCTTCTTCACAAGACCCCTTCTAGTCTTCTTCTCTATAGTGAGCAGCAACTATAAACGGCCATTATCCGTATCCATGTAAACAACATTCCATTGAGCGCTAGCAACCCCAACTTTTTTAAGTTGCGTTGAAAAAATAAAATAAAAAATAAACGTAGCTTGAAAAAGTTCGGGTTGCTAACGCTCAATGGAATGTCAGCATTAGTGTCACGTGACACTTGTCTACGGAGTAGAATGAGGAAGTTCTCCGTTACTGGGAGTTTGTAAAAGTGTTTAAAAAATTTATGTCGAATTCTGTGAAGACTTAATTAATGTGGCTAGCAAATTTTCGGTCTGTTGATCTGAAATTGAGCTGGCCTTGTTATTTGAAATGTGGTTGCTAGGGAAAGGTGATGCATGCGGTCAACCAAAAACATCCCTGGGAGTGGACAAAAATATCGTCTACGTCTTGAAGAGGAGAAGTATTCCTGCTGGTAGTGCTAAAAAAAAGTGGCCTGGTACCCCCATATCCTATACTACTGGCTAGCAATATTCCAATCATGAAAATTTTATAAGTATCCAACTATCCCATATACATTTGTGTAAATATAATAAACAAGCACATTTATCTAACGTGATAAACTCCGAGAAGACGCGATTATCGATATTTTAATGAAGAAATTTTACTCTATATAGCCGAAGTAATCGACTTAAAAACCGGCCAATCGGATTATAAAATCGACGCGCTGATGCCAGAGCCATTGTAGGAAAAATGGCCTGGAAACGAAGTTGTCTGACCACGAACTTCCTTCACGAAATTTACGGCACATATATACCAATTACATAAATGCCACAGTACATCATTACACACGCATAGCCTCAACTGCATTCTTTTGAATTCTATTCAGATTAATACTCATTGTCCATAGCCTCTATATCTAGCCTAGAATTCTAAATTCGATGCTATGCGTGTATAATGTTGAATTCTGGTGTTCACGCAATTGGTCTATAGAACTTAGAAATGACGTATAACAAACTGACTTGAAGTTAAATATTACTCCAAACCCTGTAGAACTATGTATGTCTTACCTTTTAAACTCAAATGTAGGCTTTTGTTAGTGGCTGATAAATTGTTTCTTGCAAAACACGAATAGTCTCCAATATTGTTAAGTTCAGCACGCGTGATAATAAGAGTCTTGTTCCCATTTTTAAAGCCAATGTTGTGCTTGTGTGAAAAGTTGCCATCTTTGGTCCACCACACTTGAGGAGAAGGATTCGCCAATATCTCGCACTTCAAAGTTACGTTACGATACAAAATTTCAGTGAAGCTCTTTGTCAAATTGATAATCCTTGGCTTTACTGAGGAGGGAAAAAAAATAGAGAGAAACCAAGTATTAACTGTCGACACGCAAAGGTATGCAAAAGTAGTAATTTCTATAGTGGTAATATCTAATGCCTAATACGCATACCCAGAAACGTTTTCTAAAGAATACAAATCATGATGAACACTATATAAAAATGTCATTAAGTCAACTAAACCCTTTGAAGTTATATTTTCTTCTGAAAGGGTTGTCATCTAACTATCATCTAGCAAAATCGTCGCAATAGATGAACCGGCAGGCGGAAATCTAATTCTAGTGAGAGAGACTATTGCCCAGCATACTGCTTTAAACAAAACCATAACACAAAATAATTTATTTTGTGTTATGGTTTAGTTTAAAGCAGTATGCTGGGCAATAATATTTCTCACTAGAATTAACTTAGTAAAAGTAAAGAAAATTATGAATTTCGAGATCAAGCAAAGGATTTATCAGCGAAGACTTCTTGGATCCTCTTGAACCATGACCGCGCGTTTTTAGGAGAATGCATGGGTATTCCTTTATCTTTGACGTCATATCGATCACCAATCACCTTGTTGTTTGATACCAGTTATAAGGTATTAGTAACAGTCTTTATTCCGATGCGGTCGTCGTTCACATGCACGAGTTCAGCAAAAGGAGCAAAAACTCAAACTTAGTCGGCTCACGGTCTGGATGAGATATAAACAAAACACGCTGCAGAAAAAAACTGATCTTTCGAAGAAATTCAGTTCTCAAATTGTAATATACCGAAACCTACGAAGGACAATCCTGTGAAATTATAACAATGGAAGTAGGCTAAATTGTTTAAAAATATAATAAACTGGAAAGGGGTCAATGACTCCTAATATATTATTTTGACCATTACTCCTTTAGTACGCCTTTCAAAAACATTGTATCGTAATTTCTCTGTCACTATTTACTCGTTTCTATTAACTTTTTTTGTATAAAAACATTAGCATGAAACTTTAACGTGTTCCAAATTTTTTTTTCTCGGAAAAATTCGCCTGTGAAGATATACGATAACCTTAAGGTCTTCCTTAAGGCTTGCAGTGTCATTTCGATAAAGCTGTATTTCAATTCGTCATAATTTATGCAAATTTTAATTTTTACAAAAATAAAATATATATCGTTAGAAAGGTACTAATTTCTAGAATACAATGTTGTATTTGATTTTGCGATAAACACAAACCAATAATAGTTGCATATTTTTCAAGTAAAACCAGAGGGCTTCACTCGGGGCGACTTAAGAACAAAGCGTTTCATTTTGTTCGAAAAAAGTTTTCGCAGTTCGATTCCGAGATAAATTTCCAACAAAAAGGTGTTAGTGTTTTTGTTTTTTTTATTGATTGTCTGCTTTCGGTTTATATGACTTATTTTCTCCGAATGTTGGTCAAAAAACATTATTTTCAACATTGGTCGTCAATAAAATCAGCAAAACATATCAAAAAACGCTGACACCGTTTTGCTAGAAATTTATCTCGGAATTAAACTGCAAAAAAAGATTTCGAAGAAAATAAAACGCTTTGTACTTGAGTCCCCCCGAGTGAAGCCCGCTGGTCTTATTTTAAAATTCACAACTATTATTGGTTTGTGTTTCGTGACAGACAAGTATGGCAAAGTAAACAACATGCCATGCTCGTGAACGCAACCCTTGATATACTACTGTTGGCGCACCGACAAACAGAAATCCTGAATCTAGATGGAGACACGATTAGTATGGCTGCCTCCTACGTCGGCAGCAAAAATTGCACTGCACAACCATTGTTAAAGTAGAAAAAAGGGCCGTATTAAAATATATATTGTTATCATTTATAGATCCGAAGTGAGTTCGATGGAATTCGGTGAAATATTACCCTGAGGGAAATCCAAGGAATATATACGTTTGGGGTGGCAATGTTTTCTCGAATTTCCCGAACGCAGGATCGATCTATAAATAATGTATTATACCGAAATATAATCTTTACGGAAAAACTTAAAACCTTTTAAAAAACTTAGGTTAAGGTCTTCGTTTATGTTTGCAGGGTCATTTGGGTAAAGCGCTCTCAATTCGTCAGAATTTGGTACAGAATGTCACAAAAATAAAATAGATTTCGTTATAGAAAGCTATTAATTTCTGGTGGTTGAATGTACATGTTCATTGAGGTCAGTGGTTCATTCAGAAAACGGTAGTTATATTTATTTTCAGTTTCGATTGTCATGTTCCATAAAACTTTATTCGCTTGTGGAAGTATTTATTCGGGTCACGAACGTTTGATATGTCAAAAGAAGCAGAAGTACTTATAATTAATTTATAATATAGTTATAAAAATTCTTACCATAAAGTTCGACAACCGCACTTGCGTTGGTCTCTCCTCCTTTACTTATCGCCCTACAAGTTACAGTAAAGTTGTATCGGCCAGTACTTTTTACATTTGTAAGAAACAGTTTTGAAAGGGTTCCATTTTCGTCAGTTGTATTCTTCATTGTAACGCCTTCTCCTACAATATACCACGTAATGGCTGGTGGAGGTGGGCCTTCGGCACGACAAGTCAGAGAAATATTCTCACCCTCCAACATTGTTCGACTTTCTGGCTTTTTCAATAGTCGAGGAGGGACTGTTTAAAAAAAAGGGAAAATGTATACAAAAACCATTACTCTTAAGTTCTTATTGGCCTGAAGCATTTACATCTATTGCAGCCAGCGTTCAAACTGTGTACCAAATCTGCGTGTTGTGTAACCTCATTTTCGATATCAACCTTTGATTAAATCGAATAAAAAAAGGAATCATAATTGATAAGAAGCTGTATTCAATAAAAATTAGAGTACTTAGAAGTAGTTTGAGAATCTTTTTCAATAGCTATACATATCCATAAATTATGCAAATATTTCCGCAGTTTTCGACTATTATAAAGAGCACAACCCCTCATCTTATATTATCGTTTGTCATCCTTATCGTGACTTTATTATTATATTATCGTTGTCGGATTACACTTATCATTCCTTTATCTAAAACTGGTGCCGAACTTCCCAAAAATCTAAGCATTCTCAACTTGGTGAAAATAAAACTGTAGTGTTTTCTTAGTGGTTGATTCCTCATTCTCATCACTGCCACAAACAGAAATAAATTTGATATTTAAAGTAATCGCCTATTTACACAACCGTATTAAAACTACATCATCAGAACTTGCCGAATTTGGAACTCTGTTGCAGACAAACTTGACCTTAACACAGATACTCTTTCTTTATTTAAATCAGTTATGCTTAAGTATTATTTTTTATCGTTGGTAACTTCTTATAACTGTGAAGACCCTCGCACGTTTAAAACAATTTGTCTCAAATGCAACTCTGTTCGGAGTCTCACTGACCCAATTTCTTGTTGTATGTAATTATGTAATACTTATAATGTGCTGTAATTTTATTGTTCATAGTTATCTCTCTATATCCTTTGTATGTTTAGGGCCCACAGTAATTGACTAACGCTGTTGTGGTTCCCCTGCCATTGTTAAACTTGCTGTTATTTATATGTTTATTTCTATGTTATAAATGGCGAAGTTAATAAAATAAAATAAAATAAAATAAAATAAAATAAAATAAAATAAAATAAAATAAAATAAAATAAAATAAAATGAAATGAAATGAAATGAAATGAAATGAAATGAAATGAAATGAAATGAAATGAAATGAAATGAAATGAAATGAAATGAAATGAAATGAAATGAAATGAAATGAAATGAAATGAAATGAAATGAAATGAAATGAAATGAAATGAAATGAAATGAAATGAAATGAAATGAAATGAAATGAAATGAAATGAAATGAAATGAAATGAAATGAAATGAAATGAAATGAAATGAAATGAAATGAAATGAAATGAAATGAAATGAAATGAAATGAAATGAAATAAACTAAACTAAAATAAACTAAAATAAACTAAAATAACATAAAATAAAATAAAATAAAATAAAATGACATGACATGACATGACATGACATGACATGACATGACATGACATGACATGACATGACATGACATGACATGACATGACATGACATGACATGACATAACATAACATAACATAACATAACATAACATAACATAACATAAAATAAAATAAAATAACTAAGAAGTTTAAGTTAAAAACGTTTAACACGCACGAGAAAAACATAAAATACCATGCCTGCGAGTGCTGAAAAGTAGACATCTGTGTTCCACCTACGTCAGGTTAAACATAGCTATAATAGCACTCCAAGGCTAACATAACTGGTCATTCACCTGCATATCATAAAAGTCTTCCTTCTGGGAGAACACAAGCAGCTGATGCGCATGCTCCTGCGTACTCTCTAATAATAGTATTACAAAGTTACACCGAGACATTATGGGCAATTAGTGATTAAATCTCGCTTGAGACCTCGTACGAATTTTTGAACAAAAATTTCAAATTTGTCAAAAAGAAACGTTTTACAAATAATTTTGCAAAACGACGGTTTATTTTATCACCATTGAAATAATTTAAACTCTGAAGTCTACTAATCAATTTCTGTTGCTCAATATTACTAGTGCCCAACAATCTTCGCCACGTCAATGTACATTCACCCATAAATATATACAAATAAATAAACTCAATGCCAGATTTGCTTCGTCCTGTCAGTTAGCGTCTAAGGAACATTACGCCGCGCTTGGAACAAATAAAAAAAAAGTAATGGTTGCATGTTTCATCGGTCCATGTCCGCTCTTTTATGAAAACAATAAACTTGACAAGCATTTCTGTTAGTACAGTTTTTTGTGATTTGGATTTGCATAAAATAAGGATAACAAGCGTAATAAAATGCCCATCCAATTTTCAACTTAATTCAACAAACATTTATGAATTGGCATTGGTGTATGGAAAACCAGTCCAAAATGTTTCATAAAAACGCGTGAGATATCATGTACACAGTCAGCGACAGACAGACACAGTCAACGACAGACAGACAGACAGACAGACAGACAGACAGACAGACAGACAGACAGACAGACAGACAGACAGACAGACAGACAGACAGACAGACAGACAGACAGACAGACAGACAGACAGACAGACAGACAGACAGACAGACAGAGGTAAACGTACAACCTCCAGATAGTAAAAATAAAGGTGCACACTTACAAAGAATTTCAACTCCTTTTCTAAGAGGAACGTTGCTTTCGTTGATGTTTAAAACTTCACATGTATAGTTTCCATAATCTTGGAATTTTATTGCATCTGGTCTTAAAAACAATGTACTTGTAACTTCTAACGTTGATCGAGTCTTGTTGTCTTCTTTAGATTCCACGACTAACTGATAAATGGTAGAACGATTCGCAGTTTCTGTTGAATTGATTCTAGTCAATTCGGTTCCATTTTTCTTCCATGTAACGTAAGGCGTTGGGTAACTCCTTCCAGTACAGGCGATGCTTATGTTCTTTTGATTTTCCTTCACTTTTAAAATTTTTGATTGGCTTACTGACATTGTAGCTCGGACTGGCAAAAACAAACAAAGAAATAGCAGATTAAGACAACTCGGGTGCTTTGGGAATTTCACGGTTTGCATAGGAAATGTTTTTATAGGGTTTTGGTATTGTTTGACTTGTGACTGGCAGCCTTATAATACTTCATACCATAACTTTCGCCTGACGTTTTATACAGTAGAATTTTACAATTAAAGTAAAGTAACTTGATAGAAAAAAAGTGAAGTAATTTTAAAAGCACTATTTATCATATTACAATATCAGTGATTTTCTTTTGATAAATGCCCTCTTCGCTATTAACACAACTGAATTTATCACTCGCTTGCTGTGGCAACTATTTTGGGAAGACTTTACTTAACCCTGCAGAAACGTATTAGAAATTAACACACAGCGCATGGGTTGGCTGTCAGAACCTTGTTATGAATTAATTATTCTTGTCCACACTAGACTAGGTTAAATTAAAATAATTTACTTTTTGAAATTATATTATTACTATTAAATTATTATTAATGTTATATAAAACAAGTAATTTACACCCGAATTCAAGCTTTCAATAAATTATAATATCATCAATTCTTTTCAATCGCCATTTACAACTCCCACCGGAACAGCGGCTAGGAACTAAGCGCATGCAAAAACACCGATCTTGTAGAGTCCGGATTTTGAGGCGTGTTAATTCAGCTGGTTTTTAAAAAGAAATTGCAGGAAACTAACCCAGCGACCTAAGTATGATTTTCCTTCGAAAAAACATCCCAATAACAGAAACGTACTTTTTCGGAATGTATTAAATTTAAAGAAAACCCCCCAAAGAAGTCGTATTTTTCTTCTTTTTTTTTGGAAAACGTCAGATAAAACAAATAAAATTTTGTAGTTTTTTTCGTTTACACGCTGTGACGTGATGCTGTACATCTACTACAGTACGAGAAAATAAAATATATTAGCTAGCATACACTTTATACTTACGCAAAGTCAGAAATGGTACATGTTCCGTAAAGTTACTCTTTTTTATAGCATTCACCGCTGCAACCTTGGCATGGTACGTTGTAAACTCTAATAAATTGGCAAAGGAAACAGTAAGAGTCTTATTATTTAAACCAGACGTAATATTAAGTTCCCTCGTAACATTCCCAGATTCATCTGACAGATAGATTACATAAGCTTCCAGACGGCTCTCACGATAATCTTTCGATGCATTCCAAGAAATTCTTGCTGACTGTGATTTTATATTGTACACCCACGGCTTTCCAGGCACGTCGGGTAAAACTAAAAAAGATTTTAGATTTCAAAATCTTAGTTTTTAGGTTTCTGTCAACATATGGAATAAAATAAAATAAATTCAAATTTTATTTTCTTATTAAAATATAAACATTTTACAGAGTATAAAAAGAGTACAAGAACATTCAAAACAAGGGAAAGACGTGAGAAGATCATGTATTAGGAATAATAAGATCTGGAAAAAAGAACACTTTTGACACACTCGTCACAGCATGTCAAAAATAACGTAAATTTAGCAGAAAAAGTATTAGTTATGAATATACCGTAACTGTTTTGGTGTAAATATTTTAAAACTTTTTTTGCTTTTCTTTCTCTGGTTTTGTTCTTGATCATTTAAACTAATATATAAAACTCCTGCACACAAAAAAGTAGTTTCTTATAAGTTATAAACAACGGAGTTTTTGGAAAATTTCAGTCGAGATTCGGAACTGTGTCTGACTGCTAGTTTGCTTACATGTTCGCTCTGCAACATGCCAAACGTCCAAGAAACTAGATAGCAAAAATACTATTTAATCTGGCAATTTGTGGCCGTTAGAGCTACATGGTGTGTAGCCGTACAATAAACTAAACATATAGATCGTTTTTCCTTACGTAATCGGTGGCTATATTGAAGTCTTTGTCTTTATCTCGACGCGGAACGCGGCAGTTGATAATACAAACCGGCTTATACGAATAAAACTTCATTTGGGACACCAATATGAATGTTATTTTAAGGTTCTGATTTACAAAAAAACGAACAATAAACCCACTTATTTGTGATAAAAAATCTTTGGCTGCTGATGGGTAGCTATTAAGGTAATTTGTGGTTTACAGATCTAGGATAAATCAAATCAAATCATATCAGATCATTCTAATTCAATTCAATTCAATTCAATTCAATTCAATTCAAGTCAAGTCAAGTCAAGTCCAAGTCAAGTCAAGTCAAGTCCAAGTCAAGTCAAGTCCAAGTCAAGTCAAGTCCAAGTCAAGTCAAGTCAAGTCAAGTCAAGTCCAAGTCAAGTCAAGTCCAAGTCAAGTCAAGTCAAGTCAAGTCAAGTCAAGTCAAGTCCAAGTCAAGTCAAGTCAAGTCAAGTCCAAGTCAAGTCAAGTCAAGTCAAGTCAAGTCAAGTCAGTCAAGTCAAGTCAAGTCAAGTCAAGTCAAGTCAAGTCAAGTCAAGTCCAAGTCAAGTCAAGTCAAGTCAAGTCAAGTCAAGTCAAGTCAAGTCAAGTCAAGTCAAGTCAAGTCAAGTCAAGTCAAGTCAAGTCAAGTCAAGTCAAGTCTAGAGAAGTCCAAGTCAAGTCCAAGTCCAAGTCAAGTCAAGTCAAGTCAAGTCAAGTCAAGTCAAGTCCAAGTCAAGTCAAGTCAAGTCCAAGTCCAAGTCAAGTCAAGTCCAAGTCAAGTCAAGTCAAGTCAAGTCAAGTCAAGTCAAGTCAAGTCAAGTCAAGTCAAGTCAAGTCAAGTCAAGTCAAGTCAAGTCAAAGTCAAGTCCAAGTCCAAGTCAAGTCAAGTCAAGTCCAAGTCAAGTCAAGTCAAGTCCAAGTCAAGTCAAGTCAAGTCAAGTCAAGTCAAGTCCAAGTCCAAGTCAAGTCAAGTCAAGTCAAGTCAAGTCAAGTCAAGTCAAGTCAAGTCAAGTCAAGTCAAGTCCAAGTCAAGTCAAGTCAAGTCAAGTCAAGTCAAGTCAAGTCAAGTCAAGTCCAAGTCAAGTCAAGTCAAGTCCAAGTCAAGTCAAGTCAAAGTCAAGTCAAGTCCAAGTCAAGTCAAGTCAAGTCCAAGTCAAGTCAAGTCAAGTCAAGTCAAGTCAAGTCAAGTCAAGTCAAGTCAAGTCAAGTCAAGTCAAGTCAAGTCAAGTCAAGTCAAGTCCAAGTCAAGTCCAAGTCAAGTCCAAGTCAAGTCAAGTCAAGTCAAGTCCAAGTCAAGTCAAGTCAAGTCAAGTCAAGTCAAGTCCAAAGTCAAGTCAAGTCAAGTCAAGTCCAAGTCAAGTCAAGTCAAGTCAAGTCAAGTCAAGTCAAGTCAAGTCCAAGTCAAGTCAAAGTCAAGTCAAGTCAAGTCAAGTCAAGTCAAGTCAAGTCAAGTCAAGTCAAGTCAAGTCAAGTCAAGTCAAGTCAAGTCAAGTCAAGTCAAGTCAAGTCAAGTCAAGTCAAGTCAAGTCAAGTCAAGTCAAGTCAAGTCAAGTCAAGTCAAGTCCAAGTCAAGTCAAGTCAAGTCAAGTCAAGTCAAGTCAAGTCAGTCAAAGTCAAGTCAAGATCAAGTCAAGTCAAGTCAAGTCAAGTCAAGTCAAGTCAAGTCCAAGTCCAAAAGTCAAGTCAAGTCAAGTCAAGTCAAGTCAAGTCAAGTCAAGTCCAAGTCAAGTCAAGTCAAGTCAAGTCCAAGTCCAAGTCAAGTCAAGTCAAGTCAAGTCAAGTCAAGTCAAGTCCAAGTCAAGTCAAGTCAAGTCAAGTCAAGTCAAGTCAAGTCAAGTCAAGTCAAGTCAAGTCAAGTCAAGTCAAGTCAAGTCCAAGTCCAAGTCAAGTCAAGTCCAAGTCAAGTCAAGTCAAGTCCAAGTCAAGTCAAGTCAAGTCAAGTCAAGTCAAGTCAAGTCAAGTCAAGTCAAGTCAAGTCAAGTCAAGTCAAGTCAAGTCAAGTCAAGTCAAGTCAAGTCAAGTCAAGTCAAGTCAAGTCAAGTCAAGTCAAGTCAAGTCAAGTCAAGTCAAGTCAAGTCCAAGTCAAGTCAAGTCAAGTCAAGTCAAGTCAAGTCAAGTCAAGTCAAGTCAAGTCAAGTCAAGTCAAGTCAAGTCAAGTCAAGTCAAGTCAAGTCAAGTCAAGTCCAAGTCAAGTCAAGTCAAGTCAAGTCAAGTCAAGTCAAGTCAAGTCAAGTCAAGTCAAGTCAAGTCAAGTCAAGTCAAGTCAAGTCAAGTCAAGTCAAGTCAAGTCAAGTCAAGTCCAAGTCAAGTCAAGTCAAGTCAAGTCAAGTCAAGTCAAGTCCAAGTCAAGTCCAAGTCAAGTCAAGTCAAGTCAAGTCAAGTCCAAGTCAAGTCAAGTCCAAGTCAAGTCAAGTCAAGTCAAGTCAAGTCAAGTCAAGTCAAGTCAAGTCAAGTCAAGTCAAGTCAAGTCAAGTCAAGTCAAGTCAAGTCAAGTCAAGTCAAGTCAAGTCAAGTCAAGTCAAGTCAAGTCAAGTCAAGTCAAGTCAAGTCAAGTCAAGTCAAGTCAAGTCAAGTCAAGTCAAGTCAAGTCAAGTCAAAGTCAAGTCAAGTCAAGTCAAGTCAAGTCCAAGTCCAAGTCAAGTCAAGTCAAGTCAAGTCAAGTCAAGTCAAGTCAAGTCAAGTCAAGTCAAGTCAAGTCAAGTCAAGTCAAGTCAAGTCAAGTCCAAGTCAAGTCAAGTCAAGTCCAAGTCCAAGTCCAAGTCAAGTCAAGTCAAGTCAAGTCAAGTCAAGTCAAGTCAAGTCAAGTCAAGTCAAGTCCAAGTCAAGTCAAGTCAAGTCAAGTCAAGTCAAGTCAAGTCCAAGTCAAGTCAAGTCAAGTCAAGTCAAGTCCAAGTCAAGTCAAGTCAAGTCCAAGTCAAGTCAAGTCAAGTCAAGTCCAAGTCAAGTCAAGTCAAGTCAAGTCCAAGTCAAGTCCAAGTCAAAGTCAAGTCAAGTCAAGTCAAGTCAAGTCAAGTCAAGTCAATCAAGTCAAGTCAAGTCAAGTCAAGTCAAAGTCCAAGTCAAGTCAAGTCAAAAGTCAAGTCAAGTCAGTAAGTCAAGTCAAAAGTCAAGTCAAGTCAAGTCAAGTCAAGTCAAGTCAAGTCAAGTCAAGTCAAGTCAAGTCAAGTCAAGTCAAGTCAAGTCAAGTCAAGTCAAGTCAAGTCAAGTCCAAGTCAAGTCCAAGTCCAAGTCAAGTCAAGTCAAGTCAAGTCAAGTCAAGTCAAGTCAAGTCAAGTCCAAGTCAAGTCAAGTCAAGTCAAGTCCAAGTCAAGTCAAGTCAAGTCAAGTCCAAGTCCAAAGTCAAGTCAAGTCAAGTCAAGTCAAGTCAAGTCAAGTCAAGTCAAAGTCCAAGTCAAGTCAAGTCAAGTCAAGTCAAGTCAAGTCAAGTCAAGTCAAGTCAAGTCAAGTCAAGTCCAAGTCAAGTCAAGTCAAGTCAAGTCAAGTCAAGTCAAGTCAAGTCAAGTCAAGTCAAGTCAAGTCAAGTCAAGTCAAGTCCAAGTCAAGTCAAAGTCCAAGTCAAGTCAAGTCAAGTCAAGTCAAGTCAAGTCAAGTCAAGTCAAGTCAAGTCAAGTCAAGTCAAGTCCAAGTCAAGTCAAGTCAAGTCAAGTCAAGTCAAGTCCAAGTCAAGTCCAAGTCAAGTCAAGTCAAGTCAAGTCAAGTCAAGTCAAGTCAAGTCAAGTCAAGTCAAGTCAAGTCAAGTCAAGTCCAAGTCAAGTCAAGTCAAAGTCAAGTCCAAGTCAAGTCAAGTCAAGTCCAAGTCAAGTCCAAGTCCAAGTCAAGTCAAGTCAAGTCAAGTCAAGTCAAGTCAAGTCCAAGTCAAGTCAAGTCAAGTCAAGTCAAGTCAAGTCAAGTCCAAGTCAAGTCAAGTCAAGTCAAGTCAAGTCAAGTCCAAGTCAAGTCAAGTCAAGTCAAGTCAAGTCAAGTCAAGTCCAAGTCAAGTCAAGTCAAGTCCAAGTCAAGTCAAGTCAAGTCAAGTCAAGTCAAGTCAAGTCAAGTCAAGTCAAGTCAAGTCAAGTCAAGTCAAGTCAAGTCAAGTCAAGTCAAGTCAAGTCAAGTCAAGTCAAGTCCAAGTCAAGTCAAGTCCAAGTCAAGTCAAGTCAAGTCAAGTCCAAGTCCAAGTCAAGTCAAGTCAAGTCAAGTCAAGTCAAGTCAAGTCAAGTCAAGTCAAGTCAAGTCAAGTCAAGTCAAGTCAAGTCAAGTCAAGTCAAGTCAAGTCAAGTCAAGTCAAGTCAAGTCAAGTCAAGTCAAGTCAAGTCAAGTCAAGTCAAGTCAAAGTCAAGTCAAGTCAAGTCAAGTCAAGTCAAGTCAAGTCAAGTCAAGTCAAGTCAAGTCAAGTCAAGTCAAGTCAAGTCAAGTCAAGTCAAGTCAAGTCAAGTCAAGTCCAAGTCAAGTCCAAGTCAAGTCAAGTCAAGTCCAAGTCAAGTCAAGTCAAGTCAAGTCAAGTCAAGTCAAGTCCAAGTCAAGTCAAGTCCAAGTCAAGTCAAGTCCAAGTCAAAGTCCAAGTCAAGTCCAAGTCAAGTCAAGTCAAGTCAAGTCAAGTCAAGTCAAGTCAAGTCCAAGTCCAAGTCAAGTCCAAAGTCCAAGTCAAGTCAAGTCAAGTCAAGTCAAGTCAAGTCAAGTCAAGTCCAAGTCCAAGTCAAGTCAAGTCCAAGTCAAGTCAAGTCAAGTCAAGTCAAGTCAAGTCAAGTCAAGTCAAGTCAAGTCAAGTCAAGTCAAGTCAAGTCAAGTCAAGTCAAGTCCAAGTCAAGTCCAAGTCCAAGTCAAGTCCAAGTCAAGTCAAGTCCAAGTCAAGTCAAGTCAAGTCCAAGTCAAGTCAAGTCAAGTCAAGTCAAGTCAAGTCAAGTCAAGTCAAGTCAAGTCAAGTCAAGTCAAGTCCAAGTCAAGTCCAAGTCAAGTCAAGTCAAGTCAAGTCAAGTCAAGTCAAGTCAAGTCAAGTCAAAGTCAAGTCAAGTCAAGTCAAGTCAAGTCAAGTCAAGTCAAGTCAAGTCCAAGTCAAGTCAAGTCAAGTCAAGTCAAGTCAAGTCAAGTCAAGTCAAGTCAAGTCAAGTCCAAGTCCAAGTCAAGTCAAAGTCCAAGTCAAGTCAAGTCAAGTCCAAGTCAAGTCAAGTCAAGTCAAGTCAAGTCAAGTCAAGTCAAGTCAAGTCAAGTCAAGTCAAGTCAAGTCAAGTCAAGTCAAGTCAAGTCAAGTCAAGTCAAGTCAAGTCAAGTCAAGTCAAGTCAAGTCAAGTCAAGTCCAAGTCAAGTCAAGTCCAAGTCCAAGTCAAGTCAAGTCCAAGTCAAGTCAAGTCAAGTCCAAGTCCAAGTCAAGTCAAGTCAAGTCAAGTCAAGTCAAGTCAAGTCAAGTCAAGTCAAGTCAAGTCAAGTCAAGTCAAGTCAAGTCAAGTCAAGTCAAGTCAAGTCAAGTCAAGTCAAGTCCAAGTCAAGTCAAGTCAAGTCAAGTCAAGTCAAGTCAAGTCAAGTCAAGTCAAGTCAAGTCAAGTCAAGTCAAGTCAAGTCAAGTCCAAAGTCAAGTCAAGTCAAGTCAAGTCAAGTCCAAGTCAAGTCAAGTCAAGTCAAGTCAAGTCCAAGTCAAGTCAAGTCAAGTCAAGTCAAGTCCAAGTCAAGTCAAGTCAAGTCAAGTCAAGTCAAGTCAAGTCAAGTCAAGTCAAGTCAAGTCAAGTCAAGTCAAGTCAAGTCAAGTCAAGTCAAGTCAAGTCAAGTCAAGTCAAGTCAAGTCAAGTCAAGTCCAGTCAAGTCAAGTCCAAGTCAAGTCCAAAGTCCAAGTCAAGTCAAGTCAAGTCCAAGTCAAGTCAAGTCAAGTCAAGTCCAAGTCAAAGTCAAGTCAAGTCAAGTCAAGTCAAGTCAAAGTCAAGTCAAGTCAAGTCAAGTCAAGTCAAGTCAAGTCAAGTCCAAGTCAAGTCAAGTCAAGTCAAGTCAAGTCCAAGTCAAGTCAAGTCAAGTCAAGTCAAGTCAAGTCAAGTCCAAGTCAAGTCAAGTCAAGTCAAGTCAAGTCAAGTCAAGTCAAGTCCAAGTCAAGTCAAGTCCAAGTCAAGTCAAGTCAAGTCAAGTCAAAGTCAAGTCAAGTCAAGTCAAGTCAAGTCAAGTCAAGTCAAGTCAAGTCAAGTCAAGTCAAGTCAAGTCAAGTCAAGTCAAGTCAAGTCAAGTCAAGTCAAGTCAAGTCAAGTCAAGTCAAGTCAATTCAATTCAATTCAATTCAATTCAATTCAATTCAATTCAATTCAATTCAAATGAAATCAAATCTATTCCAATCCAATCAAATCAAATCAAGTACTTGATGCCTGTTCATTACAAAATAAACGTGCGTAATAATTAAAAACAAAATAATTATAAGTCAATCCGTTCTGCTCGTGATTAACAGCTAATTTCTACAGAGTTACTGCACAACGATCAATATAAAGTGCCTAGAAAATCTTAGTAGACAGGTGAGGTCAAACAGCATCGGATACGGAAGAGCATTAAAACTTTACTCAGATGTTTTAATAATCTGTGCTTACTTCACAAAAGATTAAAATCGTGCGCTGGTTCGTGGGGTTGCTTCAAAAATTATGCAACTAGCGTGCAAATAATACCTGCCACTGAATATTGTTTCGGAAAAATTATACAAAATTCCATATATACAAAGTAAAAAATCTGATTCTTGCGCATGACGCAGACCTGGACGAAATTTCCTAAGGTGCCATTTCGCAGCAGTAGAATACCAGATAGGGTAAAAAAAGTAAAGTGCTGCGTAGGCATGCAGTGTTTTGATAAGGGCAAAGTGAAAAGGTGAAAAACTACCGAGATTTTAACCAACGCAATACTGAAGTTTCAAGAGGAGTCCTTCTTAAAGTAAAATGCAATAAATTAAAATAAAACAGGCTCGGCTTATTTAAGCCAAAAAGTTGCCAATCAAATGCTCAGGTTAAAGAAACTAATAATTGACAAGATGCGAAAATGTTAAATTATTTGCTATTTTTACAATCGATCAGTAACCAGATTGAAGGAAGAAATATATATAGTCAAGCTTAAAGGTCAACTATACCATTTGAGGTTATTATTATTTTCTGTTAAATAAAACGTTTATTTCCAAAACCGAAGAAAAAATTAAAATCGGTCACTCGGTTCTGTTTTTATGTTCTGTCAAAGATCGAGTTTTGGCCATTTTTCTGAACCATATTTAAACAACGACCGCGTTAAAAGGTAGCCAGGCACTAGCAAACTTGTGACGTCATACCGGTAAAATACAGCTCGTTTTGGCAAAAGGCTACAACATTGTCAACATGCTAACCAGGGAGTTTATCGAAAAGATACCCGGCCACAAGTTCGACTCCACGACTTATCAAGAATGGCTTGTACAACGGGTTTTCGCAAGAAAAATACTACGCCTAGTATACGATTCATTTTTGTCTTGATAAGACAAAACTATTGAGTTTTAAACTATATTATTAGTTTTAACTATTGAGTTATTGATTTGACAGAAGTCTGGATATACATAGCTTGTCAGAACTGTAGTTTTGCTTTTGCGAAATTGGATCTGCTGCCGTAGCTTCATCTATATCACCTTCTACTTTAAATATCGCAAAACTCACCCAAACACAATTAAGAAGACTCGTTGACAGAGTGTGAAGAAGATATACCTTAAAATGCCCCAAAATACTGCTAATACACGTATTTGCGTGAGTAAATAGGTGGCGAACCAAAGCTCGAACATTGGAATATTTGTTCTGTAATTAGACAACTTACCGGTATGACGTCTCCGACTATGTAGTACCCATTCTTCTACACAAGTCGGTCATGCATCAAGAGGTACTTACGATCTCCCCCCAGTAAGTCTTGCGCTTTTACTCCAAATTCTTTTTTTTTTCTCACTTTTGCAAAGTTAGATGATAACTGCTTTGAAAATATATATATAACGTCAAAAGGTATAGTTGACCTTTAATATTCAAGTATTAGTTCATCGTACAGTATTAATTCAATCGTCTGAAAACGAAGCACAAAACCCAACGTATATTACATACCTATTTTAATAATGTATTTTGAAGGATCTAGTTTAAAACTTACCTATATTTGGAGTAACAATGACGGTAACAGTTTGTGACATTTTCGTCGCACCAGGATAATTTGCGAAGCATTTGTAAACGGAACTGCAGAGTAGTATTCTGGAAGAATGGTTCCTTTTAATGCAATGGAAGTTGTTGTATATGTCTTGATCAGAGTGGTAAGAGATCGTCAAGTTAGTTCGTACAACTCCAGAGGTTCTTTTATGCAATGGATAGACAGTAACAGTTTTCTCAAAGGATGAGCTCTGTAACATTTGATTATTTCGAGCCCATGTTACTACCATTCCTGGCTGTCCTCCAATAACACAGGTCAGAGTAATGTTGCTATTTTCAGTTCTGTTAAGGGTCTCCGATGTAGCAGATGTTGTAATGGATGGAGTTCCAACAGCTAAAATAAGAGAAATACTTTAAATTTATGGGAACTCATTATAAATGAAACACGTGAGCAAAATTAACAAAACACTAGCAACCAACTATAGAGCGAGACGAAAGTCATGAAACTCGTTATCCATAAATCCCTAAAACTGCGCGCAAAGTCACCTTTTAAAGAAGATATGGACCGTGGAACCGTGAACAATTAATTGTTACGCACTCTTCTAGGTTTTGGAAAGGTGAGGTGAGGTAAGGTAATTAAGGCGAGGTTACTTAAGTTTATTCTTATAATCTTGCTATATCATTCTTCTCATTCCTTTATCGTTCTTGTCTTATAACTATATTAAAATGACAATTGAACTAAACATTGTTAGGAGGATGAGGTATAAGATAAAAAAAGTAAAGAAAAGAATAAAAGACAACAATGGAAAAAGAAGAGATAGATGAAAAAGATAAAAAACATAGAGTATACGCAAAAAAAAAAACCAAACAAAAAAGAAATGAGAACAAAGATAATTTCGCCTGTTCATCGCTAGAAATTTGAGACATTCAACAACACGGCTAAGACCTGCGGTTATTCCCATAAGCAAGAGCCTCTGGTGCTTCATCAGCGGTTAATCCAAAAACTGGTTTGACAATAAAATGAAAATTTTCTCTACTGAAGTGAAGTTCCATGTACGTTACATTCGCCACCGTATCTTTCAACTCCCGCCATTTAAGCAGCACTTTTTTTGGTATTTGGAGAGTTAAACATGTTCAAAAACATGTTCAAAACATGTTCAAAAACATGTTCAAAACATGTTCAAAAACATGTTCCCGTTGTTCACATAAATATTGCAGATCGGAAGAGTATTCAGCACTTTGTAATTGAAAAATTATTTTTAATTGCTCTTGCTAAGAACAATTGTCAGACTTTCAGTGGAGACGAATATGTTTTCGGCTTGAAATTTGAAAACATTTCAAATCAGGGCCAAATAAGTCCGCATGACGTATGCTTAATCGTGATGCATAATGTTTAGGTTAGTTGAAGTACTACCCAGTCTGTACGTAGAAAGGGGAGAGAATAAGCTTACCAATGCATCTTTTTGTACAAAACTCGGTACATCTTTGGCCGAGATATGGAAGTTTGAACTCAGAAAATTTTGGCGGTTTTACCGATATTAGCTGGTTTCTCTTTAATGCAGTTTTCAACTGGATGAAATAATCATGCATTGAAACTAAATTTACTGGTCCATGAGCAATTGGGTTGGTTTATTCGAAGTATAATTATATCACATCCATTTGAACATTTTTACTTTCGTCTTCAGTTTAACCATGATTTCAATCTATAAATTATGACTTTTGGGATTTCGATAAAGTTCTAGGGCGATTTTTCTACACAATTTCAACTGCTAGTACTTTTGAAAAAGCACTCTAAATAATCATGAACTTCAATTGTTTTACAATCTGGGAGATTAAAGGTAAAGTTTGCATGCCACGTTTGAACATTTTTTAGTTTAAATTGTTCTAGAGCAATATTAAGTGACAAATAGCTGAGAATCACCATGGTTTCATTATGTATCACCCTACTTACTAACATGTAAATTGCAGTGCGCAATCGCATGTCCTGAATTTCTAGCGATGAGTCTGTTAGCCTGTTACCAGTTAAGATATATCTCAAAATGCATTGATCCGATTTTTGTAGAAAGGTTGGGCATAGACCAAGAGCTGATCCATTAAGTTTTAGTTAAATTTAGCGGAGAATTAGATAAAAAATTTAAAAAACTTGACTGTAAGCTTCTACGTATAACTTATATTATGCAAACTTTAAATTGAACGTTTTAATAACCCGATGGCAAGTTCCATATATACCTCTATAAATCTATATCTTCCAAAGATTTTAAAGCAAAGCCACTGAAACATTCCAGAGAAAATGATCATAGAGTGGGTAGTAATTACCAGTCGTTTGCATGTATGACAATGTAACGTGACTGGATGGCGGGCATATATGATAAACAACAAACTTTCTTGAAACAAGTGGATTGTAGAAATGGACAGCCTAATTTTATGCAAATGTTAGACCTCATCCAAACGTATACGTTTTCCTAGCGTTTTCATATTCTTTCAGGTAATGAGACCAATGTTTTCTGCTCCCCCGACTGAGAACAATATAAAAACTCTATGAAAACGCATACGTGTGGACATGGCCTCAATCTAGTTTACACGTTATGTATTATTGCATTAATTATGATAAATGCAAAATTTCAGCAAAAATCTTATTACAATATTTAATATATTTTTGTTTATGCAAATTGCTCTTGTCACTCAACCTAGCTACCAGTAGCTAGGCGGTTTGTTTAGTAAATTTCATTGTTTATCTGCATGTATCTATTCATTGTAAGAATGTTCCAGATTTTCATCCATGATATAGTCGACATGTTGTCGGCCAATTAAACTGACATTACACTAAGCAACTTTAATGCAATGATTCACACCACTGTGAAGTATGCACCACATTCAGCCTTCGATTCAAGCCTTCGATTCGGCCTTCGATTCAGCCGTCGATTCAATTATCGCATGTTATTGCGAAGTTATCTCCATATTCATCAGGTGGTCGCTATAACAGAATATCATACAAATACACAATTTTCTCAGGCGCTATTCTATAGGATTTCTTCAAAATTAACATATCTTGTACAGAATTTCATGCTCTTTCATCTAGTATAAGTCTCCAGAGTACCAAAGACCCGTGGACGACGTAGGCAAGCTTTAAACAAATTGCGGCGCGGCGGTATAAATACGACTGACGGGGTTGTGTTGCATATTGCATACACATCAGATTATAAACACAATTTTCTCAGCTGCTATTCTATACGATCTTCTAAAATTTACATATGTTGTAGAGAATTTCATGCTCTTTCATCTAGTATAAGTCTCCAGAGTGGCATAGACCCATGAACGACGTAGGCAGGCTTTAATTAAACAAATTGCGGCGCGGTGTACGTAATTAATACGACTGAGGGGGCTTGTGTTGACAGTTGTATATTGCATATACATCAGATATAAACACAATTTTCTCAGCCGCTATTCTATACGATTTTTTTAAATTTACATATGTTGTAGATAATTTCAAGATCTTTCATGTAGTATAAGTCTCCAGAGTGGCATAGACCCAGGAACGACGCAGGCAGGCTTTAAACAAATTGCGGCGCAGTGTTATTAATACGACTGGCGGGGGTTGCCTTGAATGTTTCAGATTACATCGGAAAAAGTACAATTTTCTCAGCCGCTATTCTATACAATTTTTTCAAATTTAAATATATTGTAGAGAATTTCATGCTCTTTCATCTAATATAAGTCTCCAGAGTGGCATAGACCCATGAACGACGCAGGCAAGCTTTAAACAAATTGCGGCGCGGTGTTATTAATACGACTGACGGGGGTTGTTTTGTGTATTGCATATACATCAGATATAAACACAATTTTCTCAGCCGCTATTCTATTCGATTTTTTAAAATTTACATATGTTGTAGAGAATTTCATGCTCTTTCATCTAGTATAAGTCTCCAGAGTGGCGTAGACCCATGAACGACGCAGGCAAGCTTTAAACAAATTGCGGCGTGTGTTATTAATACGACTGACGGGGGTTGTTTTGTATATTGCATATACATCAGATATAAACACAATTTTCTCAGCCGCTATTGTATACAATTTTTTTAAATTTACATATGTTGTAGATAATTTCAAGCTCTTTCATGTAGTATAAGTCTCCAGAGTGGCATAGACCCAGGAACGACGCAGGCAGGCTTTAAACAAATTGCGGCGCGGTGTTATTAATACGACTGACGGGGGTTGCCTTGAATGTTTCAGATTACATCGGAAAAAGTACAATTTTCTCAGCCGCTATTCTATACGATTTTTTCAAATTCACATATGTTGTAGAGAATTTCATGCTCTTTCATCTAGTATAAGTCTCCAGAGTGGCGTAGACCCATGAACGACGCAGGCAAGCTTTAAACAAATTGCGGCGTGTGTTATTAATACGACTGACGGGGGTTGTTTTGTATATTGCATATACATCAGATATAAACACAATTTTCTCAGCCGCTATTCTATACAATTTTTTTAAATTTACATATGTTGTAGATAATTTCAAGCTCTTTCATGTAGTATAAGTCTCCAGAGTGGCATAGACCCAGGAACGACGCAGGCAGGCTTTAAACAAATTGCGGCGCGGTGTTATTAATACGACTGACGGGGGTTGCCTTGAATGTTTCAGATTACATCGGAAAAAGTACAATTTTCTCAGCCGCTATTCTATACGATTTTTTCAAATTCACATATGTTGTAGAGAATTTCATGCTCTTTCATCTAGTATAAGTTTCCAGAGTGGCATAGACCCATGAACGACGGCTATCTTTAAAACGGGGAACGGGGAATCGGGGAATGGGAATGGGAACGGGGAATGGGAATGGGAACGGGGAATGGGAACGGGAAATGGGAATGGGAACGGGGAATGGGAATGGGAACGGGGAATGGGAACGGGGAATGGGAACGGGGAATGGGAATGGGAACGGGGAATGGGAACGGGGAATGGGAATGGGAACGGGGAATGGGAATGGGAATGGGGAATGGGAATGGGAATCAGGGGGCGTCAAACGGGGAATCAGGGGGGTGTCAAACGGGAAAACAACCGAAATACGTATTTAGGCAAGGTTCGAGCAAACAAATCGCTGCGACGGCGTCCGTTCGGGATGCCATTCAAAGCTTAAGTTCAAATCCTATGTTATAGAGAAAAACAGTATTATATCAGTTAAGAGAAATAACAGTTTTCGGTTTCACTATTTAGCGCAAGGTTTAACAGAGTTTAACCACGAAACCAAATTTCTACACTAAATAATATATACTATAGACCATTTATAGGCCGGATTCACAACCGCATGATAGGCTGAGCGACAATATTCGGAGCTTACAGTATAGAGGGGGACATTGGGGGGTACCCAGAACCGCAATACCGCGAAAAAAATCGTCAAAAACCGCAATACCGCGAAAAAATCAACAGAATACCGAAACCGCATTTAGTAAACGCCAGGTAATTATAGGCATTAAAAGTAGTGTGCTGCGTAGGCAGTGTTGAAACAACAATCGAAATATGGTATAGTAGGTTAATACTGCCGAAACAGAGAACGTAAGTGGTCTATTTCTAGCGAAGGCCCTTCGTCAGAGAGAAACGTGACGAAGGGCCTTCGCTCGAAACGTATAGACCACTTACGTTCTCTGTTTCGGCAGTATTAACCTACTATACCATATTTCAATTATAGGCATTATTGGCCACGCCTTGCACAGAACTTAACCTTGTGTTTGAGCTGTGACTGATGAATGATGACATAATAGACGGCCGGCCAACCTCGATAAAAGTGTCTCAAAAACACCGTTGATGGTATTTTTGTTACAAGCAGGTAACCATGCCAGATAGTATCGGATAGCGTATATTTTGAAGGTGAGGGGGTTACTAGTCGTAATTTGAAATTTATATACTAAAATTTGGGTTTTTTTAAAGGCGCACTGGGATGAATGGGTTTCTGTGGAGTGATGCAAACTACATGTAAGTGTTTTATTTTGAAAGATTCGCTTCAGAGCGTTATCCAATCAGCGTGTCTCTAGTTCTGGTTAACCTAATTCGCATAACTCACAATCATAAACAAACAAGAAATATGGCGTGAATACACCTAAATATAACACTTCGAAGAAAAGCCACAACAACGTAAGCTTGCTAAGAATCAGAAATTTATTTGATCTGGTAGACACAGCTGAGAAGTCTCATATTTGCAATGTACTTCGTTTTGTTTTGGTAATTTGCCGATACCGCCATGTTGCAGTACAGTGTTGCTCATGATATCTTCAGCACTTTAACTCACCGGATCAAGCAATGCTATCTTGTGATACACGGATGGTAACCGGCCTAGTCATCTTGATTAATGTCTAAGCTACATTTCTATGGTGGTTACCTGTTTGTAACAAAAAGTTGGCTGCTTGTTGTGGTTCTTCTTCGAAGTGTTATATATAGGTGAATTTGCGCCATGTTTCTTGTTTGTTTATGATTGTGAGTTATGCGAATCAGGATAATCAGAACCTCAGCCACGCTGATTGGATTAGCATTCTGAATTTAGCCAATCCAAATAAAACACAAATGTATTAGGCAGCACTTCACAGATATCCCATTCATCACATTGTGCTTCCAAAAATCTCCAAATTTTAGAATATAAATCAATAATTACGACTGGTAACCCCCCTAACCTTCAAAGTATACACTATCCGATATGATTTATCATGGTTACCTTCTTGTAACAAAAAATGCCATCAAAAGTAATATTTTGAAGCCTTGGCCGGTCGTCTATAATACTGCTTGCATTGCTTCGCTAAATGACCCAAAAGTCCTAAAATCCTCAGAAATTAGCATGCGTATAACTCCGGCTTTGTTTTCAGTCCAGCTTCCTTCGCTGGAGTGGGTGAACTCGGGTGGAGTGGGCAAACTTGTATGGAGTGGGCATTACCAAACTTGTATGGAGTGGGCATTACCAATGTTGGGTGGAGTGGGCAAGGGGGGATGCGTGGCCAAGGGGGGATAAGTGGGCAAGGGGGGATGAGTGGGCAAGGGGGGATGAGTGGGCAAGCCGGGAGGGTGCGTTGCACACCAACTGCACAGAGGCTGAAGGTTAATTTTTATCCAATTTGAGGCAGCACTTCACTTGCGATAGTAACTTCTAGTTTATTTCACATTTTTTTGTCAAAGCCCCGCTATGGATTATATGGGACTTTTGGGAATTTAATAAAAGTCCACAAAGATCCATAACAGTCCCAAACATATTCAGAATCTTGCGTAGCTCACAATTAATATATAACTAATAAGACTTTATGGGCTTTATATAAGGTGTATTTTGCTCAGGGGCCCTCAGGACTTTCACAAACGAATAAAAATTGGAAGTCTGGAATACCGGGAAAACATCTAATTTCTAACAATCTTTTTCTACCGAATACCGTCGATCAAAACGCGGAAAACCGCATACCGCATGGCTGAATAAAACCGCAATACCGCACCTCAGGCGTGAAATTACCGAAATACCGTATGAAAAAAAAGCCGAAACCGCAACACCGAAAACCCCAATGTCCCCCTCCATTAATAACACAGCGCCGCAATTTGTCTAAAGCTTGCCTGCGTCGTTCATGGGTCTGTGCCACTCTGGAGACTTATATTAGATGAAAGAGCATGAAATTCTCTACAACATATGTAAATTTAAAAAAATCGTATAGAATAGCGGCTGAGAAAATTGTGTTTATATCTGATGTATATACAATATACAACTGTCAACACAAGCCCCGTCAGTCGTATTAATTACGTACACCGCGCCGCAATTTGTTTAAAGCCTGCCTGCGTCGTTTCTGGGTCTATGCCACTCTGGATACTGCATGAAAGAGCTTGAAATTATCTACAACATATGTAAATTTAAAAAAATCGTATAGAATAGCGGCTGAGAAAATTGTGTTTATATCTGATGTATATGCAATACACAAAACAACCCCCGTCAGTCGTATTAATAACACCGCGCCGCAATTTGTTTAAAGCTTGCCTGCGTCGTTCATGGGTCTATGCCACTCTGGAAACTTATACTAGATGAAAGAGCATGAAATTCTATACAACATATGTAAATTTAAAAAAATCGTATAGAATAGCGGCTGAGAAAATTGTACTTTTTCCGATGTAATCTGAAACATTCAAGGCAAGCCCCGTCAGTCGTATTAATAACACCGCGCCGCAATTGTTTAAAGCTTGCCTGCGTCGTTCATGGGTCTATGCCACTCTGGACACTTATACTAGATGAAAGAGCTTGAAATTCTCTACAACATATGTAAATTTAAAAAAATCGTATAGAATAGCGGCTGAGAAAATTGTGTTTATATCTGATGTATATGCAATATACAACTGTCAACACAAGCCCCGTCAGTCGTATTAATTACGTACACCGCGCCGCAATTTGTTTACAGCCTGCCTGCGTCGTTCCTGGGTCTATGCCACTCTGGAGACTTACACTACATGAAAGAGCTTGAAATTCTCTACAACATATGTAAATTTAAAAAAATCGTATAGAATAGCGGCTGAGAAAATTGTGTTTATATCTGATGTATATGCAATATACAACTGTCAACGCAAGCCCGGTCGGTCGTATTAATTACACCGTGCCGCAATTTGTTTAATTAAAGCCTGCCTGCGTCGTTCATGGGTCTATGCCACTCTGGAGACTTATACTAGATGAAAGAGCATGAAATTCTCTACAATATATGTAAATTTTAGATGATCGTATAGAATAGCAGCTGAGAAAATTGTGTTTATAATCTGATGTGTTTCAGTCGTATTAATACCGCCGCGCCGCAATTTGTTTAAAGCTTGCCTACGTCGTCCATGGGTCTTTGCTACTCTGGAGACTTATACTAGATGAAAGAGCATGAAATTCTGTACAAGATATGTTAATTTGAAGAAATCCTATAGAATAGCGGCTGAGAAAATTGTGTATTTGTATGATATTCTGTTATAGCGACCACGTGATGAATATGGAGATAACTTCGCAATAACATGCGATAATTGAATCGACGGCTGAATCGAAGGCCGAATCGAAGGCTTGAATCGGAGGCTGAATGTGGTGCATACTTCACAGTGGTATGATTCACACTGTTTAAAAACTTCTTTTTGTTTTTTGTTTGTTTGTTTGTTTGTTTGTTTGTTTGTTTGTTTGTTTGTTTGTTTGTTTGTTTGTTTGTTTGTTTGTTTGTTTGTTTGTTTGTTTGTTTGTTTGTTTGTTTGTTTGTTTGTTTGTTTGTTTGTTTGTTTGTTTGTTTGTTTGTTTGTTTGTTTGTTTGTTTGTTTGTTTGTTTGTTTGTTTGTTTGTTTGTTTGTTTGTTTGTTTGTTTGTTTGTTTGTTTGTTTGTTTGTTTGTTTGTTTGTTTGTTTGTTTGTTTGTTTGTTTGTTTGTTTGTTTGTTTGTTTGTTTGTTTGTTTGTTTGTTTGTTTGTTTGTTTGTTAACTCAGGTTGTTTGGTAACTCAGGTTAAAATGTCTGAAATATAAGAAAGTTCAGTGTTCAAATAAAGTGAGATAGACATTGCGTACTACATTACATAATTATTAGTATTACCTTCTCTACAACCGTATAATTCAAGACGAAGACATGGCCGAGTTTCGTGTTTTAAAACATTTATCCGAACGTGTTTAGTGATGACGAAAGTATTCAACCAGTTTGCAAATATGCCGTCTTCACCCTGACGTAAAGAATTACCTTGAAAAATCTAAAAATACAATAGATTATATAAAAATAAGAAACAATTTCTAGAAAAGTACTAGATTAAATTAGATTCGTACATCAAAATATTTTAAGTGACATTACAGACATTTGCACAAATAATCAGTGAAAAACAGAAAGACAAATAAGGAAATAACTTGTTAATGCGTACCTCGGTAATATTGCGATATACATAATCGTACCACATCACTCCATCATAACTATATTGTATTTGGTACTGCGTAACATAATATCCCCTGCATCCTTGAGTTGCAATTCCAGTTAAAGTGATCATTTCGCCTAAATCAATTGTTATGCGCTGTCCTTGGGGATTCTTAGCGCACCAGCATCGACCATTACGCAGACGAGCATACTTGCCTCGCAAATTGCTATAAAATGACGACACTGTTATACTTTGGTCTTTGATAGTAGCTGTCCCTTGATCACTTAGTCCTAATGGATACTGTTTTTTACAAAATCCTTTAAAATTATAAAAGAATAAAAAAACAACTTGTTACCTAATGGATACTGTTTTTTACAAAATCCTTTAAAATTATAAAAGAATAAAAAAACAACCTGTCAGATGGTTTTAATCGAGTATACATGTAATAAAACAAAAGTTAATAATAGAAGCGAGAATTTGTGGTGACAGCACGTTTATTATTTTTTTGCTTTCGACCTGTTGCCTTAGGCGTTCATCAGTTCAATTCCATCACGTAATTCCATTAATTTTAGAATTCACGTAATTACGTACGTGATTCTGGTTATTAAGTTGTTTTTATTTTATATATGCAAGAAATTTTAAAAAGCATATATGTTAAAAAGTGACATTTTCCCAGTGCTTTTACAAAATATGGCAAATGTTTATCGTTCTCTGAACCAAAAGGGTGAATTTAAAAAAATGTTACCAAAAATACCACATTCATCTAAGAATGAATGAACGAACGAACGAACGAACGAACGAACGAACGAACGAACGAACGAACGAACGAACGAACGAACGAACGAACGAACGAACGAACGAACGAACGAACGAACGAACGAACGAACGAACGAACGAACGAACGAATGAATTAAAGAATGCGTGTATAAATGAATTATATAAAAAGTCTGTGGGCATTAAACGTGAAAAACAAACCTGATTTCAGCAAAGAAATGCCATGTAATTCAACTTTTTGACATCTTAAATCATCACTGGATGGAAACTCTATGCGAAGAGCACGAGTTTCAATGGGATGTACCAGAATATGTTTATCGATGACGTTATCCAAACTAACATTTATCTGGAGATTTAATAAGATGAAAAAACCCAACAAACTTAATTGTTTAAGCTAATTATAACACCACAAAAATCAGAAACAATAACAAGCCAATTAAGAAGTGCAATGCAACATTATATATGTAGTGTACGCGTAATATCCACGTTTGCAAAACTCGTGTTGTGATGCTCTACTGATGGTTACGTCTGAAATGAGTGGACAACAAGCTAATCATATCAACATTTGCATGGTGTTAGTAACCGACCCCTACAGTAAATAACAATCTTTATAAATTATTCAATACATTACGTGTTACAGTAGTGAGGAAGCAATTTTCCGTTTCGTAAACGGTCGTTGCCACCATTTACGGTCGACGACATCATTACACTAACTCTACGTGCATCACAATCCGTCTTTCATAAATCTAATATTATAAAAGCACGCAAAGTTTGGATATATATTTATATATACGACAAGTTCTTGTCGCAAAACATAGTACTTTGTCTAGGGAGAAAATTCTATTATAGTGTTTTACACGTTTGAATTTTGAAAAGTATCTATTGGTTACTTTCTTTTCTGTTTTTTCTTTAAGAAAACGTTATTGAAAGAAAATTTTATGATTTCCTTACTGCCTGCAGAAGTCGGCCGTGATGACTAGGAAGAGATTTTAATTCACACTTTCAGATTACCAAATGCTTTACCACTTGAGCTATCAAGTCAACTAGAAACTGCATGTGATTTCGAAATATCTATATAACTGAAGTGCACGCATGAGATATTCTTTCTTCCACGACTCAAGCTTTTTATGACACGATAGCTTAACGTGTATAGCAGCGGTTTAGCATGCAGTCGCCGAAAAGACGCGAATTCAAATCCCAATTAAGGTGGCTCCCGAGGGTTTTAGTTTTCTCATGGCGTGTTATGTTGAGCCATAGTCTATGGTTATTGCAGTCTATAACGTGACAGAATATCAACTCGACAAGACTGCTATTTACGCATGTGCCGACGTCATACTCGTTAGCAGTCCTTTCTTGGAATTACTGTAGGGAGCCACCTTAAGTCCAATCTCGTTCCCAGAGCCTTCTCACGCGGGCCGCGCAAACGTAGGCTCTGGGATAATCCGTTTCAAATCGACGTTTCATTGATTGAATAATTGACAGTGGTTTATATCATGAAAATCTGTATTCCTTGTTCTTTCGAAAACCTTGCATTGAGGGATTTTAAATTTTATCTGGCGACTGAAACTTGTCAAGAACCAAACTTCTGGAACCAAACAGCAGTTGAACAGCAAGTATTCGGTGGCTTATGAATGGTTTCGAAAGGGAAAGCAGTGAGTACTGAAGTGGCGTTCTTAACAAGTTTATCCGTCAGATAAAATTTAAAGCCCCTCGAACTTCCATTTGCGAAAATTTCGATCTCTGGCGGCGCATGCTCTTTTCAATCGGCAACCTGCTTTTCGGTTTCCGGCGATGGATTATCCCAGAGCCTTCGTTTGCGCGGCCCGCGTGAGAAGGCTCTGGGAACGAGAGTGCCTTAAGTCACAACAATTTTTGGTTAATAACAGCGGTGCCCGAAAATCGAGAAATTTTCTCTTTTATAATGACTTTTAATGATAATAATATATTTCACACAATTTAGTTACATTAGATATAAAGGTAAAGCCGAAGCCAGAGGCTCATTTGGCAAATGTTTTGAGCAGCGTCATTATACATAATAGTTCAACAAGTAAAAGACGTAGGAGGTTCATTACGGAAAAGCTTTCAGGGTACGTATATAGTTAAGAGTAGAAAAAGAAAAATTTAGAGAAAGAAAATAAATAAATACTGTATACAAGTAACTGTATAATTCTAATTTAAATTAAATAAAATATAATAAAATTAGATCAACTGAAATAAATTAACTCCCGAGCCACTTCTCATGATATATTAACCACTATTAGTTCATATTTGAGTCGGTTTCCTTTGATGTGCCGCGGTCAACAATTTCGTTTAGTTACCTGGCTGTTTTAAAAGCCGGAGAGGGTTTTGAATATAGCAGGGAAGAGCGGAGCTTATGAATTGTGACAAATGAACTAATTCAAGCATAAACTATATAACGTCCCAGGGAGGTTATGTAACTTCCCTTATATAATATATGCACGAATTAGAGCTTGTGCCCAATCCATGCTACCCTGCCACAACATCTCGAATAGAGTACGCTGGTAGCGTCTTCAAACGAGAGGCAGGTTTTGGCGTTTTGCCAGTCTCAAGTAGCAACACCCTCATACGAGAAACAAGCAAATGCCTTGTTGAAAAATTGCCGATTGAGTCAGGCCTTGGGATTGATGTTGATGTTGAATCAGTGCGCATGCGCACACACATGCGCATGCGCGCAGACACAATAAAATGCCACATTCTGCGTGCAGTACACACCTAAAAATCTCACAGCTTGTCAACAGGATGTGTTCGCAACAGGCTTGTAAGACTGTTAACAGGTTGTAACAATGCTGTTGATTCAAGAAGCTGCTACAACCTTGTTAGCGTCAACCTGTTAACAACTTGTTCAGTGCAGAGCGGTAACAGGTTGTTGGAACAACTTGTCATCAGTCTGTTTGAGTCATCAGCCTTGTTACAAGTTGTCAACAACCTGTTACAGACATGTTAACAGACTGGGACAGCCAGTGGTTGAACAGCCTTGTAACAACTTGCTTGCAGGTATGTAACAGCTTGTACGTTTTTACGTGTGTACATGGGCATACGTCTATCCACATTTTGTTTTAAAATCTATATATTATTATAGAGAATTTATCTAACAGTAAACTGCAGTTACATCATTTGAACACCCTAACTTTATTATTTTTTCACACCATACAATTTATCCGTTAATGAGTAACATTTCTAAAATAAACTTTTTATTAGTCGAACTTAATGCATATTATCATTAAGTTATTAATTTATTTTACTTGATTTACAAGAGTTCGACCTTAGGCACGAGAACTAACTCGCGAACATAACACTAAATGGTCGAACCTCTATATCGAACAGATTTCTAATTTTTTTACATACCCATCTAAACGTCAGATGTGAAATATACACTTACTGCTTTTCAAAACTTTTCAACACGCATTTCGACCAAATTCGTTCAAACGATAAATTATTCACAAGTTTTCTAAACACTATACGTTGTGATAGAAAGAACAACTCTCGAATCAATATTATTCCTCATAATAAATCCTATAGTGCAGCCCTGTAGTACAAATAAAAAACCTAACAATTACTATAACTCCTCGCTATTGTTTTGTATTAGTAAAAGTAATCAATAATGAATTACCATTTGCTAACATAAAGATTATACAGCGTCTTCACACAACAAGCAGGGTTACCATTGGGCTTGAATTTTCTGTCCTTTAGACCGCCTTGGTTATTCTTCTCTCCAAACGAGGAATAGCAGAGCTTTTCACCCGTATCTGTTTTTATTATGCAAAACTGTCCAAACTTTAATGAACGATGTTCTTTTCCACTATTGAGTGAAAAAACCTTTCCATTCAGAAATACCAAAGCATTGAGTAGGGTGCGAGCATCAGCATATCCTAAAAGCCCCTCCTGCCACAACTTCTCTTCCTGTTCCGTAAAAGGTTCAGCTTGTTTAACAGCGACACCAACACCTGAAGTAAGAAATTTCATTCGAGCATCTAAGCTATCCCTGAACGTCTTCAAATGCGGATCTAGAAATAATTCAACTTCTGGTTGCCCATTACCTCTTAAATATCTCTGTAGGCCGCAGCAAATTTGTGTTTGGTGGGAAAGGAGCCCCCGGTGGACTTTTTTTCCTCACTTCGGTCACAAATTTACTCAACCAAAACGAAAGCTTCTCTTTGTCATCTAACTGTAGAATGCCTTCTGGTACTTCCTGAAATTTATCACTATTAGACTTGCTAGGGGCGCTGTTCCTTTCGTTAGTTCATTCCTTCCAAACTTCAAGACACCAATCGTTTACTTTACGTGTTGCTTTTGGGATACGTTCAACCGTTGCACGCTTAATTTCCTCGTCACACACAGGCTGGATTTGTGGACCGGGGACCTGCAAATGACCCGTCTTTTCATGTTTGCTTTCCTCTTTCACTGTTGCACCCTTACTTACGACAAAATCTTCTGACAATTCTTCATAACTTTCACGTCGCTGCTTAGGAGATGTCCGCGTGATGAAAATCTCATCGTCATCGGTTTCGCTTTCACAACGCATGTCGAGTAATCGAGCAAACTCATTCGATCGCTCCACTTTATACAACTTCTTATGCAAATCGTATCCAAAAAATCGTTCTGAAACAAACCGCCTATGCCCATAGGAAAATAGAGCCGATGCATTAACATATAACAACAACGTTCTTCAGCAATCGATTTCCGGTACCATTCGTTAAACATGTCAGGGGCATTTTTACTTCATTTTACCATCAACGTTCTACAAACATTGCATATATTCCCATTTCCGTCTATAGAACCTCCTCAAAAATGAACTAAGAAGGTTAGTTACCTCAACCTTGGTAACTACGTTGGTTATTCACCACCATATTTACCTCGGATTCGGTAACTAACCTATACTTAAGAGATAAATAATAAGTTTTAATAAGTTAAAATTATACGGAGCCATGCGAAATGTTTTGGTAAGTCTTTCAGTTTGTCTTTTGTGTACTTTCCTTGACAAAAGTCAAAATTATCAGCGAAACTCAAGCTATATAACAAAGCACTTAATGTCTGATTCCTCGGGAAACATGCAATTAGTTTTGTTTCCCCTCGAGTCTCAATGTTTCCCTCGACTTCGTCTCGAGAAACATCAAGACTCTCGGTAAAACAAAAAGCATAACGACATACGCAAGCGCAGTAAGCACTTCAAGGTCAATTTTTCACTTTGTTTTCCCGAAATTCAAAGATGTTCATCTACCATGAAGTGCTTACTGCGCTTGCGTACGTCGTTATGCTTACGCTTACGTCGCTATTGAAAACCACCACCAGATTTTCCAGTTCTCTCGTTCCGAGAAAAAGTGTAGCCTGCAGGGATGTAATATATCATACACGAGAAACCGTTTATTATCTGATTTGAAAACACCGAGAAGTGAATAATTTATGGGCTTTATTACCACATTTCACAACAACTTCTCGGTAACTGATTCATTATGTTGTCCTCATGAATTATTAACGAGTTTAAGAAAGATATTTCACTGTCAGTAATGTTTGAATTCAACCAGGTTTTGGAGATAGTAAGAATGTCGAAACTTTTTCGTGCAGTGAGTTTCAAGGTATATTACCGGCAATGCTTCTAATGTGAGCTACCTTTAATCCACGTGCGGAGCCAAGAAAACTACTTGCAGACCCGCTGGTAATAGTTTCTGGGCCAGGATTCAGTTCGACATTACCAATAAAACGATAACCAATGTTGCAAATGAGGCATGCATAGAATCAAAAACAGCACGAATTCGCCATCAGTCGTTGTTTGGCGGTTGATCGACGAACATATGCGCTAAACGAAATCTTATACATTGTAACGTTTATATATTACGTCGAGAATAGGGTAACGTGTCTTGATAAAACTGCTGATTTGTTGTGCTTGGAAAAATAAAATTCGTGAAAAGTTATATAGATATAAAGAAAACGTTCAACTACATCAAAAACGTCTCTTTACTGGTGATCTTCTATGAAATATTTGTTTTTTTGCTAAACAGCTGTTTAGCAACAAATTATTATTATCAACACGTATTAAACGTTAATTCAGTCGAATTTATGAAGTAAAAAGATGTTTTCCCATCAAACAGTAGATTTCAGATGACTTAATTTACACAACGCAAGGAATGCATTGTAATATTTGTGCAATTTTTAGTGCACCTCATTCGCCAAGAATATTACTTACAACCTCGTACCCAGGGCCTTCTCAAAATGGCGGGGCGGAGAGAAGGCCCTGGAAAAGTCTGGTCACGTGACACCTATAATTTTGGAATATTTTGATGAATGACTCACACTGTACAGGGGCGCGCGGTACAGTCACTGATAAACAGAGTATAGTTGACTACTTGGCTTGCGTATGTAAAACTATTCAGCGAACTATTTCATAGGCACCCAAGAATAACCGTACAAATACTGTAACAAGACATTCTCTTAACAAATTTATCAAATCAGTTAATGACCATCTTTAGTAAGAAGCGTCTACACTACAACATATTTGCTTTATTATGCAAGCAAGAAGTGTTTAATATTTCGGTTTCTGGACTTTCCGAATCTAATTTAAAAAGTTTAGAAATATACAAAGTCAAAGTCTTCAGTGCTGATCTATAATGTTCGTCGATCGTAGTATTGTTGTTGATCGAATATTTGTGTTAAAGTGACAACCTCAACGAGGACATCAGATTGGAATATGCCGTTTGAGTATAAATCGACAGATACAACAACTAAATTTCCACAAATCCCAATTTTGTTATTTTTTTATTTTTAGGGGGTGGGGGTGGGGTGGGGGGTGTTCCACAAAATGGCATTATGGCATCATCCCGTCAGGCCTTGCGAAATTGTAAGGCGTGTTCAGTGAACTCTATATATATATGCAAATATTTTACCAGTGAGTTTTTTATACTGCGAATCTGTGTCCAATTTAATGCATGACGTTAGTAATAATTTAACTCCAACTAATATATCAGATTTATTCACCAACACCTCCCGTGTACACTCCTATAATACGCGATCATCCACATTAAAACACTTTTATATTAAACCCTCTCGCCTTGAAATTCAAAAACTTGCTTTTTCGAGATTTGGCGTTAAATTATGGAATGGGATACCGTGCTCTGTTAGAGAATTACCTAAAAATAAATTTAAACGGAAGATTCATCAAATACTACTTGATGTATTAAAAGAAGAGGATCAATATATTGAAGTCTCTATGATCATTAAAAAATTTTAAAAAATTTAAGTATGTATGTGCATGTGCACGTATATACAAGCATATGTGATAATATACACATGAATATATATGCGTATTGTTATGATTTATCTATAACACCTTTATTTGGCAACTTTTTCTTTTTCTTTTCTTTTTCCTACAAAAAGGTTTTCTTTTTCGTTTAATTGTATTATTTGGACTGACCCTCCTAGATTAGCTAAAGCTACCTGTGGGCAAGTCTTATCTTGTGTATATATTATTTTAGTGTATTTCTAATAAAAGTCTAAACAAAAAAAAAGAGTCTATACCTGGAAGGTTGACTCCCAATCAAAAAGTGAGGCAAGATATGGCGGCAATGGGGAATTTTTGGACGTCAGTTGTAGGCCCCTACGCAGTCATCTTGGATGTCAGTCTTAAGGCGGTTTTCCAATTAGCCAAAACAAAAGAAAAAAGTCGCTTCGCTCGAAAAATATCGCCTAGTGGAAAACAGTGTTTAAGGCGGTTTTCCACCAGGCGAAAAATGTCGCGCGAAGCGACATTTTCTTTTGTCTCGCAAGCTCTCGAGTGGAACTAATTAGCCAAGACAAAAGAGAAATGTCGAGTCGGTCGACAAATGTCGCCTAGTGGAAAACCGCGACTCCGCCCTTGTTGACAGCTTCGTGAATCGTGCGTGACATTCACGCGTGGTACACGAACTCGGCTACCCCGTCACAGCGGGGTATTCGAGGTTATACCCCGCTGTGGCGGGTAATTCTATGATAAATCAACTGGTCACGTGGTACAAATCAAGCTCTCTGACTGGACAATTTACAGTTGAGATATAATATTGTCAATTATTTACCGTGGCCCAAAGGGCCGAGGTAAGTTCAAGATCACAGAGGTTGCCTAAGAAAACTGAGATACTGAGTTCGTTATATCGTTGTCTAAGTCGCGATGATAAATCCTTTATCATATTCGTGACCATTGATTAACCCTTATTTTCCCAATCACGTATAAACCAAGTTAATTGCCCCGGGCTAATATGTACTAGCCCGGGGCATTAACTTGATTTATGCGTCGTTACAACAAAGAAAACCGATGTGATCATGAACGAATACAGTTTAACACGCTGTAATTCTAGCATCAAGAAGTTGTCGTATCAACTTAAATTTTTTAACAAAAACTTACAAGAATCTTCAAAACATGTAAAACGACCAGATTTATAGGTTTATAATTTAGATTTTAGAATTTTGATGACATGACATAAAACGATCTATGCTTACCTGCTTTTGTAATGGATATTTACGCCAATCCTGATAATTATCAGAATATAATATATTGTACCGCGCAGCAAAATGGTATTTATGAAATTGGTCCCAAAAACCTTGAACAGAAACTGCAAATATAAAATACTTTTCAACCAAAATGAGTTCAATGTACGAAGGCAATATTGGATCAACTGCGCACCAAGAAGACGTGGGTCTGTATAGTCTACCAGCACTAGGCGGGTAATCTTCATCAAATTGTTCTCTAGACGTAGCTAAACTTTGACTGGGAAGATATTTCGTATGGTTTTTGTTTCCATATTTAAAACCAACATCTTCATTAAGAAGAACTGTAAAATAAATTAGACCAGTTTAATTAATTAATGGATGGATGGATGGATGGATGGATGGATGGATGGATGGATGGATGGATGGATGGATGGATGGATGGATGGATGGTTAAGATGAGATGAGATGAGATGAGATGAGATGAGATGAGATGAGATGAGATGAGATGAGATGAGATGAGATGAGATGAGATGAGATGAGATGAGATGAGATGAGATGAGATGAGATGAGATGAGATGAGATGAGATGAGATGAGATGAGATGAGATGAGATGAGATGAGATGAAATGAGATGAGATGAGATGAGATGAGATTTGATCTTTTAAAAATACATTAAAGTGCCCCTAACCTCGAAATTTTTTATTGTCTTATTTGGAAGAACTTTTAAAATGATAAACTAACTTCTTTGGAAGATGTTCGCTTTGTTTTGAGGTATTTCATTTTGTTTGATATGCAAATGTCTGGAATTACGTCACATGCATAATGTCTCATCAGAGAATGTTATATATCTTTGCGTTCATCAAATAAAAACACTAAAGTATGAATAACATGTGTGCGTGTTTCTCCCACAACACCAAACTTCTCGATTTTAAAGGATTTCGTTAGAGAATGAAAGAGACACACAAACTTCTTCGATAAGTCATTATGCAATGAGTGACGTAATTCCAGACATTTGCATACCAAACAAAATGAAATATCTCAAAACAAAGCGAAAAAGCAAAAATCTTCCAAAGAAGTTACTTTATCATTTTAAAAGTTCTTTCAAATAAGAAATTACAAAATTTCGAGGTTAGGGGCACTTTAAATGAAATATAAACAAATTAAACTAAGGGTTGTCAATGCAGAATGTGTGGTTTAATTCTCGTTTTAAATTTTGTTCATGATGGCTCATTTTTGTGACTACCGCTGACCTGTCAGCGGGAGCCACAATGTCGGCAACATGCTTGCGCGCTTGATTGTCTTGGACCTCACTTACGTCATACTCGACAGCTATCGTCGGATATTCGGCACGATAGCCATATAGACGAGAAGATTGCCGTTGATCGCCAGGTATTCGGGAAGTACTCGAGTTGTTTTCGTGGGGAATACTGTAAACTACTTTACTCTGCATTTTGGACAGTTTTGATTTTTGAAAAGTGTTAATTATTACTTTGCAAATCTTTTCTTCTTTAAGAAACAGTTTCAAAACTGTGACGTTGTTTATCTTATATACTATATACAAAATCTACAAATACTTGGTCGGAAACAAAGCCAACCTCGTACTTCGGTACTTATAGCAGTACTAGAAATATTTAGCTTGTTAAATTTGCTAGAATTTGGGCCTTCAACTGTGTCCTGTTTCAAAGCTCTTCTTCTTTTATCGAAGAAATTATATTGTCAATATACACCAGTCTTTGAAAGAAATATTATAATGATAAAAATTTATAATGATAAAATCGCGTTTTGAGTTTAAGTTTAATTTTGGTTGAATTGTGTGTTGTGCTCACTGGTCAGTGACTCGTGTTACTGCATGTACATGTGTATATAGTGAGAAGTGTGTTTTAACCAACTTAGAGTTAGCCGATAGGGGGTTTAACTAATATTAGATCAAACACAACTTTCGAGTGTTTCAAGATCAAACAAATCAGGAAATGAATCAGTTGTCAAATAAATCAGTATTTTAAGATAAGTTTGAGATAAAAGTTGGCTTAATCTATCTAAGTGCATGTTTATCACATATCAAACCTTTGTCTCGCTTATGATTTTCCTATGTGTTTGGTTTATAAATTATTAATGATTTGGAGAAGTATATATCACAGTGCCCTGTACCTACACTATATACGTGTATATAAAAAATTTATGCTGACAAAATATCTTGGCTGTTATATCGACATTACAAAACCTTGACTTGGTGCTTTGTTCACTTGTTTTAGGTGTTGTTCAATATCTTGTATAGTGAAATTAAGAAACCAAAGTTTGTGCACACCAGAGCTGCTACAGCGGGCTGACCGCAGAATAGTAGATACACCAGAAGTCTGACTCTTGTGAAAGTACTAAAATATTCTATAATCTGGTGTCTAAGGCCCCATTTATACTGGAGCAAAAGTATCCGGAGTCACATTGTTTTTCATCCTCATGGGAATAAAAAACAATGTGAATCCGGATACTTTTGCTCTAGTGTAAACAGGGTTTAAGTATCACTCAATTGTACATTTTGATAAATTGTTGAAAAGCAATTGTGAGCTGTTGGGAAACTTAAAGCCTTGAATATGTTGGAAGCCTTGAAATGAAGAAGTATATCTGTAGAAACTACAATACTGAGTAATATAGGCCTACTGTCTTATTTAAAATACTAGCAGAATCACAAAATATTAGTGATATGCATAACACTTGAATGCCACTGACAGCATATTTATGACAGGTAAAATGTTGTTTTGGAACACAATGTTGATGATCTGGGGTGATGAATTCTTTGAAAATTTTCATGGTGATGAAGTAATTATAGATTATTTTTGTGGAAACACCAAGTAAAATATTTATTTGCTAAGTTTAAACCTGAGTCAACAGGCCGAAAGCTTAGCAAATAAATATTTTACGTGGTGTTTCCACGGACACCTCGCATGGGACTTGTCCCGTTTGTGTCCTGCCTTTTTGGCACTTTTAAGTTATTATTATTTTGTTGTTAATTATTGTTGTGATTTAAGTCCAAATAAAGTTGTCAAATCAAAATAATCTCTATGATCTATAGGGTGAGTTGTACAAAGTCGAGATAAAGAACAGCACTAATCATGCTTTGAAAACCTAATATCAAATTTTATCCACTGAATACATGTAGTTATGTATGTGATAGTGCTGTTCAGCGGATAAAAGTTAAATTGGGTTGCTCAAAGCACCACTATAGTGGTTCTCTAGCTAGGATTTATCCTCCAGATAAGCTATCCATGTATACAAAAATCTGAATTTTACAAGTTCACTTCATGTAAAACTTTGGGGCATGTTTATAATGGTAATATATGCTATGCCATATATTAATATATGCATGGAAACAGCCAGTAAAGATGCACGTATAGTATGTGCCATGTTCAAATTAACAACACATGTATAAAATGATTTAAAATACATGTAACTCATTTTTTTGTGTGTCTGTACTTTTCACACATTTTCATGCATATTTGCTTCTTAAGTCTATCTTTCTGTGCTTAATAGCGGTAGTCACATGTACGTATTGCGTACCTGTTTTTATTCAATGAGTCAGGCAGAGAATTCCATATCATGGATCCAGTTACTGCAAAACTTTGTTTGTATTCAGTTCTAATTTTTGGGATCTGAATGTTTTTATCACATACTCGTGAATATAAGCAGTAGAGCCAATGTGTTTCTTAAACATTTCTAATAAATAATAAGGAGCAAAGCCATTTATGATTTTATGCATCATAATAGCTTTTTGACATTTTCTCATGTCGGCTAATGGTGACCATTTTCTAACCCGAATACATCTAGTGAATATATATATATATATATATATATATATATATATATATATATATCGATCGATTGTCGAGCCTTATTTAACTACTGCTGCCTCGTATGGGATAGTATCGATGACACATTAACCAACAAATTACAAAGATTGCAAAATCGTGCAGCTCGTATCATCATAGTCAATCGAGATATGGTCTGGAAACTCAGCTAAAGTCTTTGGTCTATCTTTTTGTTTGCCTTTATGCATGTTTGTGCACGGTGCACGGTCACTGAACACATTGTAGTTTAGTATAATGAACGAATTGTCCAATAGCAACGTTTCAGTTCAATCACTCAACCGTGCTATTTAAATATTAATAAACCTAAAACAAAGGATGTGCACGGTGTAAGGTACGGTTCAACATAAAATCACAGCTCATTATAGGCGCTTTGAAGTTTGCCGAGTTTCCAGACCATATCTCGATTGACTATGGTATCATCACTGGTGCATCTTACGATGTGCGTACTAGTGATGTTTTTTTCTGACAGTCACCTTGGAGGTTTCACTTTTTTAATGACACCTAAGTTCATGAAAATTTCTTTTTAATGCTGTTGATTTGACTTTTTCAAGTTAGGTTTTCATCAATGTTGAGTCCTAAGCAAACAACACTTTAATCAAACAACCTTGCACTCTTTTCATAGAAATACCAATAACCGACAGATTAAAATTGTCATTGAGTGTTGCAATCCTTTGCCTGGAGCCAATAAGCATGAATCCGGATTTAAGGACGTTCAAAGCGAGTTTGTAAAGCCACTGTAATACATTCCATGTCTTTCTTCATCATTAATTCAATTTCTGAGATATTACACCCAGAAACTGTTAAATTTGTATCATCAGCATATAGTCTTGTTGTGCTATAGGGAACACAATTTGATAAATCATTAATATATATCTAGAAAAGAAGTGGTCCTACTATAGTTCCTTGAGGTACACCGCATGAGATCTGTTGAGATTTAGATAACGCCATTTACAGTGTGTACGATCACTAAGGTAGGATTTAAACCAATCTACAGTTGATTGGTCAAGGCCAAGATATTCTAATTTCATTAATAGTAACTTATGTTCAACGGCATCACATGCCTTTTTTAAGTTTAAAAATAAGACTTCGTTGACCATTTTGCTATCAGTGTTGAAGCACCATTCATCAGTGAGATCCAACATTGCAGTTGTTGTTGAATGTAAAGACCTAAAGTCTGACTACTTAGGATTTATTAAATTGTGTTCAGTAATATATTTCTCTAACTGTATGTAAATAAGCTTTTCAAAGATACGTGCAACAGCTGAAATTACCGAAATTGGTCTGTAATTATTTGCATCACAGCGATCACCAGATTTAAATATTGGTGTCACCTTTACAACTTCCAATCATTAGGAAATAAATTGGCTTGCATTGATAAGTTAAATAAATTTTTCAATGACTCAACTAAATATGGAGAAGCTATTTTCAAAATTTTGTTTGAAATTTTATTAATTCCAACAGCCTTAGCTGTTGTACTGCCTTTTAACAGTTCAAAAACTTCTGTGGACTTAACTTTTCTCAAACCAAATTTAGAGTCAACTTTGGTTAGAAAGTCCTCAGGAGATTTATTATTGACTTGAGATGGTTTTTCTGATGCAAGTTTAGGACCAATTTCGGTGAAATATGTATTAAAAAATGAGTCTGTAACAGACTCTGAAGATGTAATATTGAGTTTAGTAATTTCAGTGTTATTTCGCTTTCTTTCCAAAAGGTTGTTTAACACCTTCCAGGTACCTTTAGGGTTACGAAAATTATTTTTATTTTCACTTTGATAATAAGAATTCTTCAAGTTTTTAACAAGCTTGTTGACTGTATTTTTCTTTGTCTTAAAAGAGAGCCAATCAACTGGTGAATTTGACTTAATTGCTTTCTTTTTTAATAAATCTCTAGCGTACATTTCTCTCTTGATATCTAGGTTAATCCAGGGAGTTGGTTTATTACGATTTTTTTTTCATTCTACATGGTGCATGTTTGTCAACAATATTTAACAGTATGGATTTCCAAGTGACCCAAGCATCACCAATATTCTTTGTGATGTCTGGTATTGGCCAAATAGTATTTTGTAGGTCTAATACAAATTCGGTTAAATTCTTAAAACTTCTTGTGTCGACATGGGGTTCCTCTACGAATACCAATTTTACGAATCGCAAAAATAAAATTATGATCACTAAGTGAGGCAGCATAACTTCCTGAAAGAGTTATGTTGTCTTTATTAATGGTGATTGCATGATCAATTAATGTTTTAGAGTTGTCAGTAACACGAGTTGGTTGTAACACCGCTGCCAAACGTTTGCGCATGAGTGAATTCGCTAGAGTAAGTAGCTTAACCAATCAGAATGCCGAATTTGTAATAGACATATTCAGATCGCTCAAAATGATTCGTGTAAAGTGGACTCCGCGTGTAAAGTGGACTCCACGCACGTCGAAATTAGCACCCTCACCGGGCTCCGGGCCTTCGGCCCTACGGCCCTACACCCGGGCTCAGGGACTATACGGCTAAAAATTCTGACGTTATATTAGTGCCTCAGAACCCCTCTTCCCTATACTACGGTCGATCATTAACCCTTACATCAAAAGCCTCGTCTAAATTGAACAGACAGTGTCTGTATACAGAATTCATCGCTTTACACGAGATAGATGCCAAAACTAATTATAATGTAACTATCGATTGCAAATATCGATAGGCTTAACACTATACTGTAGCTCCGTATAATAAAGGACAATCCTTTAAGATAACCACAACAGTATGTCGTTACAATTTACCTTAACATACATTGTCTGACTCACCATCAGAAACACTCTGCTAGCTGACGTCCCAAAAGGACATAACATGCAGGTACACAGTTGGTCATAGCCGTGGCCAAATACCGCATTAATTATAGTCATTTCATAAATTATCGTTACAGAAACGGTGTGGAATTAGATAAGTAATCATATATATAGACACAGTAAAGGGCAGTGACCTATATGTGGTGTCAAAAATGTCGTTTGTTGTTGTGCGAACAAATGAACAAACAAATTCACACAGACAGAATACAAAGCTGTCTTAGAGCAAGCAGCGCTGCGCAGTATACATGGGAATCAAACACAAGGTCCCGAAATCAACGCATCGGCGCTCTGACCACTGAGTTATTGAGACATGGCCAAGACAGTCGATATGTTGAGTCTTTTAAAAATAACTTCTTACCTTCATAAGAATATCCATACAGTTTCACAGTTATAAAATTAAAACAGCGTTCATTTTCTAATGGTTTAAATCTAATGTATCTGCTCATGATTCGTTTATAAAATATATGGACTTTAGAAGCAGCATTTGCCTAAAAAATAGAATAAGAATGGATCTACTGTACTTCGAAATAAAATCTAGGAACTATAAAAAAACTATTTTATCAAAAAATAGAAAATTATATATATTAAGGAACTTCTAGTCTACATGTAGTTTTTAAGAGTCTAGTTTTATATAAAGATTTATGCGCTATATAAGTCACAAGCGATTTATTATAAGTAATACAATTACATGGATTGAGGGATATTAGTGATTAAATTTCCCCGAAAGGCGAGGAAAGGTGTGTGGAAGTCCTAAGGGCCGTAGACGCGAGAGATTTTTACCCATGCAGCCTTCCAAGGTTTGAGGGGCATTTAAGTACTATTGTTATATAGCTAGAGTTTCACTGGATGCAACGATGACTGTTATTGGTTGGTTTGTGGTCACATGACCTTAGCTAAATTTCAATGTCTACCGAGCGGGCAATAATTGAGAATTTATTGCCTGCTCGGTCAATAAGTTTTCAATTGTTGCCCGCTAGAACTTTGAACTCTTCACGGCATCCCATAAACAAAAGCTTGTTTGGTACGAAAAAAAGAATATTTATAGGTCTTCAAAGCATGTGTGAAGATTAACTGGAAAAATGTATTGCTCTAAGGATTTTGGGTGAAGGAAAATTCGAGTGCAGAATATATACATTTTTAAGACCAAACCGGGACCAGTTGCGAAAAATGCAACTACACAGACCTTCCGGCAGGAATTGAACCCACGACCTTGCGATTCTAGTTGTAAGGCTCTGACCACTGAGCCACGGAGTGCGTTGCCGAGAGCTTGATCGCGAGTTCTGTATAAATAATAAGGTGGTAATGCCAGGAGAGAATTGGGTATATTATAAGTAATATTGGGCATTTCACTCGATTACATAGCATGCATGTTCTAAGGATTTTGGGTGAAGGAAAATTCGAGTGCAGAATATATACATTTTAAGACCAAACCGGGACCAGTTTCGAAAAATGCAACTACACAGGCCTTCCGGCAGGAATTGGTTTCGTGGGTTCAATTCCTACCGGAAGGCCTGTGTAGTTGCCTGTGTAGTTCAATTCCTGCCGGAAGGCCTGTGTAGTTTTTTTGCTTGTATGACTGAGGCATGCATAGTGAATAAAAAGCATGTTTTTTTAAAAACTAATTTTTCTACATCCAGGAATAAGATCGTTGACACTAATCCTGAAATGAATACAACTACCTCCTCTATATTATTATATACAACGAAATATAGAATAAGACCCCGTTCACACGAGTCCGGAGCGAGTTGAAAACGGCGCTAAAAAGTCACAAAACGCCGTTGCGTTCACACGGCACCGGATCGAAATTGTGTGAAAACGGCGCTCTAACCGGAGCGTTTTGAAAACGATTTCTAGACGGAGCGAAATGAAACGGAACCCTTGGCGGTGTCGTGTGAACACAAGATCCGGCACTTTTTCGCTCCGCTTTAGTACCCAGTTCCTAAATTTTCGGCTCCTAACCAAACGGCTGGCGTATTTTTCTGCGATGGAAAACTTTATTTGTCTTCTCGAGTTCGGAAAGCTTCTGCGAAGAACTTGTGCTGCTGTTTGAACAATTATAACATTATTACAACAATGACTAGGCAGTGCAAATAGGAGAAGATGAAGTCAATAAGGTGAGTTCCTAACGGAAAGACTAAAATTGTAAACCTAGAATGCACTATACACCTTGGGGGATAATATTCTTTGAATTGCTTCTCGTTTCCATTTACTTTTGACGAGATATGGCTATTTAAACAGTGCACAGCATTGAAATACTGGATGTACACCAGAAGCTTCCGGTGTCGTGTGAACGCCTTCAAAGCGTCGTTAAATTATGACGGATTCGTGTGAACGTAACCACATTTTACCGTTTATCTTCTACACCGGACTCGTGTGAACGCAGTCTAAGGTGTAGGTGTATATAACTGCATGCTTGAGTGAATTAATTTAATCGTTATTACTAATCGATTTGTGTAGTAAATTCCAAGAAGGAGTTCAGAATTGATGTCTCCAATAAAGAAACATCCCTCACTTTCGTTGCCAATGTTTTCAACAAGTATCTGCTCAATTAAGCAAGTCCATATTTTGATTTAAAGATTAAGAAATAAAATAAAGGAATAAGTAATGGTCGTTCTACATCAACATACTCAATAAACATGTTTGACAAAGTTGCTCGTCTAGGTTAGAGTAGTCTTGAGAAAGACTGTTAGCGGTGGTAGTGACTGACGTTTCGACGGCCTCAGCGGCGGTCATCTTCAGCGTCAAGTGAAAGGTTTCTGTCAGGTTCTCCTATATTTATGTGCCTGGTTCATTATGTCACGATTGCGGTATGTGTGGAATCTGTGGTGGGTGTTGTCCGGGAGATCGGTGTTGTTCGTGTGTGGTGCTGTCGGTATTTGTTTGTCGGTGTTATCGGGGGGAAGTCTACTGTTTGTTGGTAATGCGTTTTGAATACATCTTTTGTAAAGGTGCTGGTAATGGTTGTAATCGGTTTAATGGTTGTTGTGCTAAGTTTGTCTACCAACTTTGCAGTATATGTCGTTGCCTGTAGTTAGTGCAATAAGTAACGCACTCTGTCGTTTGTAGTAATTGTTACGAGTTACCAATCTAGAAAAGGACAATTCTCCTCGATTTCTTTCGTAAATTGTATGTCACAGTTTTGTTTGTTGATGTGATCGTAAAAATCGGCAATGTCGTTCTCGTGTAGTGCACTAATGGAAACCAGAAAGGTAATGTCTGTCGCTACGTGGCAAGGGCCTGTTCCTCTATGGATTGCATCACGATTTCAGTCTGATCGTAGAAACTTTTAGTTCTTTTACTGACTATCGTAGAAACTTTTACTTCTTTTATACCATTTCTATATGCGAGTCTTTCTAAAACAGGACCAGGCAACAGGCTTAGAAATCTTTCACCGTTTTGAACCAGTGTTTTCTTTTTTCGCCTAAAACTTCGTCGGGGATCAACCAGAATGTGTATATCGTCCTGGTAAGAGCTAAGTGTTTCAATTACCTGACGAGGTAGTAATATTTGCCAAAAATTATGCGCACACTCGCATATACACCGAACTTGCTCAGGGCTTACAGACTCCAAAACAACTCGCTGTTGTGTGGGTTTGAGAGACACAATTGCTCTCTGTTTGTTGTTAAACCTCACTCAATAAAAGTAAGGTTGCAAATGTTGAACTCCGCCAGAGAATGTCTATATATTTTGAATTCGAGACAGATATCCTTGAGGGGTTTGGGACTGAAAATTGGGGAAATAAGGCCGATAAGCAAAGATAAAAGGAAGATAAGTAAGGTAAAGGGAAGATATAAAGGGGAAGATAAAGGAAAGACAAAGGAAAGATAAAGGGAAGATGAGGAAGATAAGAGGAAGATAAGGGGAAGATAAGGAAGATAAGAGGCAGATAAGGGAGATAAGAGGAAGATAATAGGAAGATAAAGGGAAGATAAGAGGAATATAAGGAAAATAAAGGGAAGATGAGGAAGATGAGGAAGATAAGGAAGATAAAGGGAAGGTAAAGAGAAGATAAGGAAGATAAAGGGGAAAAAAGAGGAAGATAAGAGGAAGATAAAAGGAAGATAGTGAAGATAAGAGGAAGATAAGGAAGATAAAGGGAAGATAAAAAGAAGACAAAAAGTAGATAATGAAAACAAAAGGAAAGAGAAATAGGAAAAAAATTGAAATAAATTGTTGGAATATGCTTTGAAACAATCATTTTACTCCTAATCGTCATAGAGTCAATATGTCGTACATCTGTAACACTTGCGGAAAATCGTTTTCGACAAGAGGCAATCTTCAACGTCATATTAAAAAATTTCATCAGGAAAGTAATATTGGGCATGTCTCCCCAGTTGGCTATGAAACACCAGTCATGCAGCATCCATTTACTTGCATTGTCGCTGGATTCACACAGAGTGGTAAAACAGTATGGGTAAAAACGCTTCTGAAAAACGCCAAAACTATGGTTAATCCTCCTCCCGAACGTATCATTTGGTGTTATGGACAACGGCAGCTCATTTAGAAATGATCAAAACAACACCCCTCCCTCTCCGAGGGATAAGCAACAAATTTCTGTCTTGGTTCGACAAGTAAACCCAGGTCATATTCAGGAATTTAGAAAGAGCTACGAACAAGCAACGAGCAGCCCCCATGGATATCTTATGCTTGATCTAAAGTCGACTATGGACGACCAACATCGTCTAAAGACAAATTACAAATGTTCTACCCGGAGCAAATAGTGCGCTGCAACTGGGTAGTTTCATACAATAGCTTTCGCAAATTACTCGCCTCCTGGAGTACGTATCTACGAAAAGTCACTGATTTAAGGTGGCTCCATACAGTTTCTTGAAAAATGGAAAATACAAGTTTGTGAGTCCAAAATACGTGATTAAACAATTTGGAAAAAGAATAAAACTAAATGTTATGCATAGCTAAACAGTCTGACAATCAAAAACTGTTACCAAATAAATAGCAACAGTTGTTGCTATGGCAACAATGACGTTTCAAAATGGCTGCCAATTACCCTTCAAACTAATTTAATTCGAAAAAACCTTTGGTGACCCCCATTTTTTTTTCATTAAAACTTTTCTTGAAGTATGAGTAATCAATTCGCCGATTTAAAAAAAATTCTGTAGAACGACATTTTTTAAAAATTAACAAACATGATTTTTCCGGAAAAAAAATTATTCGTTCTACAGAATTTTTTTAAAATCGGCCAATTGATTACTCATACTTCAAGAAAAGTTTTAATGAAAAAAAAATTGGGGGTCACCAAAGTTTTTTTCGAATTAAATTAGTTTTAAGGGTGATTGGCAGCCATTTTGAAACGTCATTGTTGCCATAGCAACAACTGTTGCTATTTATTTGGTAACAGTGTTTGATTGTCAGAATGTTTAACTATGCATAACATTTAGTTTTATTCTTTTTCCGAATTGTTTAATCACGTGTTTTGGACTCTCAAACTTGTATTGTCCATTTTTCAAGAAACTGTATGGAGCCACCTTAAACACAAAATGAACGATATTTTATTATTTAGTCACATTCTCAACTCGCTATCACTCGATGTCTCGTCTCGCTAAATCGCCTTGTCTCGCTCACTAAAACAACAATGAACACATGCAAAACATGTCAATCACCCTGTTCTCTTCTCATTGGCTATCGCGCGCGTTTGGTGAGCAGGCTTGTTTCCGGTCACGCAACCTACTGTTCGTTCCTATGACATAATTTCCAACACTCACCCCCATATACACTCCCAAAGGGATGTATATAATCTGACTGGTTTAAACGCTATTTTTGCTAAAATTAAAGGTTATTACACGTCAACGTAAAGTTATAAGATGTTCAGCTATTCAGTCATTCATCATCCAGGTCCGCGATTTCTTCTATGCGCAATCGTGCTGCAGCGGCTGCATCTCTTCTTGGTCGCGGCGTAAAAATGAGAGCTTCTGGGTTCAGCTGCTGTGTTTCCTCGGGAATGGCATCGCAGTTCAGCTCCATGGGAAACAAGTGCTGTACTGGCCCTTCGAGCGTTCCATTAGCAGTCTTCAGACGCACTACTCGCATGATGCCATCTTTACCAGGATAAGTTTGTTCGACAATAGCTAAAGGCCATTTCCCCCGGTTCTTGTTATCGGACTGTACGATCACAACATCCCCTTGCTTAGGCTTATACTTGCTTTCTTTGTGGACCAAATTGTGTCGTTCCCGCAGTGCAACAAGATATTCTCTTTTCCAACGACGCCAGAGACTGTCCTTACACATCTTTAGGTACTTGGCCCGTTTACGTAGGTCCCTTTCTTCAATTCTCCAAGCTTCACTCTCTGGCAGGTGGTTTGATCGCTGATACAGGAACGTCGCTGGGGTCAACCTCGTACCCAGGGTTTTCTCTCTAGCGAGAGAAAGACCCTGGGTACGAGGTTGCGCTGGGGTGAGAGTTGACAGCTCCACGTCATTTTCTAAATAGCTCAACGGTCGACGATTTATCTGAATTTCAACGTCAAGCAATACTTCGTTGTGAGTTCGTCCCACGTTAGAGATCCTCCCCCAATCACCTTGAACATTGCTGCAATCATTGACAAAATTCTTGAAACAAAGCTAACATGAAATGGTTTCATGTCCCCCCTTCCCCCCACTTCAATGTTGTGGAACTCAAAACGTGTGCAATTTGCACTCAGTCACCTGCCATTACATTTAAATGTTCAGAGTATCAACATTGAAAAATGGGGGGACGGGGGGATAGCAATTTATGCAAAAAAAGAGGCTTAGTAATTAACATGGCATGATTCACTCGAGTCGTTTCAACTAATTTTGTCAAAGATTGTCTGAATTTACGTTAACAATTCTTTGTACATTTTTCGCTGCAGAGAAACGGCATATTTTACCCACGACTGCGCAAAGTGATCTCACATACATTTAACACATATATTGATCACTAACAACAAACGATAATTTTAAAGGTTAATTACATGACGTCACCATGACGTCGTAATGTTAACTGTCACTACGCGGAAATCAGGTTCCAAATTATTGTCGGTTGAAAAGCTGCGCACGATCTCTGTATTTCCATGATGAATTTATATAATTCTGACACAAAACCTACACGTAAAATTAAAATCTGCCGAGAACTTTATTGCAGACCTATCATGAAGGATAATGTATACCCTGCACTTGCGCAAATCATTAAAATATTTGACCATTCGTGCTGATATAAAGAGAAAAGTCGGGAAGAAATTATCTTAAGTTAATGCCCAAAAGAACAGAACAAATTGTTTGCAGCAAGGGGGAAAAATTCTTTCACCAGTTGCATTCATTAAAAACTTGTCAATAGAATAATTACCCTTCGAATTCATCTCAAGTTACAACTGGCACTCGTGTTATAAAAGAGCTCATATGTCAAGGAACATAAATAAACAATGAATCGAGGAGTTCAGCTCGATTTCAACAAAAATAATCGATACCCAAACATTTCTCCTTATACTTTTATCATTACAAATAGTTGACAACGCATATATACTTCTAAGATATCATTGCACTTTGCTATGTATGAGAGCGCTAAAATTAAGCTCAGGTTACCACACTTTACCACAAACTGCGCATAATATTCAGTGCAATTTCAACTGAAATATTCGAAACACAAAGATGTTTTTAAACTTTAGCTCTATATAAGCATTAAGTGGACATAATTGTTGCATTTGATCACACTTTACCATATACTTACACTAAAATTTAGTACACTTTACCACACTTTACCACAATCTGCATATATAAAAGAAACATAATCTAATTTATTAACATAACGCATGGTAAAGTGTGGTAAAGTGTGGCAAAATACAGAATTGATGTGGTAAACTGAATTGATATAAAACGATGTAGCTAAGAAAGTACTATAAACAGTTCATTTCACTCGAAATAATTCTATAATACTATTTATTTGTCCAATATAGCGAATGTTAAGCAGCAAGGCGCCATGTTGCGATAGACCCCCTGGGAGATTTGCTCAAAAAAACAAGACATGTGGCTCATTTCTCCGTTTGAACGTAATCGTATACATGTACGATCGATTGCAGAAACCGCCTAAATTCCATGTTATTCCTGACGCTTAAATTTTATTTACGAATAATTCCTGTTATGCTGCCACACTAATTCCACTATGTTCTTTCGCGAAAAATGATCATTCAAAGTAATTGAGCAACCAGCGGCACATGAGCAACTCGACTTCCGCCACGGTTCTATAGAAATTCAATAGGACGAGAGTTCCTTTATCAAACTACTAATCTTTTTTCTAAATAACTTGGTAATTTCTTGACTAGAGTGGCTTCTTCGATTTGTTTTGTCACAGAGGTCATTATGCCTGTGAGCCGTGGCATACGCAACTTCTTTTAAATAGATACAACTGTAATTAATCGCTTGTTGATCGCATAAAACTTTAACTTCAAATGATTACAAAAAAATTATTGTAATCCCGTTCGACAATAGAATATGCATTTAAACTAACCCCATATTCAACTTTATCATATTTTAAAACATTAATGGTCATTTCATTAGAGAAAATGGATTTTTATGAATTAAATCTGTTGCGTTTGCGTCCATTTTGTTCTCAGACAATCATTGACAAAATTCTTGAAACAAAGCTAACATGAAATGGTTTCATGTCCCCCCTTCCCCCACTTCAATGTTGTGGAACTGGGGTGAGAGTTGACAGCTCCACGTCATTTTCTAAATAGCTCAACGGTCGACGATTTATCTGAATTTCAACGTCAAGCAATACCTCGTTGAGTTCGTCCCACGTTAGAGATCCTCCCCCAATCACCTTGAACAGCTTTACCTTGTGCTTTGGATGACCTTTTATATCTGATCGGTCCAGCGAAATCGATACCAATCAGTTCAAAGGCAGTTCCTGGTTTGGTTCTGTCTGCTGGTAGAAATCCTGGAATTGGTGGTGTCACTGCTTTGGTGATGAATCTTTTGCATCCTTTGCATTCGCTGCGTATTGCCTTCGCCAGACTTCGAAGTCGTGGAATCCAATACCGTTCTCGTATTGCCGCCATGGTGAGGCCAACTCCCCCGTGGAGTGTATCGCAGTGCATGCGTTGAACCAGCTTCTTCGTGAATTCAGCTTTGTCTGGCAGGTAGATAGGGTGACCCCCCTGTATTCTCCCTCTGCATACTGCTATTCCTCATTCGTTTGGTTGGAGACCGAGACTTGCGCTGGTTTGTCGATAGTGGGGTTCTGAGCTATCCCGAAGTTGGACACGTTTAATCCACCATTCCCTCGCTGCTGCAACTTCTTCAGTAGCTAAGGGCCCATGTTTCCTCTCTTCCCGTCTGCTGTTGTAGATGAACCGGTTTATCCATGCACATGTTCGAAGTGTGCGTCGAAGGTCGTTGCGCTCGAGAAGTTCGTCGAATGGATCTCTACCACTTTCTCCGTTCTGAGATTTTTCTGAAACTGGGTCGGATTTCGCCACGCAAATCACTTCACGTATTAACTTGGCTTCGACTTCAGCCGCAGGAGTTTTCTGTGTCACTGGATTATCTGGCAATTTGGAGGAATCCTGAAGCCATTCTGGTCCTGACCACCAGAGTGCTGAAGTTGTGACAGACCCACCTCTGCTAGCGATGTCGGCTGGGTTGTCTTTAGTAGGTACATGCCGCCACTGAATTTCTGGGTGTGCCTTTATCTTCGCTACGCGATTTGCAACAAATTGTTTGTAGACACCATTTCCACAAATCCAGTGCAGCGCCACTGTGCTGTCTAACCATGCGTAAATAAATGGCTTAGGCATCTTCGGAAGAGCACCACTCACGTTCACGACGAGATTCGTGGCCATGTGGGCAGAAACCAATTCTAACCGTGGAACTGTTAAACTTTGCTTAGCCAATCGGCTCTTGGCTGCCACCAGCTGCTGGGTTGTCCCCGATGGTTGCCTGACGACAGCGTAGACTGCTGCTCCGACACCCTGGGTGGATGCGTCCCCGAATGCATGCAGTTCAATCACTTCTACTTCTTCTTGATAGGCAACAATAGATCTTGGTACTTGTTCTTCAGATGGCAAGGAACGCTCCCACTTTTCCCACCGTTGCAAGTGTTTCTCATCAAGGTTGGCATCCCATGGCGTCTTCGCATCACAGACGTCTCGGAATATGAGCTTGCCTTCCAAGGCCAATGGTGATACTAACCCAAGAGGATCGTAGATTTTCGACAGTGTACTCAGTATGCCGTGCTTTGTCATTGGTGTGCTGTCTACGGGAAAAGTCACTGCCAATGTATCTCTGTGTTTGTTCCACTTGAGACCAAGTAACTTCGATTCTTTCGGTTTTACCATGAGTTGTTGCTTGGCATAGGACTGGTCCTCTTGAACTTCAGGTAATTCTTCAGCTTCCAACTGTGGAATGTTCGAATTCCACTTATGCAGTTCAAATGTTGCGTCTCCCAATATCTCTTAAGCTGCTGCCTTGCACATCTGTCCCTGCTGCACAGTATAACCACCAGAAAGTAAATCGTCAACACTTCGACGCAGTTTCTCGACTTCTTCGGGACACCTTCCTGACCATGTGTCTAAATGGCTCTCGATGACTCCTTGGAGGAGGTACGGTGATGAAGTCAGACCGAACAATGCTCTTGTGAAACGCAGAATTTCTACAGGTGATTGTTCGCTCTTGCGCCAATAAAACCGTAAGGCATCTCTTTCACTTTCTCGTATGCGGACTTGAAGAAATGCTTGCCGTATGTCTCCTGAAACCATCACGGGATAAGCTCTCTGCTGTATCAACACGTCCCAAAGTTTATTTTGCAATGCAGGCCCAGCGTAGAGACATTCGTTCAAGGACGGGGCATTAGGGTTTGCCCTTGCTGAGGCATCGTAAACAACTCTTAACTTTGTGGACTCTGACGACTCTTTAATCACAGCCTATGTGGAAGGTAGAACTCTTTGTCCGTTGATACTACTGGTGCTTTCTCTACAATTCCCTCTCGGATTTGATTGCGGATCACGGCGTCATACTCTTCTGTGTACCCATCTCGCTGTAGTTTTCTCGTTAATCCACGCAGGCGGCGCAAACTTCCGGTTTCATTTGAAGGAAGATGTGGATGATTGCTTTGCCAGGGCAGTCCTGTCTCGTACCATCCTTCCTGCGAACGTTGTAATTGCTCTTTGAATTCCCCATGTACTACCTGTTGATCGTGTTCGGATGAATCTTCGAGGCCAAGGACATCAAGGCGACAAAGTTCCTCATAATTCGCTTGAGTTGTCTGAGTCAACAGCATAGTGCTCCTATCAAACTCTTTGCCAGGCGACATAATGAACCATCCCATTCTTGTATATTCAGCAATGGGTTCACCAACTTTCCCGATTAATGGCTTCTTGTCAGTCTTGATCTTGGTGTAGTCCCCCACACTGAGGATCACATGAATTGGAAGTTGTGTTTTGGTGTCCTTGTCAGCCACATTGACTTGTTCCAGATGAGGATATTTTGCTTTCATCTCTTCATAACAAGGATTGTCGATGGACAGGAGTTCGCTCTTATTCACCTTGGTTAATTTCACGTTCATCTGAAATGTGCCATCAGTCGATTCTACCATGGTGTCATAGGTCTCCGACTTAGTAACATAGGACCCCATCAGCATCTCCACCCTCTTGGTAGCGACCTCGCATGGTTTCTTGTGTAACATACCGGCAACTTTCGCTGATACGTATGAACTGCCAGCACCTGTATCAATAAGTGCTCGTGTGGTTATGCCATCGACTTTCACCAGTACGACCGGAAAAACTCCTTCCCCACAGTTTGTCATTTTCACTGTCCGATCTTGTCCATCAGGTGGTTTGTCGCATATCGACGTGTGGTGCCTTCTCTCACAAAGCTGGCATGAGGTTTTGCTTTGGCACTGGGCTGCACGGCGACTTCCAATAGCGCAATTAAAGCATAATCTCTTCTTCGACAAGATTTCCCTGCGGTCGGATACAGCGGTCACTTTGGTACACTCTATAGCTTTATGGTCGACACTGTCACAGTAAACGCAACCACGGGGGTTTTTATCCTCCAGGCGAGTGTCCCCCCGGCGAGTGTGGTACACTTTCGACTGGCGTTCTCGGCGTTGCTCATTCTCACGGTCTGATCGCGAACCAAATGCTTCAACTGGATTTCTTCGTATCCAAAGGTGTAGTGCTTCTGCAAGTTGCGACAAATCCCATTTCTCCCAGTCGTTATCTGATCTCACTAGATCACCACGTATCGCTGGCAACTTGTCCAGAGTCATCGCAGTAAGACCTTTCACTTCGCCTAGTTTCTTGAGTGTCTGAAGCGATTGAACGCAATAAGTCAGTTTCTCGCTGAACTCTCTTATCTTCTTTGGGTTTGCTGATGAGATGTGCGGTAGGTCAAGGATTTCCTTTCCATACGCTTTCACTATCTCCGATTCCTTTCCGTATTTCTCAGTTAATATAGCCTTCGCTCGGTTATATCCTTCTGGCGTAAACGGAAGTGCTTCAACTTCTCGTCTTACTTTGTTGTCAAGGAGCTCTTTAAGATAGAAGAATTTCGCGACACTTGCTAAACTTGATTTCTCCACGGACTCTTCGAATTGCCCCCAGAACCGCGTCCAGTCCATGTAAGAACCATTAAACTTCGAAATCGTTAGCTTCGGTAGTTTAGCTCGAACTTCCTTCCCCGATTCTGACGTCTGTTTCGCGGTTTTCGCTTCGTAATCTGTCTGGAGTTTTATTTTCGTCTCGTGAAGTTCAAGCTCAAATTTCCTCTGTTGCTCACGGCCAAATCTCTCCTTTTCTTGTCTGCAGTCGTCCTGCCATCTCTCCAAGCGTTTAACTTCGTCGTCTGCCTTGTTTAATTTACTTTCTATCTGCGCGTTCCAGTTGTCGATTTCACCTTCTTCCTCGTCGTTTATAATCTTAAATGTTTCCACAGCTCTTCGCGAATGTTCCACCTCTGTTGATAATGCTTTCAGCGCTTCCATTTGCCGTTGTATGGCGATATCCTTGTTTGAATCCAACACGGCGTTGGTTCTTCCACAAGTAATAAGTAGCTGTTTCAATTTCGTCTCCAAAACAGCGTTTGCTTTCACGTTGTCTTCCGTCATTTTCAAGCCACAGATTCGTATTAATTCAGGACAGTTTAGAAATAACCTGATCCCGTCGGAGGTGCCACGTGTCGTGAATTTGCCTCCACAAGTATCCACGACGAATCACAGTTTTTTGGTTGTTTATAGTTTTATTTCACAATCAGACTCGTTTCACTGACACAGAAAAACACACCTTTGTTCTCTCACAGTCTGGTCAACTTGACTTCGTTATCACACATTCCAATCCTTAATTAATCCAATATTTAACGTTTCTTGTTACCTTCTCCACCTTACTCGCTGACAGCTTCACTCTCACCCTTACCAAATCCACTTAGGGCATGCACTAATAACAGTTTAAACATAGAACTAAATTAATCTTATATAATCTCCAACAAAATGAGTTTTATCTCACATGTTCGTGTATTGTATAACGAAAAAATACGTTTAGCAAAAGAAATCATTCTACGGAAAAAACTTTCTTCTTCGATCTTAAACTCCGTGAAATCAAAACTTTTAAGAGGTGCAGCAACCAACTGTACATTTCTACGTGTATTATCGTCAGAGTCTCTCATCAAATAAACCAAGGTCAAGTAAGACATAGCACGTCCAAAATTGTTAATATTCATGTCATACAATATAGTTGTCAGGTCTGGAGATTTTGCAACAACTGCCTGATACATAGATTTGTGATGCTGAAGAAAATAAATGTCAACGTCATTTTCTGAAGAAGCTCATCCAAAATCACATCCATTCTGCACGCAAACACAGACAAAATGAATACAGAAAAGTCAAAATGCGTTTATTTAAAGTACAAACAATGTTTAAAAATAGATATAAATCTAAACAGGTTTAAATAATGTTCTGAAATCCTTAATTAATGTTCTGAAATTCATAATTAATTAATGTTCTCAAAACCACGTGTTAAATCGTCAATGCAGTTCTCAATGTAGTTCTCCTCGCCGATCTTTTGCTGGCACTGTCCAGGCAAGGTAAAGTTCACAGGTTGCAGCGATCCATAGCGTTCTTCAGGAACTCATTCAAAAAACCTGCACGAACTCTCCTTGTCGTTAGGACAACAAAAGAACATACGGTCCTTGTTAATAGTTTCCTTTTTCACCTTTCGGGACACACACGGAAATCCATGATAACAGGTTGGTCTCATCACTGGTGCCACATCACCCCATACCGGCAAAAGAAATTACAGCTTGGTTTTTGACCACAGAACCAAAATGAACCATTTTTCGTTGTCGAACAAGAAGCAGGTTCTCCATGTAAACACTCCATCATTTAATCTTATTAAGTTCTCCTCGTGAAAACTATGAACAGAATAAGTAACTATTACTCCTTTCCTTAATTTATAATTATCTCCAACCAATCAAATAACAGATAAACCCCTATGACATCACACCTGTGCGCACACCCCTAATGACGTCACATCATGTGCGCACACTCCTGTGACGTCAGCCTGTGCGCCCACCCCTAATGACGTCACATCATGTGCGCACACCCCTGTGACGTCAGCCTGTGCGCACACCCCTATGACGTCACTTCCGTTGCTGGTTGTCCGGGGTAATCTACTGTTATATGCATAAATTCATCTTAATTGGTCTTAAATTACGCAGTCTTTCCGTATTATATTAGCAAACAAAAAACTGTAAATGGTTAGAAAGTCAATATTGGTACTATTCTGATCTCGTTGCTAAGCCGAAAATATGTACAATATGTAATAGTTCAAATACGGGACAGAGGACTTTACCGGGATTTCAAAGTCCGAGTGCTTTTTGAAAAGGCTAGCCAAAGGCGAGCCTTTTTAATGCACGAGGGCTTTGTAATCCCGGTAAAGTCCGACGTCGAGTATTTGAACTGACTTCTCAAACTCAAAACTCCAAAGATACCTCTGAAACCTAATATAATTTGCCTTATTTCAGAGTCCAAGACTTTGAAAACGTATTTTGCATTATTTCAAAGTACTAGTACTTTTTCCTCCGACTTCAAAGCACTGATTAAACATTAATTTATTTTATTTTTGGTGCATGAATTGTTGAGTTTGAGAAGAAACGTTCAACATATAGTTGCCGATTACTTTATAGATTAAAAATTTTCCTTGGTCTTGCGTTTAAAAATGGCTTTTCGAGATCCCTTACATAGCAATGGATGAGACATGCTCGCGATTTATAGCGATGTGTCATTGTACTCCGTAAATAAGTTTTGACTCGCTTAAAGCAACTGAATGCCCTCTCATCGTGAGCTGAGGAAACAGGCGAAGTTAACAGCAAGTCTGAGCAATGTAATGTTTTCGAATTGAGCTGTGAGCTTTTGTTTCCACAAATATCGATATCCCTTGGAACAGATTCATTCTCGTCAAACTCCCACGTTGAGAACCTGTGTATCAGTTCTGGTACTCTCTTAGCACATTATCATCAAACGCGTCTCCAATGGGCATCTTTATTCTTCTCAATTAAGGTAGCTGGAGAAAGGCAAGTTAGAGATTTCAATACACCGACTGTTGTGTCATTGAAACGGGTATTGAGAATTGTATTCCTGTGAGCAATACCAAATTATTAAGGCAAATGTCAACTGTCTCGTGTTTCATCGACTAAATGCATTATCGCATTTTACGCTAAATTGGCGATATGCGAGCGGAAGTATTCTGACGGTATGTCCGAATCGGGGTATCCTGTTTAATTCATGCATTACAATTGTCTAATCTAACTGCAGAATTTGAGAAAGAAAGGGAAAGGCTTATCATTGGCGTTTAAGGTGGCTCCATACAGTTTCTTGAAAAATGGAAAATACAAGTTTGAGAGTCCAAAACACGTAGATAAACAATTCGGAAAAAGAATAAAACTAAATGGTATGCATAATTAAACAGTCTGACAATCAAAAACTGTTACCAAATTTATACCAACAGTTGTTGCTATGGCAACAATGACGTTTCAAAATAGCTGCCAATTACCCTTCAAACTAATTTAATTCGAAAAAAAACTTGGGTGACCCCCCATTTTTTTTTCATTAAAACTTTTCTTGAAATATGAGTAATCAATAAGCCGATTTTAAAAAAATTCTGTAGAACGAATAACTTTTTTTTTAATATTTTTAATAATAAATTTCGTTTTACAGAATTTTTTTAAAATCGGCCTATTGATTACTCATACTTCAAGGAAAGTTTTAATGGGAAAAAAATTGGGGCTCACCAAAGTTTTTTCCGAATTAAATTAGTTTGAAGGGTAATTGGCAGCCATTTTGGAACGTCATTGTTGCCATAGCAACAACAGCTGGTATAAATTTGGTAGCAGTTTTTGATTGTCAGACTGTTTAAGTATGCATAACATTTAGTTTTATTCTTTTTCCGAATTGTTTAATCACGTGTTTTGGACTCTCAAACTTGTATTTTCCATTTTTCAAGAAACTGTATGGCGCCACCTTATTAAGGTATTATTCCATACTCCAAAATTATCATACGCAATGTTGCAAATCGCAATTTAATTTATCTCGAAAGCTCGCATGGAAATTTCCGACAGGGAATCAGAATTTTCCGACAGATGACCATTTACGCCACTGGGTTCAGCTTAAGATAAAATAAATGCTGAATACATCATGTTACAAGAAAAAAGAATACAATCACCTATGAATATGTTCTAGATGGAAATTTATTAGAGTCAGTGTACCCAACATAGACATCTTGGAGTATGGATTCAGTCAACTTTATCTTGGAATTATCATGTGAACACTACTTGTGCGAAAGCAAATCGAGTGTTAGTGTGTATATATATATATATATATATATATATATATATATATATATATATATATATATATATATATATATATATATATATATATTAAATGTTAGAGACTGCTCGATACCATATAGATAGAGCAAAATATAAAGCATGAAGTATCGTTACCTTAAAGTCTTCGCTACCAGAGGTTTCACCCTAAACGGGATCATCAGGCGACTGGAAAATATCGGTTAGTGGGCTGCTTAAATGCGTTGGTTGGGGCGTGGGTGAGGGCGTCGAAACGTCTGACGCATTCCTTTGGAGCGTGGGTGTGGGCGTCGAAACGTTGCGCGCATTCCTTTGATTGTTTAGGTTGTTGATCCGAAATCTTTTTTTGTGCCGACAGGTCGAAACTATTTCTGATCTTTTGTTTAGTAAAAATTGTTTGTCTGCCTTCATGATGAAAAGTTTTTCGTCCAAACATAAATTGCATCTTTTGGACCCTCCCGTGTAAGAAATTGAGTGTTTTAGTATAGCCCAGGTTATTTTAAAAACCAGAGCTAATCATAATTTTTATATAGTTTTATTGAATGTAAAATCCACGCTGCACAAGACAACGTGCTTCACTTTTACTTTACGTTTCGACACTAACAATACAAGCCCTCATAGTTCACTATCACGTGATCACATTGCCTTTGATCATGTGATCATGTTGTCAATGGCAATTTACATAACAATAATAAACGTTAAATGAAGTATTTGTGGAGTATTTTCCACATTCTCCCCACAAAAAAGTCTAAACAGTTCTCTTTACATATTAGCTAAATTGTTCGCGAAGTCTGCGCATATTTTGTCCTTCAGCTGCAGCCTTTCTTAATGGTCTTCTAGCGTTGATCTCTTCCTCCGCTGCAGCAGGATGTTCAGTCGTCTCCGCATCTTCCTCGCCACTGTCTTCAACTTCATTCGAATCCGCCTGACCTTCGCTATTCTCGCGTATTTCGAAAGGAAACAGTTTTTGGAGAGGACGATAAACGTTAGACTGTTGTCCCGACTTTGACAGTACTTTAAGCTTTGCTCCTCGAATCATACCAACTAAAATTACCTACGACCAACTCCAACACTTTTCCCTTTCTCCATTGTGTACGCACCGAAGGGCTGTCCTCCTTTATGAGACAAACTTCCCCTACACTTATACACTGGGTTCTTCCACCTTTTGCCTGCCGATACATATTCATCTGCCTTAATTCATTCATGTAGGTATCACGAAATCTCACCCAACAATCTCTCAACAGCTTACGAACATGATGTACTCTACGTTTGCATTCGCCCAGATTCATACTAGCAACAAAATCAATTGCTTGTACAGGTTTACAAATGTCACGACCGTGCATTAGCTGATAAGGTGTCAACGCATCGTCCATGTCCTCGTCGCTCACATACGCTAGAGGTCGGTTGTTAATAGCCATTTCTATTTCACAAAGGATGGTTTGTAATTCTTCAAAGGTTACGAAAGACTTTCCCAAGGTTTTCTTTAAACATGCCTTTACCGTCCGAACCAGTCTCTCGTAGAACCCACCCCACCAGGGTGACAATGGCAGAATGAAGTTTTGCCGAATTCCTTGCAACAACATAAATTTCTTAACAATGGCGGATTTGAATGTTTTAAAATTATCATGGATAACGACATCTGGAATTCCTCTTCGTGCAATAAATCTCTTGAAACCACGTAAAAATCCACCTGTGGACATGTCTGGAACGAGTTCAAGATGTATCGCTCGACTTGTTGCACATGTTAGTAATAGAACATACGTTTTATCCTGAGTGGATTCTCCTTTCACAAACAGTGGACCTGCGAAGTCGAGTCCAGTTGCTTGAAAAGCATGTCCCGAAAGATTTACTCTGTAATTTGGCAAGTCCGGGCTAGGAGGACCACGCATAGGTAATCCTTGATAACGAGTGCACAATACACACTTCTTCAATATTTCTTTAACTGCCTTCCGTCCTTGCACAATCCAATAGTTCCGTCTGATCCGCGCCAACGTTGTCTCGACACCATGATGTTTAGCTTCTTCATGCGCATTTAATATCATCAACCGAGTGAAGTGACTTTGTTTGTTCCTAAGAATGATTGGGTACTGTTCTTCGTATGCCAACGACGTATTGGCAAATCGACCACGCAACCGAATAATGCCATCTTTATCTTCAAATAACTGCAACGATAGTTCTAGTTTAGAATAGTTATCTTGTTGCTTCAACTGGAACTGTTCGTCTTTTATCCACATTTGTACTGCATCGTTATACTCGTCGACTGTCAACATATCATCCGTAACCAAATCACTGTCTAGTATCAATTTCTTCCTTAATTTCACTTTCTTCTTCAGGTTGTTCACAAATCGCATGACGTAACCGGTAATAAGGATGAGTTTCTTTAACGAGCTATGGCGATTACACTCAATGGCAGAGCTTATCGAACATTGTTGGTTTGTTGGGCCCTTATGCGTCGTCTGGTTACTGAAGTTATTAAGTTCAGTCCTTCCCACCAGAGAAGTCTCCCCACCACCACTTTCCTCCTTCACCTCATCCAAGGCTTTACAAGTCAGAAGGAACGAAGGTCCTTCAAACCAACACCCCACAAAAGATTCACACAAACCAGAAGACATCCTAGTAGGCACATCTGCCGGATTTGTCTCACTCTTCACATATCTCCACCCTTCCCTGTCAACAACCTTCCGAATTTCAACTACTCTATTTTCAATCCATGGCTTCCAAGATTTTTCTTTGCCCCTAATCCAAGAGAGAGCAACCTCAGAATCAGACCAACAAACAACGGTTTGGATGCTAATACGACTTTTCATACTAGTTAATATTTGAGAAAGAAGCTTACTAAGTAACAAACAGCCTAGAAGTTCTAATTTGGGAATAGTTACGGTCTTTAGGGGTGCTACTTTTGTTTTAGAAGCTACAAAACTAACTTTGACGTCATTAGCACAGATGAGTCGAAGGTAGACAACGGCGCAATAGACCTCTTTTGAGCTATCACAAAATCCATGAAGCTCCACATTTACACCGGAATGAAAATAACTAACTGAAACAAACCGAGCACATCTTATTTCCTGAAGTGTTTTTAACTCGCCTATTAATTTGAGCCAAATTTCTTCAATTTTCTTTGGAATCAATTCATCCCAATCGAGTTTATCTTTGCAAAGTAATTGAAACAATGTTTTAAGTTTTGCCGTGACCGGGGCAAGCATATCCAAAGGATCAAAAATCGAGGCCGACAAACTTAGAATTTTCCGCTTAGTTAGAGTCAAATTGCTACTCCTATCTATCAAGTTGTCAAATTTGGAAACAATTTCATCCGAAGTTGTATCCCATGTTAAGCCCAAAACTGTTTTACAACTTGTATCAATATTAGTTGCTGTTGATTCAAAATATGTTACATCATCTTGTTGTTTTACATTACTCTATTCTTGCACCTTAGAAGATATATAACTGCTCAAACCTGGGTCATTTGTGACCTATTTCCGTAGTTCAAAACCCGCATCGCTCATAATGGATTTACTCGTATCGTAAATTTCCTTGCCTTCCTTTAAAGCTTGACAACCACTGACTAAATCATCTACATAAAAATCCTCTTTCAGACGATCTACAATTGCTTTCTCTTCCTCTACATACTTATCTAGGTGATGACGAATGGTGCCATTTAGTAGAAATGGGCTGCTTGTGACCCCAAATACCACTCTAAGAAATCTATATATGATTGTCTGTCCTGTGTCTGAATCATGCCATAAGAACCTAAGGTAATCCCTGTGCTCCTCATCTATAGCTACATTAAGAAATGCTTGTCGTATGTCTGCCAATAACCCTATTTTATTGCACCTGAATCTAACAAGAATATTAAATATTTTCGCAATCAAATTAGGACCGGAATAAAGACAGTCATTTAGTGAAGGACCATTAGTCTTACAGGAGGCATCAAACACGGCTCTGATCTTGGTGGTTTGCTTATCCTCGCGAACCACAGGCCTATGAGGAAGATAGTGAGTACCACCTGCTTCCTTAGCTATGTCTTCCATGGGAACTTGCTCAATTATACCATCCCTTTCATAGTCTCTAAAAATTTTGTCATAATCATTGGAAATGTCCTTTGCTACCAAGCGATTCTTCAAGGATTTTAATCTCGCTTCACAGACAAAATAGTTATCGGGCAGAAAATCATGGTCAGGTTTAAAAGGTAGTTTGACAACATATCGAATGCCATTGTGGACTATATCCTCTTCAAATTTACTGACCATACCGTTGTCAGAAGACCCTACTTCCTCCACTTCCCAGAATTTCTGCAATTCTTGTTGCAAATCACCATGTACAGGTTCTACAGTAGTCCGTAACAAATGTGTTTCTAAGCAATGCATGTCCGACGAAGGTGGTCCTAGGCGACCACCAAGTACCCACCCAACCTTTGTTCCACTAGCTACGGGCCCATCCTTACTTTTAATTAATTTACCAGTCATAAAAGTATGATAGTAATCAAAACCAATCAGGATTCCCACTGGAAGATTTAGGGAGTCAGAATGTTCATAATCAGCAAATTGCAACCCTTTAAATTCACTCAATGCCTTGGTGTTAGCTAGATTTTGGTTAGTCAATGGACTACAGATAGTGGGAACACAAAGTGCTTCGACATGCATAGACACCTTTTCACATTTATTTCTTACTTTAAACTGAACTACATCTAGGTTTTGAACAACACTAGTCTCGCTTTGACCAAAGGTCTTAATAATTACCTTCTCAGTTCTTAATGTCCTTAACTTAAGTGCATTTCTAACTTTTTCCGATATATACGTGCGTTGGCTACCACTGTCAAACAATATCCTCGTGCTGACTTCTGCCGACTCATCAATAGAGAGTACATTGACTCTAGCCGTTTGTAATAAAACCCCATTCTTGTCGCAGCCAGCATGTCCTACAAAACCTTGGTCCACCTTTGTATCATTATCCTGATCAGAATGTAATTTATTTTGGCCATCATGCTCATGTCTATTTGGATTGTAATTGCAAATTGAAATATGATGTTTACCACGCTTACATCTTCGACAAACATACGATTTGGTGCAATTCCTGGCAATATGACCCTGTTCAAGACAAACAAAACACCTGTTGTTATTTCTAAGTATTATCTTTCTGGATGCTGGACTGGTCACATTGGTGCATTTTGAATGGAAATGCCCTTCTTGATTGCAAAAAGCGCAAGCTCCTTTACCTGTTTGACTGAGCAGATTACTTGTTGTATAATACCCTGTTTTCCTACTGTTAACATTCTCCTTGAAATATGATGGCATGCCACTTGGTGAAGTGCAATTTTCCTGAGCTCTTAATTCATCATTAAAATATTGCATAACCTTATCTAAAGTCCAGGTATTGTTTCCAAAGCTTCTAGAAATTATCATGGTTATTTCGTCGGGTAATCTATCTTTAAGTATAGGAATTAACAATGAACCATACCCAGAGGTGTCTAATTTTAGAGACTTCAAATTTCTCATGCAGCTCTCAACATGACTATACAACATTCTTAATTCTTTTACATTGTCTCTAGATCTAATTTTACTTATTTTCATTGATTCCATATGAGCTGATATTAAAAGTTGCTCATTTCCAAATCTTCTTTCTAACAACTCAACAGCTTCCTTGTAATTATCCGAACTTAAATGTAACCCTGATACTGCTGATAATGCCTCTCCTTTAAGGCATCCCTTTAGATAATTAAATTTGTCTATTTCACCTATAGTAGTGTTATTATGGATTGAAGCTTGGTACTGGTCCCAAAACCCTTGCCACATAAGGGGGTCCCCAATGAACTCAGGCATTTTGATTTTTGGCAATTTACAGTGGGTAATATTTGCAGTGCCCACACTATTCATATTATTCATGTGCATAGAGCTCTCCTGTTGAGAAATTTTTGTAAGCCTTAACTCAGTTGCTGCCATAACTCTATGAACAGGCTCCAGACTTCTCATGTGCTCTACAACTTCGGCTTCAATTTCTTCCGGCTTAATCAAAGACAAAAGTTCATCGTGAACAACACCGTATTGTTCGACGATGGTCACCACCGAATTTTGAAATCCTTAAGCCCGGCGCACACTAGTGCAAGTTGCACGCACAGATGTCATTCGTGACCAATTGCGTGCGACGAAAATCCTAGTGTGCGGGGAAAATATACAGGATTTTTGTCACTCGTGTCGTGAACAACAAATATCAAACATGTTTGATATTTTCTGTCATTCGTGACAAAAATTCCTAGTGTGCGGCAAAAACCTAACTCGCAACTCTTCGCAGCAAAGAAGTGCGCATGCGTGTTATTCCCCCAAACAACATGGCGGATAGTGAACAAGATGATTTGTCAGACGACGAAGATATCTTGCTATTTCTTTTGCTGATACGGAGACGTCGAAGACGTCTGACGGCGGCTAATCGCCCTTTATGGACGAAACGATGGATTTTGAGAAGACAAAGGCAAGGAGTCTATGATAATCTTATTCAAGAACTGAACGCAGAGGATCCTGAAAAATTCCGTCAATATCACCGGCTTGATAGGCAATCCTTTGAGGATATCTTACGGATAAGTTATCCTCCTTTGAGGATAATTTATCCTCCAAAATTGCTTCGGTGACCAGTTCACTACGAGGTTCACTAGTATGTTCACTATCCGCCATGTTGTTTTGGGGAATAACACGCATGCGCACTTCTTTGCTGCGAAGAGTTGCGAGTTAGGTTTTTGCCGCACACTAGGAATTTTTGTCACGAATGACAGAAAATATCAAACATGTTTGATATTTGTTGTTCACGACACGAGTGACAAAAATCCTGTATATTTTCCCCGCACACTAGGATTTTCGTCGCACGCAATTGGTCACGAATGACATCTGTGCGTGCAACTTGCACTAGTGTGCGCCGGGCTTAAGATTTTCTCTTGCTCACAGTCATCGGCACTAACACACCCGTTCAAATCGCTTATAACAGTTTTTAAGTATGCTTTTAGGCAGGCATATCTACCTTTGACTCGACCTAAAGCTTCGGCCATCTTAAACAAATATGCAAATATTTATCCTAACACGTGTTCGCAACAAAGAAGCCTTTATCAAAAGATGCGATTGAAAAACAAAACAAAACGCTTTACAATAACATTTACTATACAACACAAATAACTGAGTTGAAAGAAATCTCCAAAGCCTATACCGATCCAGAATTCAGCCTTAAATTCACAATATAACAAGATATAAAAGAGAATACCGTACAACACCGACGCACAAGATGGGCTTACTAAAACCAACGTTCGCTGCCAAAATAGTACCACTCAGCGTCTTTAATTCCGTCCAGTTGTTCTTGATACCGTCCCCTATCGGGCTCCATTTAAAAACCAGAGCTAATCATAATTTTTATATAGTTTTATTGAATGTAAAATCCACGCTGCACAAGACAACGTGCTTCACTTTTACTTTACTTTTCGACACTAACAATACAAGCCCTCATAGTTCACTATCACGTGATCACATTGCCTTTGATCATGTGATCATGTTCCAATGGCAATTTACATAACAATAATAAACGTTAAATGAAGTATTTGTGGAGTATTTTCCACAGTTATGTCGAAACTTTGATTTTTTTCTTTTAGATTCCAAGTGTATTTCGAAAGTTCCGTCTCGTTTGAATACTTTTTATTCTGGAAAGATTTAGTATGGTTACGATATCGCTCTTTAAATGTACTTGCTGTCATGCCAATGTATTGCTTAGGTAGGGGGCAATTGTCCTTAATCCTGGAATTGCAACTGCTTGTAACTATATGCTTAGTGGCTTGTTTTTCCTGATTGTGCGCGAATTATGTTTCGTGATAATACGCTTGACGTTGTTCATGCAATCATAGCTAATCTTGACTGTGTTTCTGTTAAAAAGTTTGTGAAGTTTGTGTCCTGGTGGAAAGTGCTTGTCAATAAGGCTCAGAAAGTTGCGTCCTATGTTTGTTTTGACATTTTTGCGGATACAGCTGGTTGCTAAACCATATCCGCTATGTCATGAGCGCGGTTGTGTGTTTGTGTGTACGAATGTTTTCGTCAATCAAGTGATCAGCGCAAACGACCAATAGCGGATCCGAATCAGCATACTTCAGATGTCCGAAGGGTTTATGAACGTGTAACATTTGCGCGCTATCACAAGATGCGAAGAAATATATGACAATTCGACAGCTGACAGTGGGCTACTGGTCTGTCGGTATAAATTTGAACGGTTTTGAGAATTTTTGCAAATTGTCTGGTTTCGAAACAATACGGTGGCCCGTAAGGGCCACCTCTTCTCCGTACAAACACGTAGCTTCTCCGTGGAAATTGAGCTTCTCCGTGGAAAAGTGACGCTTCTCCGTGGAAATACAAACTTGTTCCGCAGAATCGTATCACTTTTCCGTATAAACACCCGCCTTCTCTGTCTAAGTGCACGTCTGCAGCGGTAAACGAAACCTTTCTACATGAAAATAGTAAACTTCTTTCGGATTGCGCCACGTTTCTCCATACAAATACGTCACTTCTCCGTAGAAATATGCACGTTCTCCGTAGAAACAGACGCCTTCTCCGCAGAAACTTCAAAAACACCCCCCGGAATCACCGCCTGGATACTGTAGTGTTATTCTTTCGGGGGGTTAGAGAATCAATTTAGAACACTAAATCCGTATTATCATTGACAAAATATGTCATCAAATATCTCGTACCAAACCAAAGTGTTGACAAGTGCTAGTATCCTTCGACTTTCTTACCATCGTTTTTGAGTTGAAGAAAACGTAGCAGATTGTTCTAAATGGATATCTTCAAGATAATGAAATAAAAGTAGTGTGCTGCGTATAGGTAGTGTTGAAATACAGATCGAAATATAGTAAGGTTTGAGTACTGCCAGAGGGGCCTTCGCTCGAAACGTTAGAAATCCACGTTCAATAATTTCGGCATTACTCAAACCTTACTATATTTCGATCTGTATCTTCAAGATAGATATCAAAGAATGACGCTGTCGGTACGTGTCGTACACCAGAAGTGGATTAAAAATACCGTAAATTGACTGTTCGCAAGGTCACAAAATGTTATTAAAAGTCGCGGTATGGCCGCATCAGTATCCAGCAATGCGAGAATTGCCATACAGAGCCTCTAGAGAATTATGGTTCTTGTATAATTGTTATAACAATTATTATTGTCAAGTTATTTATGTTGTATCAAGTAAAAATGACGTCTCCTAACGCGCGAAAATTATGCTTGAATCTGGGGAATATAAGAAAAAGTCGGTCAATATCAACCTTTCTTTTGGTGGTCTACATGTCCAAACCATTTCATCACTTCAAATAAAAGTCGCTGCTTTGGGAACTGTTTTTAAAAGTTCAGTTATATCAAAACGAAAACGCGTTGGAAGAATGATTTCTGCCAGAAATGAAGCAGTCTATCTCGATGTCGCTACACTTTTATATGGGTTTAAATTATCTATCTTGAAAATATCCCTGTTACGTTGAATTTCTTCATGCAGAAAATGATTAATACGGCGCTAGTGTTCTAAATTGATTCTCTACCCCCCCGGAACAATAACACTACAATATCTAGGGGGTGATTCCGGGGGGTGTTTTTCAAGTTTCTGCGGAGAAGGTGCATATTTCTACGGAGAAGTGACGTATTTGTATGGAGAAACGTGGCGCAATCCGAAAGTTTACTATTTTCATGTAGAAAGGTTTCGTTTACCGCTGCAGACGTGCACTTAGACAGAGAAGGCGGGTATTTATACGGAAAAGTGATACGATTCTGCGGAACAGGTTTGTATTTCCACGGAGAAGCGTCACTTTTCCACGGAGAAGCTCAATTTCCACGGAGAAGCTACGTGTTCGTACGGAGAAGAGGTGGCCCTTACGGGCCACCGTAGGGCTTCGAATTAAAGATCTTTCTGAAATCTGAATGCCCTTTTAACTATTAAATGTTTGAAGTGTTTACGTGTTAGGCGCTCGGTCAATATGTTTTAGTTATTGGTGTTTACACGCAGAAATCCACCGTGCTTGGCACTGTTTATGTTACATGTAGACGTATTCAATACTTATTCAAAAAACGCATTGAACATTGATTTATTGAGACGCATCAATGCATATGTTAGCAGAGTCTAAAACATAGACATATAAAACATATAAAACATAAAAATATCATATTCTTTAACAATGGGATTAGCGTCCGTGTTTCCTGTTTTTGCCGATTTACCAACTATGATTTACTTAACCTTACCGTGTGTTCAAACATTTTAGTATAGGGGTTAGAGATTGGCAGATTGGGGGGGGGGGGGGGGGGGTTGGGGGGTTAATCGTTAGAAATTAACGATTATTGTTATTTCTATAGATGAGACGTAACAGTACATGTCGAAGGGTGTAGTCAATTTAGAACGGTTTTGCTCAGACAAGAGTGTTAAACAGTTCGAATCAATATTTCTGAAACCTGAATAGCCTTTGAAGTAATGTTTGAAGTGTTAACATGATAAGCGCTGGGCCGAGATGTTTAACTATAATTCACAAGCAGAAATGTTCAGGCTGTTCTTTGCGCCGGCTCTAATGCTTTAATTCGAATATGCGTGTGGCATGATCACACGCTTATTGTGTTGAGTTGTAACATCACACTCGAGCGAAATTAAAGCGATATAAGTATCATATTTTTTAATGCGATTATAGGGACCGCGTTTCATAATAGCGAGTTTGAGCAAGACAACAAAGTACAAAGACGAGGACGTATTTTGGTCGCAATAGACCGGGGTAGCCGTTGTCCGTCCTACGGTGGGAAATTTGTATTAACCCGTGTTTATTTGATGGTTGCGACGTAGGAGAAAAATAATATGAGCGGACCTTACTACGGGAAGTTTCTTTTAGTGAACTATGCTGAAGGTGTCTTAAACTGAATATAGCCAAATTAAATCGAATATTGAAATCAAGCAAGCTGCAAGCAGATACGCACAACAATTCAAAATATTCATTGTATAAAGTTTCAAAACACTTTATTAAATGGCAGTTAGACCATCCTGTGCCAGGTCACAATGATGAGCTATCTTCTGACTTCGTTCTTACCACAACGAACTTTTTCAATATCTTCGTTGTCAACGAAGGCCACGCAACGAAGACGTTGAACAATATGAATAATGAATAATGATAAAAAAAAAAATCAGAATAATTGCAGACGTTGGAAACCTGTCAAGTACGTCTTCGTCTTCGTACTTCGTTGTCTTGCTCAAACTCCCTAACGTTTCAAGTGTACTGTTGACATGTTAGGCCCTTGGCCAAGATGTCTTAGCTATATGTCTGATTGGCTGTATATATACGCAGAAAGAAATCAACTGTACTTGGTACTACATGAGTTACATGTAGGCGTATAAAATACTTATTCAAAAAGCGCGTTGATCATTGTTGAGACAAAACAATTCATGTGTTACAACTACGAGAGTCTAACGTAGTAAAGATTAGAACGAAAGCGATATATTATCACATTCTTTTAACAATGCGATTAGTGATCGGGTTTTCTGTTTTTCCCAATTTACCTATAAAATTGTCATTTTAAGATTAGAGTTAAGATTAGGGTTGGGACCGGGCTGGGTTAGGGATTGGGTTGGAGTTTAAGTAAGGGCTAGAATTAAGCATTATTGTTAAGTTATTAAGGGCATTTAAAAATTAGTAATTATTGTCGATTATAGATACGTGAGATATGCTGATATGTCGCAAGGTTATCAAGCATTTTCAGTATGTTTTAGTGAACAATTTACGTTGTTCAATCATTATCTGTAGGCCAAATAAATACCAGTATCCGCATGTACGCATTGCGTACCTATTTTTGTTAAATGGAGGGTTAAACCAGATATTGCGGTGTCTATTTCTGCGTGTTTGTTGCGGTGCTTCTTGTGTGTACAGTGTGTACACTGTTATTTTATGATAGTTAAAATAACTACAACATTGTAGTATATATATATATATATATATATATATATATATATATATATATATATATATATAATGCACTCTGCCTTCAATCTCAGGGAAGGGCTACTATCCTTCAAACGCAGGATAGGGGTGTACCAGACAAAGGAATTGGCTTCACACAAAATGGCTAAGAACGGTACCCTGTTCCAAACTGAAAGAAAGGAGTAAATGACTGCCAGCAGATAAGAACAGACCTTGTACCAGATCAAAAGTGTGATAAATATTACACCGGTACCCTGTTCCAAACTAAAAATGAAAACCATTCCCTTTCCAGTGGCACATCCCTGTATGGTCAATATATGGGAGTCCCGTACCTCCCATTGTAGCATACCAGTACAAATTATAGTCTTTTTCAACTTTTTGCACAAAATACAATATTATTTTGACAACCCAGTTGTATTGCTGTTTAATTGGCTTATTATACCACAGCAAGTATGTGACTAGCAACCAGAATTTTTCCAGCTTTTGGTAAACAGTACCTGGAACAGTACTGTTCCCCCAGGCATTAAAAAGTTTGCAAATTATGCCTGACATTCCAGGGAGGAATAGCTAGGAATTACTCCAATTGATAAATTTATAATAAATCATAATACATACTTCTAGAAATATAAAGACTATACAAAACAATGTGCAATACAGTGAATGTATAAAAATGTCAAATACATGATTGTACAGTACATGTATGCCACCACCAATTCATACACAGAGATATGTTGTTTAAATACGTTTTCTTTTGTTATTAATAAATAAATGTTTTAAAAATTATCTCTATACCTTCGCCTGATGTTCGGCCTTTTTGGTCACATGTGTTATTAGTCACGAATTCAAGTTTTTCTCTTCGCTGTCTCTTTCTCTTTGATAATTTCTAGCCATTCTCTACGCTGTTCCTCTCCGCTGATGTAGTTCTAGACACCGTGTTTAGCCTTGATATTGCGAGTCGCTCTTTTCGTTTCTTCGACTATTAAAACTCTGATGTAATTTTAGACGCTGTGTTTTGTTTTCAGTTTTCCTCAAGTCGTTTATACTGTAGTTCTCCTTGTATCCTGCTCTGGCCTAGTGCTTTTCGGCCTTGTTCCCTTCGTTCGTTCGTTCGCTTGTTTTTTTTTTGTCTTGTCTTTCCCTTGAATAGGTCTCAACATTTCTAGCCTATAAACATTTTTTCTTTTTTTCTTCGAACTTTTGTACTCAAAGTCGAACGAAAATGATGTTAACTACACTGAAACACGTGTACCCTCTTACAGTAACCACCGCACCCCACGGATCCCCAACATGGTCTCCGTTGATCATTACATATAAACTAGAAATACATGAATGCAACAACCCCTCGCCCACTTTTATTAAATGGGTATTTTGAAACACCCCCACCCACCCACCCTGACCTAAAATAAGCACTCCTGATATACAACCAATATAAAAACAAACAGATTTTAAAACAAATGATAATCCTAGAGATATATAATTATAGAATTTACGGATAGGATGACTAACTGATTTAATAAAAGTTGACATCAAAGCAAAACTTAGATCTGGTTGTAAAAAAATATATTATTTTTATTGGAGGATTCAAAAGGGATAATTATTTTTAGCAAGCTAGCATTTAAATGGCTTATGGCTTCCCTATGTGGCTAAGTATACATGTTTGCAAAGGCAGAATTAAAAGTTAAAAGCTCAAAATTACATTTATAATAGAGTCTGAGATAAAAAGAATTCAGTAGAATTGGATCCCAGAAAGAAGTATTAAACAGACCACGTTTCAGTCGAAAATTTGGAAATACAGCAAAAAAAATCGTAAAAGCCCATGCAAAGTCAATGAATAACATCAACATAAGCTTATAAAGGAAGTGTTTTAAGTTAGCTTTAGTTAAGCTGACTTTGGTTTGGACGAGCAAAGGGAAAGCACGAAAACGTGAAGCTGTATATTGTTTAGGTTATTAAGACAAACAAGAATCCTACCGTTTATAACTTTAACACTGAGTGACCACAACCATTGCAATTCAGATCGAGTTTACCCTACGGCGTTTGGTTTCTTCAGGTTCTCTGGTTTCGCTTCAAGATATATTAAACCGGCTGTTTGTATCCTTTTCTTCGTTGTTCTCTTTTATTATTTAAGTAGAACAGGCTCCATTTCGTTAAACGAAAGCAAAATACTGACAGATTTAATAGTTTTCTTCGTCGCTAGTCACCAGTGTCCAACTATTCTTACCGCGTGACACCGTACCAAACATATATATATACAAACAAACAAATAAACTATCTCCCAGATTTCGTCTCCCTCGCTTTTTCTCCACGCGTGTAAAATGGACTCCACGCATGTCGAGATTAGCACCCTCACCGGGCTCCGGGCCTTCGGCCCGTCGCCCGGCTCGGGGATAAATAAATAAATAAATAAATAAATAAATAAATAAATAAATAAATAAATAAATAAATAAATAAATAAATATGGGCCGAAGCCTGTTGACTCAGACCTTCATCAGAGCAATAATAACAATTTGTTATTATTGCTCTGATGAAGGCCTGAGTCAACAGGCCGAAAGCTTAGCAAAGAAATATTTTACGTGGTGTTTCCACAAAACTTATTTATATTACTAGTAACAACTATACATATTTCAACTCACCACAGATTACTAATGTCAACAATATTTCTTTGCCTGTCAAAGAAAAAAGGTCGAAGAAAAAGCGTCGCAGAAGATACAGTACCAGTTCTAGTAGTTCTGACAGCGATTCGTCAAGTAGTCTCTCAAGTGATTCGGATGTACGTAGGCGAAGACACGAGTTGGTAATTAAGAGAAAACACCGCAGTATAATATTCGCCTGGATATAATTCGCCTTGCGACGAATCCTTCGAAAACGAGGTAACAACAGATAAAGCATATAGTCAAAGAATTCGGGGTAGTAATAAATGTCAAGGATTGTTGTTACCCCATTCGTCCACAATTACCCAGAACGAAATCAACGCGCAAGCTACTTGGGTAATAAACATTGATGAAAACAACGACACTCCCACGCCTATATTGTGATTAGTGAAACATTCGAATTCGAACCAAACGGATTGATTAATCAAGCTTGGTCATTGGAATACTTGGAAAATGTTGCTTAAATGTCGCCAAGTTACAGTCTTAGAATTTTTTTGATTCAGCAGCAGCAATCGCAACACCGACGTTGAGTTTTTGTTTTATATATGCATGATTAGGAAATAGGAATTTATGTCATACATGCAGGAAAATCAACACTTGAATTTAGCCCAAGTTGCAAAGTTGCAAACTTTTTGGTGTTAATATTTAAACTTTTTATTTTTGTTGCTACTTAATATAGTTGATAACAAATTCGCATGTACCGTTTATAGCTTTATAGCCGGTTTTCTACTTGCGGGTTTTTTCGCGCGAATCGTCATCTAAATATTGAATAGATTTCTAGCCCCAGCAGAGAGCCCGTATGGCAAAAGAAAAATTCGATTGGCGCGAATGTAGTTGCAAGTGGAAAACCGGCTGTAAAGCCTACACCACTGTACTAGAAATAGCTACATGAACGCAACAACCCTTCGCCCGCTTTTACATGCCATTTTGAAACACCCCCCACCCACCCCCTGATTAAATAAGCACTCCTGATATACAGCCAATATAAAAACAAAGATATAAAAACAAATGATAATGAAAACCTTGGAATAATTATACAATTTATGGATAGGATGACAAAACTGATTGAAATCATTTAATGAAAGTTGAACATATCAAAGCAAAACTTCGATTTTATTATTAAATTCTGGTTGTAAAAAATATATTGTTTTTAGGAGGTTTCAAAAGGGATTATTTTTAGCAAGCCTTAAAATGGCTTCTCCAAGCTTGTACATTTTGCAAAGGCAGAGTTAAAAGTTAACAGTTCAAAAATTACATTTATAATAGAGTCTGAGATAAAAACAATTCAACGTTTCAGTCGAAAATTTGGAAACACAGCCAAGAAAACCGACAAAGCCCATGAGTATTTTTAATAATATAAAAGTGCATGTACGTCCACCACGGTTAATATAAGCCTAAGGTAGTGTTTTAAGTTAGCTTTAGTTAAGCTGACTTATGTTTTGGACGAGCAAAAGGAAAGCATGAAAACGTGAAGCTGTATATTGTTTTAGGACAAATTAAAGGACAAAATGCAAATCCCCTACCGTTAACTTTAAAATGATTTTGAGACCACCGAGTGACCACAAACACTGCAATTCAGATCGAGTTTTTGTTTACCATACGGCGTTTGGTTTCTTCAGGTTCTCTGGTTTCGCTTCAAGATATATTAAACCGGCTGTTTGTATCCTTTTCTTCGTTGTTCTCTTTTAATTTAAGTAGAGCAGGCTCCATTTCGTTAAAGCACGGTTAAACGAAAGCAAAAATAATACTGACAGATTTAGTTTGCATCGCTAGTCACCAGTGCCCAAATATTCTTACAGCGTGACACCGTACCAAACATATATATATATATATATATATATATATATATATATATATATATATATATATATATATATATATATATATATATATAAATAAACTATTTCACAGATTTCGTCTCCCTCGCTTTTTCTACACGCGTGTAAAATAAACTCCACGCATGTCGAGATTAGCACCCTCACTGGGCTCCAGGCCTTCGGCCCTACGCCCGGGCTCGGGGATTAAAATGGTGTTTCTTGGTACGTCTCGTGAAGTTATTTGTCCTTTATACAACGCCCTTATATATTCGAAGCAGACAATGAGGTTTTAAGTTTACTTTACTTTACTATTGTTTGCGTATTCTTTTCCGTACACTAATTTAACAAAACATGGCTTAAATAGCCGGAAAGTAAAATTTACTTTAAACAAAAAATCCACAATTCGCAGAATTTTCGACAAATCATTTTCTGGTGTTATTTCTTCTAATGCGCGTAATATTGCGATTTCCGTGAAATTTATTGCAAAATGTTCATGTTCTTCGTAATTCGGCCTCGGCAAATTGCCCGTGGTGAAATCCACAATTATCCATTAGAACAGCATCTCCGTTCGCCAGAATGGGATTTCCGTGAACGTCCTCGACACGTTGCAGTGTTTGCTTAAAAAATTCCAGCATTTTAAGGCCATTATTGGATGCCCCATCTAAAATTCCGTAGTTATAGTTATGCCGAATCTGCTTTGTAACAAATTAACGGTGTAGTCACAATCAGAAGAATAGCGTTTTATCTCCAGAGCAGGCTTTCCTTTTCGTGCATGCATGACCATATATATATATATATATATATGTTATGTTCTAAGGATTTAGGGTGAAGGAAAATTCGAGTGTAGAATATATACATTTTAAGACCAAACCGGGAGCAGTTGTGGTTGCAACTGCTCCCGGTTTGGTCTTAAAATGTATATATTCTACACTCGAATTTTCCTTCACCCTAAATCCTTAGAACATGCTATGTAATCGAGTGAAATGCCCAATATCATTTATATATATATATATATATATATATATATATATATATATATATATATATATATATATGGTCATGCATGCACGGAAAGGAAAGCCTGCTCTGGAGGTTAAACGCTATTCTTCTGATTGTGACTACACCGTCAATTTGTTACTGGCGATCGTGTGTATGTATATATATATATATCGCCAGTCGTTCTTTTGACGGATGATTCGTCAAAGAAGTGCACTTTAGATGGATCAAGTTCACTCATTTGCATGACTTACTGCAATGTTCGTGTTCTGTTGGTTTCGGTAAGTGACTCCTCAGGTACTACTCGTAATCTTTTATAAGTGCAATTCATTTCTTATTACTCGGGCTACCTATGGTAGACCGAGTCTTACTTTCGGCTCCGTTATTATTTGTCGATGTTTCGAAATGGCAATCATTACGTCATCCCATCAGGTTTTGCGAAACTAATGCGTGCATGCCAAACTGATTGTTTGATCAAGTCTTTCTCGTCTCGGATGTGTTCTGTGTGTTCACAGACATAGTTATTAGTCAGTAATGTCGCTGGCAAATATCTTAATACTATATACACTTACAATCGCACACGCCTTGGTTGTGTTGATATTTAATACCCGACTGACTCAACATATGAACGCTGTATACATGTGTGGAAATACGTTAAATACAGGCAATCGTGTTTTGTTATTGCAAATTGTGTTTTCTATCGCAGAATTGGATTGTGTTTTGACTTTTGTCTGTGACCAATGTGTTTAATAGACTTTTGATCTTAGTACTGCATGTGACAACCTGCGTATATATGTATATGATTGCAGCTTCGATAACACTGACTTCAGTACCTTTTACCAAAAAAAACCACCTTCACCTAACTGTGATTTTGCAGTAGCCCGAGTGAACGCCTGACCAGGCGTCTTGTTATATCACCAATTGTTGATCTTGCTGGGAGATTATCAAGTGCACATACCCTATCGTTTAGTATAAGGCTGTCTGTACTTCGAGAGCGGACGTACTTGGTTTTGAGAGAATTTGAAATTTAAAGCGATAGTGTTATTGCTTTCACCTTCTGTCCATAAAGCAATAATATGCTCTTGGGTTGGTAAGAAGTTATGTTTGTTCTTTGCGCGAACATTTTAGCTAAAGGTACCGTTCTATTATTACTAGTAAAGCACGAGGGAAATAAATAATCACTAGTTGCGACTTGCTTCCACTGATTGGTAATTGTCTGAAGGAACTAGTCAATAAATACTGCCCAATCGAGGAAATCGTGGAAACGAACATCCGGTTTGACTGTAAGGGTAAAAAAACTATAGCCATTCACAAAAAGACAACGCCCAAAAAACGGGCCCTAAAAACACGACCTGTAAAAAGATGACCCCTAAAGGACGATCTTCAAAAATATGATCCGAAACGCTATAGTCTTCTATAAAAAGACAACCTCTAGTCATTTTTAGGGGTTGTCATGTATTTCAGGAATGGAAAAAAATTTAAAAATGGAAAAAAAATTCAGAGATGTAAGGAGTGAACGACCCCTAAAAAGACGACCTCAAAGACTATAGTTATAGTGATCCAGTGTCATCTTTATAAAAGACTAAAGTTGGGGGGTTGTCTTTTTCGGAGTCGTTCACATACCTTAAATTCTCTTTTTTTGTGAAAAATTTTTGCGAGGTTTTCTTGCTTCCTCTTCATTACTTGTACCCAAAACAAAACATTTTCAGAAGAAATAGAAGAAATCCGAAGAGATATCCTCGGCGAATCGCTTGGTTTTCTGCCATGTTGCTCCTAACGGTTTACACTGCGCTGAGTACTTCATGTAATTATCTACGAATGTCATGTTTGAGGGTCCTCATAAACAAAGATTCGGATCATGCGCAGAACGGACTGGACGGCACCTTTAAATTTTTCACATTTTTTAAATTCTTCATATTCCTTTAATTATTCAAATTTGTAAAATTCTTCAAATTTCTCAAGTTCTTCACATTCCTTAACTTCCTAACGTACTGAAAATTATTTTATGACCCCAAACATAATAGTCATACAGAAAAAACGACCCTAAAAAGACATGCCCTAAAACGACGACCCCTGAAAAGATGACGCCTGAAAAGACGACGAGTTTTTAGTAGTCAGTAGCAAATTGTCAAATAAATCCCTTGAAGAGTTGCTGGTCACAAGCTTCAAGACCTTTGTAGATACGACCATTATATACCAAGACCGACCAAGCACGTTAAAACAAAAATAGCATTCGATAGACGAATAAACCCTGTTGACTTTGTATGGACTTATTAAACAGCCACTCAAAAGGCGTAAGGACTAGCTGCCGTCTTGAAAGGTCTATCGTCTACTCTTTGTTCTGTACTGGTACTGTAGTCGTTCACTGCTATTACTATAATACAAATGGTCTAATATTTGAAAATCATACATAACTCAACAGACAGAAATCCACCAAAGTAAGGCCAGGAAGCGTTTTTCTCGTTCTCTTTACGAACGCTCAAGCAGTACGATCAGTTCACAGAGACGTGTTTGCGGAAATAAGTCAATTGGGACTGCTTTAACGATACGGAATGGGTGACCTTTTGTTCGTTTTGATACTGGACGACATAAACTAACAAGAAAAAATAAGTAATGGTTTTTGACTTGACTAGCCTTAATAAATAAAAGAAAAGAAAAGAAAGTAAAAGTAAAAGTAAAAGTAAAAGTAAAAGTAAAAGTAAAAGTAAAAGTAAAAGTAAAAGTAAAAGTAAAAGTAAAAGTAAAAGTAAAAGTAAAAGTAAAAGTAAAAGTAAGTGAAGTGAAGTGAAGTGAAGTGAGGTGAAGTGAAGTGAAGTGAAGTGAAGTGAAGTGAAGTGAAGTGAAGTGAAGTGAAGTGAAGTGAAGTGAAGTGAAGTGAAGTGAAGTGAAGTGAAGTGAAGTGAAGTGAAGTGAAGTGAAGTGAAGTGAAGTGAAGTGAAGTGAAGTGAAGTGAAGTGAAGTTAAAGCAAGTTAAGTTAAGTTATATTAAGTAATAAATTCATTTCATATATTCCAACACATAAATAAAAATCAAAAAAGCATGTTGCCCAAATATTGCACTTACTCGACAAAATCCTTCATGACGGAACCAGGGCTGCAAGATACATAGATTAACCTCGTAAGACCTCGACAACGACGTATCGCTTGAATAACTTTGCCGTCTAAGAAAGGAAATACATATAAATTACATAAATTCAACAACTCGCAGCGAATAAATACACCTAATCTCTCTCCCTCTCCCTCTCTCTTGAACCAATAAGTTTTGGTTCACGAAATGTTAGAGTGCTCAATACCATATAAATAGAGCAAAATACAAAGCATGAGGAGGCGACTGAAGATCCCGTTTAGGGTGAAACCTCTGGTAGCGATGACTTTAAGGTAACTATACTTCATGCTTTGTATATAATATATATATATATATATATATACAACGAGGTGAAGTCGACGGCGAGTTGTCTAATTGTTTTAGTATAGATTTATTAACAAAAGTTAAATAAATTCTCGCCCATAACGTATTCTTTGATGCTGTTTGATACATTTTTTAACTGCCAACAACAAACGTTCAACAGTCATTTCGGAAATTTCCTTGGTTCCGTACGATAACTGATCGAAACATAAAGTTTTCTTGCATAATTTAGGATGGGTTTTCATGTACATGCAATATTGACGTTTTTGTTTTCTGTAGAACTTATATTGCTTCGCCTAAATGTTCAATTTCTCTGTCATCCGCCCACTCATTATAATTTCGGCGCCATTGTTGCTTAACAGAACAACCGCTGGCTCTACTAATCATTGCTCGTGAGATACTACGCATTTTGTGATTGGTCAATTTCGTTAAAAGAAGGCTTTCCATTGGCTTATCGCCAGAGGTTTATATATATCGCCAATTATAAACGTCTGCAATTGCCAATGAAATTTGAGGATTCGCATATAAACTTGTAAATGTATAGTTCGTTTTCATCTGACGTCACGGCGGCCATATTGGTGTACCAAAACAATGAAATGGCGGTCATATTGGTGAACCATTAAAATTTAGCTCTATTCTTATTCAAATATTTCTTATTGTTTCACCACCCCAGTGGGGCTATTAAAGATCCGTCACTTTTTCGCTTTAGTATGCAAGAATAAAATGCTTGATTGCACTCGTAACATTAACGGCATTAGGCAAAAAAGAAAACAATAAAAAACTTTCCATGTCCCTTAGTCCACAACCGCTTCTTTCTATAAACAATAGTCCTATTAAGTTCATTGTTATTTGTTAATTCAGCTAAACGTTCAGTTAAAAGTTCGAATAGTACATTAAAGGCAATGACAACAACTTACGACAGCCAGCACGTGGTGGATCGACAATTCCAACAACAGAATTCTCTTGTAAGTTATTTGTCGTTTCTATGATAACGTCTTCGGCTTTTCCACAAATAAACTCTGCATTAGTAATACCTGGAGAGGTACGAAAACAGGTTAGCAACAGGAATAACAACAAGAGTAGCAGCAACAACAGTAGCGGCAACTGTAACAACGAAAAATAATAGTAACAACACCAGCAGCTGCAGAAACAGTAATAGTAACAACAGCAACAGCAAAATCAACGACAAGCGCAGCAGTAACAACAGAGGAGTAACAACAGCAGTAAGAACAGCAGCAATAGTACTAGTAATAACAGCTGGAGCAGCAGCAGTAACAACAACAGCAGCAGCAGCAAATTTACTAGTAGTAGATTCAGCAGAAATAGTAACAACGTCAGCAACACTGACAACAACAGCAGCAGCCGCAACAGCAGCGGCAGAGATAGTACTAGCAACATCAGCATCAGTGCAAATAATAGCAACATCAACAGCAACACCCACAACAAGAACAACACACACAACAACAACAACACAACCACCAACAACAGATAGACATCTAACCATTTAATGTAGCATTAAATCTGGCGTCTTCTACTGCTGCTTGGCAAACGTCTACTCCAACCACTTTCTTTGCCAACTAAGTGATACAAATTTAGGAAAAATAAATTTTGTTAAAAATCTTCAAATTTGGTCCATCGGGCGTTTGCAAAACTACAAAGGATTGTTAAATACACCTTTGGAACCAACGAACAATTTAATAATGCATGGTGTTGCCCAACGACAGCTGTAACAGAATTACTTGACGGTTTTCTTTAGACAAGAAAATTCTGTAAATTTGAATTGTCTTTTGGTTATTAACATGCTGGAAGGGCATACAAACTTGAATAAGGGTCTTGCTACATTCTCATACCCTGTAGCCTCCTCACTTTGTGCAAACTAGCACAATAGCTTGTCAGAGCCACGTAGAGCATTTCGGATCTGAGAAGTAGATTCTGATTAACCAAGTTACAAGCCCTGTCTTACGCCAATTATGATTGGTTCTCTGGCAATCTTCGTGAGATCAAATAATCCAAATCAAATAAACCGTCATGAATCACATACGCATCCATTACACAAATCAGAATCTAGTTCTCAGATCTGAGAAGCTCAGTGGGGGGTCGACAAGCTATCTTGCGAGTTTTCAGACTGAATTGCAGGCTGTATATTTAGGCTGTACACAGGCTAAATTCTCATACAGGTTGTTCAAAAATCGCAACCTGTGTAACAAGTTGTGAAACTCGAGAGTAAAATTTGAAGCCAGAGTTTTCTAGGTAACGACGGTTTGGCGAAATTTGTAACGGAAAACGCATTCTCGCTTCCATGCAGAGACCCTTATAGCTTGGCTGTGGAGAAGAGATTGCTCCTGCTCGTTTATAAGATTCTGACAAAAGATCGTAAAGGTTCTAGACAAGCTGCTTTTTGAGAGCAGCAAACGGGTGAGTTACTTTATGTTCATACATGAGTTTCATTACGTTTCTTTAAGTTGGTACATACGATGGTACTGAGCTATCTTCGAATAAGAAATCTTCAATTTCGCAAAGTTGTGGTAATTGGATTTCGACGGTGCGATTGTACTATAATTTTAGCCAGCGCTAGGGGGGGGGGGGGGGGGATTGAAGGGGTGGGGGAGCTGGTGATGGGGAGCGCGCTTGCTTGGGGTCAAATTTAGGGGCAGTTTGTGGACAAAAACATTTTTGACCAGACCTCTCACGATTCAGGGCACGCTCGACGTTGATAAAAGCGGCCTAAAAGCCAGGCTGGCCTCCATCAGACAGTTATTGCTCTCATAAAAGCCTGAGTCAACACGTCCAAAGCTCAGTAATAAATAATATACGTGGAGTTACCACAAATTCGCGAATTTGTCACATTGCAAACATTCCTTTGAATAATGTAACTAACCTTTGCCATCGACAAACCAATAGTCCCTGTTCCACAGCAAATGTCTGAAAACGAATGGTACATGTAAATATAGGACCTCTTTACAAAAAAAAATCTCCTATTGTTATATATCAAGTGTCAAAGCCCATTTTTCTAGCTTTCTGATTGGGCGAGCGGTCCTCGCGTGTTGGTCCGAAAATCGTGATGTTTCCCGCGTAACCCATGGCAGCGGGTAACATTATATTTATTTTTCCCTAGGGAAAAATATGAAAACCGGAAGTAGATGATCAGGTCTAGTTTGTGTTTGTTTTTTACAGTTTTCCTTAATTTAAAGCAATGTCTGAAGGTTTTGCTCAACATATTTGCTGCCATATAGTGATATAACACTTGATATATAACAAAACACTTATTTACTGGTAAATTGGGTAAACAGTGTGTTTTGTGGCCTCGGGCTACTGGCAAGTACGCCGAGCATGAATCGAAGGCTGAATGTGGTGCACACTTTATACTGGTGAACATATTTACGATCACGACGTTGTCAGCCACATCTGATCGCTGTTTAAGTACAAAGTCAGGCAGTCACTTTCAAAATCTATCAACAACGTGCAAGAACTCCTTGATCAAAAGGCAAAGTTGTTCAACTTTTTGTCCAACTCCAAAAGCGGAAGGCGCAAAGAACTTATAACATGACGTCACGTCCTCACTCAGTCCATGGCTAATAACTCACCGGAAGTAGGAATAGTAGCGGAAGTGAAAGGTGCAAAAATACAGAATCGGGACACCTCCCACCGCACCTCCTCACCCCCCCTCCCCTCCCCCCCTCCCCCCCCCCCCCCCCCAAAAAAAAAAAAAAAAAAAAAAAGACGGAAAAACCCAAAACAAAATAAAAACCCAAGCCGAAACCTAGACTCGGTCTACCACAGTAGCCGAGTAATTATTATACACTCGCAAAGAATCGTCCAATCAAATGTTTACATTAGCGTCACATGCCTAGCGGCTGCTTAAAGCGCCTTTGATATGCCTCGACGCGGCCACATTGAAAAATCCGCAGGAGTAATTTGATTGAAAAGATACACGTTCGATGTATTCTAATTAAAGACCATTATTATTATTAATAATGCCAGCCCAATATTTTACGATGTAGGACAACTACACTAGTATTAGACAGCAAACTTTGGACAGGCCACACAAGGTATATGTACCTGTCAATCGCATGATTATTTGTTCGATATAATAAAACACTTATTGTATTCATCTTCGCCCGATATGGAAAATATTTGAGTCTCGACCTTCGGTCTCGCCCAATATTAAATTCTCGAGATAAATATTTTGCCATGTTGGGCTTAGACAAATCTAATAAGTTATAATGTCAAACAATAGGTAATGGAAGGGGAACTGGATAGGAAACTTACGAAACCGGAAACGATGTTTGCACTACTTGCTATGGTAATTATACACTTATAAGGGCCTAATCGCACCTAACGGGTGGTCCCACATGGCTAAAATCAGACACTACTGACTTAAGTGATATTATCCCCGAGCCCGGGCGTAGGGCCGAAGGCCCGGAGCCCGGGTGAGGGTGCTAATCTCGACATGCGTGGAGTCCATTTTACACGCGTGTAGAAAAAGCGAGGGAGACGAAATCTGGGAAATAGTTTATTTATTTATTTATATATATATATATATATATATATATATGTTTGGCACGGTGTCACGCGGTAAGAATTGTTATTACTGTTAGAACTAACAATGTTATTGGTACGAATTTATATTTAAATTGAGAATCACGTGATGTAGCACGTAGAAAATAACCGTCTTTTACTGCAAAATCGTTTTCACAACGGTTTTTCGTCTTTTTCAAGACGAAAAAAGTGTTTTGCAAGAAAACTGTGATTTTTGAGTGAATAAATATATTCAAACAAAAATTTATCAATATGGAAAGAGAACAAACAAATCAACAAAGTGGAAAAGAAAAGCGACAAGAGCGAACCTGAAGAGAAAGCGACGAGAAAAAGGCGGAAAGATTAGGAAAACGGAGAGAGCTCGAAGTCTACAAGTTGAGACAGCGGATGAGAGGGAAGTTCGCTTAGCGAAGAGAAGAGAAGCCTACAAAAAACGCTCAGAAAAAAGTAGAGGTAAGCACAATCAGGGTGTTAGAGAGAGAAGGCAGCGAGAAAGTAGTGAACAGAGAGACAACAGGCGAGAGCAAGAATAGAAACAGAAACGCCACAACAAAGAGCAAACCGACTCGAGATTCTGTCGACAAACACGACTGCAAGAATAGTGGAAGAAACGCCTGACGAACGAAATGACCGCCTACAAGTGCTTAGACAAAATACGAGAGCCCGAATTGATGAAGAAACTCAACAACAACGAGCAGAACGGCTGCAAGTAGTCAGACAAAATACAGCTGCACGAATTGATGACGAGCAGAACGCCTACAAGTGGTTAGACAAAATACAGCAGAGCGTATTGAGTCTGAAACGTCTGAACAACGAGCAGAACGGCTACAAGTGGTTAGAAAAAATATAGCAGAGCGTATTGAGTCTGAAACGTCTGAAGAACGGGCAAGAAGACTCGAGCAAGTCAGGCAGAATTCCTCAGAGAGAAGAGCCCAAAATGTATCTGTACAACATGCACAGGTTGACAGTCGAAAAGAATATCTTCACCAAGGGGGGTGGCAAAATGTTGAGAGTCCTTTACATAAGGAACAGTGGGCTAAAAATGAAATGCAGAGATTTCACAATGGCCAAGAAGTGTTAGAGCACAGACAGTGCAATGTTTGTAAGGAAGCCTGGCCAACCAAGCAGAATTTGAGAGTGGAAAACTACCTATGCAATCGGTGCAAGAGAGATAAGAAAACTCCAAAAGTTTATGGTGTGGATAATGACATGGATCCAGGTATAGTACCACAGCAGCTAGAAGGGTTAACCCAGGTAGAGGAAATGTTAATTGCCAGGGTCTGTCCCATTATGAGTGTGTACAGGAAACATGGTGGGCAGAGAGGGTACAAGGGGCATGTACTAAACTTACCCCAAGATATTCAGAGTTTCTTGTCTAGGTTGCCATGTCACGTACCTGATTTACCTGTTTTGGTAATAAGAAGACATGGAGTGGATAACACACATCGAGATTTCACTGTTCGTCGACACAGAGTGCTCGAGGCTGTGTTATGGTTAAAGACCAACAATCCCTACTTTAAAGATGTAGAGATTGATCGACAGGCAATACAGAACTTGCCTGAAAATGGCATTCCAGATGACCTCAGGCATGTCGTTGAATCAGAGGCACAGGTAACAGCTCCTGAACAGGAGAATGAAGGCCCACCGCAGGAGCCAGTAGGTACTGATAACAGTGTTGAAGAATCTCTTGTAGGTTGTGGGAGCAGCTCATTCATTCCTCACCGACAAAGGCAGAGGAAGGAAGCTGATGCCATTCGAGAGACAGTGAATGAGAAGGATCCATTAGATTGGCCATCTACAGAAGGTAATGTAGTGAATGAGTTTAAGACAGATGGTCTAGCGACAATGGCATTTCCCACATTGTTTCCATTTGGGAAAGGTGATCCAACGACAAGGGCAAGGCAACATGGTGTCACTTTGACTGAGGCATTTAAGCACCTGGAAAAATTTGCTGAAGTGTTGCCAAATGGTGAGTATAGATGGAGGTTTGCTTCTCACGCACGTTTTCCATACTGGGCACTAGATATGAAGCAAAGGCATCAACAATTGTCACAAGCAAATATTTACTTGCGTCAACATCCAGCTGATGACAACTTGACCATGGAAGAGCTAAAAGAGATGGTTAATTTAATGAGTGGTAAGCAAATGGTGAATCGATTGCAGCGTTATGTGTCTAAGGTGCAAGGTACAAACCAGTACTGGTATCAACGATTGCAAGAATTATTAGCACTAATAGAGCAGAAAGGTTGTCCAACTTTCTTTTTTACATTTAGTGCTGCTGATAGTTACTGGCCAGATCTGCAAAGACTGCTGCAGACAGGGGAAGATGCAACAAGGTCACAACGAGCACAAGCTGTGATTGACAAGCCCCATTTGACCAACTGGTATTTAAGCAGCGCCTGGATGACTTTATCAGACTTTGATTGAATGGTGTTTTGGATGCAGAGTGGCATTGGTTCCGCTATGAATATCAGGCCAGGGGAAGTATTCATGCCCATGGGTGTGCCCGGTTAAACAATGCCCCTGATATTCCATTGTTACGAGCTCAAGCTGCCCAGGGGTGGGGTTTCAGCCAAGCTGATACCACAATGTCAATGGAAGATTTTGATTTCTTTTACCAGGAAGATATTGACCGTGGAAAAGAAGCCGAGAGGCAGTTAGTGAAGTGAGTAACATATATTTAATATTTACTATGGTATTGTTTAAATTGGCTTAATTTGGACAATTATTATGACTTAACAGCTAACAGATTGACAACAGACATTTTCTTATTTTTTTTTAAAATTATAGTATTTAATTTTTTTTTACTTCAATTATTATTATCTTAAAGATATGTTGACTGGCTAGTGACAACTGTCAATGAGGAATTACCAGGTGAACAATGGAAAATTCCTGAGCCACATCCATCAGCTGTCAAACCGAGTGCGGTTCACAACAGAGATGATGACTACCATTGGTGAATACTGTGGAGAGGCACTGCTTGAAGCAGAAAGGTTATGCATGATGTTCCTGCAGAATGCAGATTTGGTTTCCCAAAGGCATTGGAGGAGGAAACAAAACTGTGTTATGAGAAGTTGCCACATGACAAGGTGAGTACAGAGTTGGTGACAAAAAGAAATGACCCTAGATTAAATTCACATAATAGGGTCATGCTTGAGAATTGGAGGGCTAATGTTGATTTGCAGGTAATAGTTGATCAGAATGCTTGTGCTAGATATATGGCCAAGTATGCTGCAAAAGGAGAACCGCGGTCAAAGCAAGCATCAGAAATTTTGCAATCATGTGTGGCTAGATTACACAATGATGATCAGGTATCATCAGCGATCAAAAAGGCAATGATCCAAGTTGTTGGAGATCGCGATATGGCAGCACAGGAGACAGCACATATGCTGCTGAGCTTGCCTTTGGTAGGATGTACTTATAACTTTGTTACTGTCTTTAGATAACAGTAGGAGAGTTGTCATGGACACTGGGGACCAAAGTGAAGAGGTCTTGCAAAAATCCACAATTGAAGATTATGGTAAGCGTTCAACTGAGAATAGCAGGTATCATGGCCTATCTCAGTTGAATTTGATGCAGTATGTGTCACAGTACACAAGAATCAGATCTGAAATAAGAAAGCGACCAATACCATATATTGTAAGGACCTTTCCAAAGGTGTCAGCAAACCTGATTTTGGCAGATATTGCAAATTTCAGTTGATCAAGTTCAAAGCCTGGGAGGGTAAACCATCAAATGCATGGGACAATAACGATGAGAATGATGAAATGTTCATCAACACCTATTACATGTTTCTTGAAACTGATTTTGCTTCAGAGAATGTTTTAGGTCATGAGGAAGAGCGGGACAGAGTCTTCCAACACATGTCAGGTGAAGGAAATGAAGAGGATAGTAATGATGATAACACAGGCAACAACAATGATGATGATGAATATAATAATGATCCAGAAAATCAACTCGATGACTGGATGCTGCTATGCAGATTGAACCAACGGTATGAGGAGTTGGGTGATCACCTGTTGGGGACTGGGAATGACTGGTATGCAGCTGCACGAAGAGTTCCAGTGGAGATGCTCAGGAATGCCCTGGGTGGATCTACCAGCAGAGAAAAGATGCAGAAGAACGAGGGCAACCCTACAATGTACAAGTGAGCAATGAAGTTCCCATTGATCCATCAACCCTAAATGAGAAGCAACGACTTGCATATGATATTGTTATAACTCATATGCAAAATGGTGAGAAACCTGACCCAGTCAACATGATTGTATGTGGTACTGCAGGAACAGGTAAGACGTACCTAATCACTGCTTTAAAACAGGTTTTGGGCGACAGTTGTATAATAACTGCAACAACAGGTATTGCAGCATTTAGTATTAATGGCCAGACATTACACTCCGCTGCACAACTTCCTATACGTGAGTATAAAGACCTACAGGGTGAGTCGTTGCAACGCTTACAGTTAAAACTGGAAGGTAAGGCTTACCTCATTGTCGACGAAATGTCGATGATTGGTCACAAAATGTTGTCGTGATTAGACAATAGATTGCGTGCTGGCACAGGGAAACAGGGAATGAAAATAAGCCATTTGGTGGTATTTCAGTGATCCTCCTTGGTGACTTTGGTCAGTTGCCACCAGTGGGTGACCGTCCATTGTATATTGCTGGAAATGGATCCACTATTAGTGATCATGGTCATTCATTATATCTTTTGTTTGATTCTATAGTTATTTTGAATGAGATTATGCGACAGGCTGGTGAGAATGCTGAGGCAAAGCATTCAGAGCCTTGCTGATGAGAATGAGAGATGGACAGGTAACAGAACAAGACTGGCATCTCCTACTGCAACATTCCACACCTAATATTGCCATGGATCAGTTTAATGATGCTATTCGGTTATACTTTGACAAGAAGAGTGTAGCTGAGTACAACTATGAGAAGTTGAGAGGCAATGGACAGGCGGTGGCAAAAATTCAGGCAAAGAACTCTGGCCATGGAGCATCAGCAGCAACATCTGATGAGGCTGGTGGCTTAGAAGCAGTGCTCTTCCTGTCTAAGAAAGCAGATGTCATGCTGACATCCAATCTGTGGGGCTGAAGTTGGCCTTTGTAATGGCTCATTTGGAGTGGTTGAGGAGATTTGGTTTGCAGAAAATCTTGGCCCACCAAATCTACCTGTCGCTGTGTTGGTACATTTCCCTGCCTATACTGGCCCAGGATTTATTGATACATGTCCCAAGTGCATACCAGTGCCACCAAAGGTATTTGAATGGATGGTTGATGGGAAGTACATGTCAAGACAGCAGGTCCCATTGAGATTAAGGTATGCAATGACTATTCACAAGTCACAGAGGCAGACTTTACCAAAGGCTGTCGTTGACTTGGGTAAAAGTGAGAAAGTAGCTGGATGCACATTTGTTGCTACATCTAGGGTGAGATCCATTAATGATATTGTGTTTGAGCCAATGACATTTGATCGTTTAAAAGCCATTGGTAGAAACAAAAATTTGCAAAAGCGACTTGATGAAGAGCAAAGGTTACAGTTGCTTGCACAAGAAACTGCAGGAAGATATAGTAGTCATTAGAAGTAAATAGATGGCCTGGTGAACTTGGTTCACATGTTGGAAATTACTGGGCACATGTCAAGATGTGTGCTTTCGAGTAATACATGTAATCTCGCCTGTTACCTAGACATAATATGCAGAGGCAGATCCAGATTTAGAAATTTATGAATAGTATGAATAAAATTAATACCAAAAGCACAATAACTTTAAGAAATTCTATGGTTTCAGAAAATTAATAAACTGTTCCAATATGTTGGGCTTTTCAGTGAGATTTAAGAGAAATACAAAGTCATTAATATTGATGTGTATACGATTGATCTGTAGTGGTCGATTCTGGCACATATACAATGGCTGCATAATACAAGGTAAAGTATCCTCAAGCTGAGCATTGCTTTCCATCATTAATTCTTTGCCGTGTTCATTTTTAGATTTCATTCGTAAAGGTAGTAACCCCTTTCCGGTTTTTGTTTTGTTGTTTTTTTTGCTCTGATTTCGACTGGGTATGAGTTGGGATGTACTGTGGGAATAAATTAATTTTACTGCTATACTGATATATTTTTTATTCATGATTGTATCTTTTTTAGTATAAATTTGTATCATTGCATGTCGATCATCGTCTATAAAAGTTCCAATGTTAGTGGTCTGGCGTAATTTATAAAAAGAGACTAGCAGTTGTGTTATTGAGAATGGTAAGAGATTTCTTGCAGCTTTCAAGGTTTGGTCTCCGGCTCAAAATACATTAAAAATCAAAATTGAAAGAATACAGAGACGAGCCACCAGATGGATCTTAGGATGCAAACAAGGAGAAGTGCCCTACAATCAGAGACTGCAGACCCTGGATTTATTACCGTTGTGCTACGACAGGGAGATCAAAGACCTAATTTTTTTCTACAAAGCTCTATACGGATACATTGACGTGAATGTCCATGAATTTGTTTCCTTTGTAAATCATGGTCGCACGCGACTCAGTCAAAATTGTCTAGCCATCAAAGTTCCACTCTGTAGGACCAACACGTACCAAGCCTCGTTTTTTAATCGGATTGTGAAACTATGGAATCTTTCTTGCAAATCAGCTCCCTCGTCCAGTCTTGATAGTATCTCTACATTCAAAACTTTTCTCAAACAAAGATACCAAACCTTGTTAACTACCTTTGATACAGACATGCTGTGCACATGGACACTTGCACAGGACTGTTCATGCCACAGGGCAAAACCTTGAGTAGCGTTTCGCGTGCTGTGATTTGTCGGACCGGTTTCTGGCTTAGATGCATTGTCAAGAAATGGGGGGAATCGGAATAAGAATATGAAAACAAGCCTAATGATCAATTGGCGATCCCTCTTTTTCTTGGTGTGCATCTGGGTCGGAGGTTGGTCCAGCGCGTCGCAGCGTTAGTTTGCTTTTTTTTGTTTGTTTTTTTGTTTTGTTGTTGTTGTTGTTGTTGTTGTTGTTGTTGTTGTTGTTGTTGTTGTTGTTGTTGTTGTTGTTGTTGTTGCTGTTGTTGCTGTTGTTGTTGTTGTTGTTGTTGTTGTTGTTGTTGTTGTTGTTGTTGTTGTTGTTGTTGTTGTTGTTGTTGTTGTTGTTGTTGTTGTTGTTGTTGTTGTTGTTGTTGTTGTTGCTTCATCTTCTTTCTTTGTAGTTGTTTTTTTGTTGATTGTTTTTTTTTTAGGGGGGCGCCTCGCATGGGTCTTCGTGTCCCGTTTGCGCCTTCTCCCTATTGGGTACACTATTTTTCTCATTTTCTTATAACATTTTCTTTATCTTATAACTTAGTCTTATTATTGTAGTATTTACTTTAGCTAATACCCAATAAAGTTGTTAAAAAAAAAAAAAAAAAAAAATACTGGGCAGAATTGTCTTTGCAGTTTGATAAATTGGAAAATATTAAAATCCGTCCGAAAATCCGTCTTGTTACTCTTGTAATATAATCCTCTGTGGAGTTCGCGGTGAAGGAGGGTTCTCTGTGAAGGCCAACATTCCATAACCATTTTACCGTTCTGCTGTATATATAATATCCTGTGTTAATTTCTGATTTATAGGAATTGAAATCTGATAATAAACAAAACTAGCTGTAACTACTTTAATATTGTGGAATCATCATGTTAGTGATTTTCTATGATCAGGTAAGTAATTAACTTAAACGCACACAATCCAACTCACACCCATGCAGCTGAATTTTGCTGGATGAATAGCTATTTCACAATGATGTACAATGATTGCCTATTTGACTACATGTATGCAGGCATGTACAATTGCTATACCTGTATTGTCTACAAAGCTTGACCAGCAACCAGTTTCTTGACAAGTAAAATTATCTGGTATTAGCCAGATATATTAACAAAGAATCTGGTAGTTGTAGATAAATCAGTCAAATCATGCAAATAGTCCATTGCATCATTATGTTCATTTTAAAGAAATCACAGCTTTATAGTGCAACTGCCAGCTGATAATTTGTTCAATTGTTTTACTCAGGCTAACAATGTTGATGGTTATGTTCTTAACTTTAGCCAAAAAAATTATGGTATTTTCCAACACTTTCAGAGACCATGGCATGAACTGATTAATGGCCCATTTGTAGTACATTATGACAGACCTGAGTACACCATCAAGACTGAATCTTTTCAACAGTGGTCTTTCCAATGTCACTACAATACAGGTTTTTAAACAAGTAAGATTTTTACTTTTTTATTAGTCAAACTTATATTTTAATTAAAATATGTTCTTTTGCAGTTTCACAAAACAGTGAGCTATTGTTTCATTGACCTTCTCTGATATATCAACCACTATATATTTTACATAATTATTAATTGTCTCTGATAAGTTTTAAATGCTTTATCTGATTGCAGACAAAGGAGATTTTTATACTTGTCATTGATTCAATTGGAAAACAGTTTGATACATGTACAAGCTGAGGCAGTCGGTAGTAGAAATTTTGGTTACCATACTATTCAATTTGAGGAATGTCATTTAGAAAAAAATACAAACTTTATTGATCTGTAGAAGGGAAATTATGACCTGACAGTGCACGTTTATTCATTGCAGTAATTTAAATAAATGTATATTATTTGAATAAGATCTGAATTGTTAAGGCTAAGCTTAATGATTTGATGTAATTGATTTCATGAAAAATTGTAAATTAAAATTGATTAAAAGTCACAAATTTAAATATACTACAACTGATTTGAAAGAAATCAAGTGAGTATTCAAACTTGAAAATGCTGCCTTGCAAACTATGCAATACATCTTTTTATTAAATACAATATATTATTGGCTATCGCTGCATGTGCATTTTCACATAGCATGTGATCAAAACTGTAACAACAAAAGATAATCGCAAGACATACTTTAATTAAAGCATTGTATCAGAACTTGGATCAGTAACTGATTATCAATTGCCAGACCGTGCTAATGCATTAGATCTATTTGGCTATATATTAAACAAATACAATTATAACAACGGTAAACCTAGTGTGAGGTTGGGCAAGCTGTGCGGCCAGAAATCGAAGGACAGCCAGCGGCAATGGCCCGTGGGCTCCGGTTTAGATAAATACCGATCATTTCGGCTATAAACAGAAGTCTATATACAATAAATTAAAGTAGAGTTATTCCGTTTCTTACGTCTAGACAAGCCTGTATACTCTAACTCACAATAATTGCCGCATAAATTTCGGTTATTATTTCTGAATCCACAGTCTATAATAATGTAAACAATACAGTGGTAAAGACCATGGGAACCCCTAGCAACGGTGCTTTTATAATGGCGGACAAGAACCCAAAGTTATCAAGCAAAATTTGGATTGTTGACGCAAACTTTGGTAATCATCTTGGTGTTTGATGGATTAAATTGCAACTCTAAAACTGTAGATTTCAAGCCATTTTGGAACCTGTTCTTAGATGTAGAAATGTCTTTAAAAGTTTGGCAAAACAAAGTATCGTTCTCGATCAATGTATTCAGACGTGCACATGGGAGACAAACCGACCATATCTAGGCAAAATCGTCGCTGAGAAAAGCGTACTTCAAAAAATCGTAAGCGATTTAACAGATGCCAATACACAGAGGTAAGAGATAAGTAAATATAAGCGTCTAGGGAACTCGTTTAGGCTAATACTTGCATAATTTGCCGATGTCTTAGACGTACACATGTTGGAATTTTCAATCGCATGCACTTGAAAATGCATATTGTCAATTTTTCCCTATCAAATCTATTACAATCCGCCATCTTGAATTTAGTTTTTTGTGAACTATACTGTCCTCGATTTCTCACCATGATGGTTGTATGATATTACAGTTAGGATTTACAGGTTATGCACATATATTTTATTAATAAAACAAATATTATGTTTGCCACAACATGCTATGACTGCGACGCGCGGGCGAGGGGGTTGCGTTTACATATTTCTAGTCCCCGAGCCGGGCGACGGGCCGAAGGCCCGGAGCCCGGTGAGGGTGCTAATCTCGACATGCGTGGAGTCCACTTTACACGCGTGTAGAAAAAGCAAGGGAGACAAAATCTGGAAATAGTTTGTATATATATATACGTCGTAGGATGTCACGCGGTAAAAATACTCGGGCACTGGTGACTAGCTTTTAAGCAAACTTTATATAATTTCCATATTTTGCGAAACAAAGTGGTTTCAAATGGTTTCGTTTTAAACGGAAAGAAGCAGAACAACGAATAAAAGCAGGATACAAACAGCCGATTTAATATATCTTGAAGAGAAATCCGAAAACCTGAAGAAGCCAAACGTCGTACGGTAAACAAAATCTCGATCTTAATTGTATATAGTGTTTGTGGTCACAGGTCACTCAGTGGTCTCAATATCATTTTAAAGATGACGGTAAGACATTTGTATTTATTTATTTTGTTGATTGTAATCAGCATTTATTCATTAATATATTCCGTAAACGCCAAGAATGGCAATCGACGTTTAAATAGAACCTTTTAGACACTCGTCAGTTACTGTATATAAAACTTAATCTAGCAACTATCATATAAAGTTTTATACCTTGTCCCTTTAATATGTTGTTTTCAATTTTTTGCCGGCCATTAAGCAGTATACAGCTTCACGTTTTCGTGCTTTCCCTTTGCTACTGTGGACGTGATGTTTTTCATTCACTTAATTGCAAGCACTTATCAGTATATCATTATAAATACTCATAGGCTTTGTCCATCTTCTTTTGTCCTGTATTATACAGACTGAAAGGTTGTCTGTTGTTTTTATCTCCTATTATAAATGTAGTTTTTGAGCTGTTAACTTTTAATCTTGCCTTTGCAAAACATAAAAGTAATTCCTTTGGAAACCTCCTAAATGGCTAAAAACAATATATTTTTACAAGCAGAGTTTAATATGAAATCTGTAAGTTTTCCTTTGATATGTTCAACTTTCTTTTAGTCATTCTAATCTTAAATTCTGTAATTATCCTGAGGATTATCATTTGTTTTTGCTGTATATCAGGAGTGCTTATTTTAATTGGAAGGTGAGGTGGGTGGGGTGTATTTAAAAAAGCATACAAAAGCAGGCGAGGGGTTGTTGCATTTATGTATTTCTAGTATTATTGTTTAATTTCACCCGTTGATGCATTAGCTGCTTATAAGTGTATAACTACCATAGCAACTTGTGCAAACATCGTTTCTGGTTTCGTAAGATCGTTTTAAGTTTCCTATCCAGTTCCCCTTACATTATCTATGGTCAAACCTACCTAAAATTAAAGTGTTTGAAGTAACTTCACTCCAATCCTGAACTGTCTTGTATAAGACCTCCGCTGCCTTGGTATTCACTTAATAAAAATGAAAATAATAATAAAAAGAAAATAATAATAAAAATGGAAATAAACATAAAAAGGCACATAAAAATAAACATAAATATGAAAATATAAAGAAAAATAACAAAAGGCTAACGGGAAATACATGCAGCACAGTGTGACCAAACAAAGTTAATAAGCCATTTACTATATGATTATTTTTTTGGTTCGTTTCGTGACTTTCGTCATGTATTTTTAGCTCTACATGCCTCAGATGTTGCCGTTTACCTCATTTTTCAGCTTGTTCGATTCGCTTCATGTATGTTTACACCTGTTAATAGGCATTCATTTCCGCCCTCTTAAAGAAGTAATTTTCGTTTCACTTCACTTCATTTCCCTTCCCTTTTACTCCATTTCCATTCATTTACACCTGTTAATAGGCATTCATTTCCGCCCTCTTAAAGAAGTAATTTTCGTTTCACTTCACTTCATTTCACTTGCATTTCACTTGCATTTCCATTCCATTTCGTTTCCATTCCGTTTCCATTCCGTTGCCATTCCCGTTCCATTTCCGTTCCATTTCATTCCATTTCATTTCATTCCGTTCCATCCCCGTTCCATTCCCGTTCCATTCCCTTTCACTCCATTCCCTTTCACTCCATTCCACTCCACTCCATTCCACTCAATTCCATTCCATTCCATTCCACTTCATTCCACTTCACTCCACTTCACTCCACTTCGTTCCACTTCCTTCCCTTCGTTCCACTTCGTTCTATTTCGTTCCACTTCGTTCCACTTCCTTCCGTTTCATCCCGTTTCATTCCGTTTCATTCCGTTTCTTTCATTCCGTTCCGTTCCGTTCCATTCCGTTCCATTCCGTTCCATTCCGTTCCATTCCGTTCCATTTCATTCCGTTTCATTCCATTTCATTCCATTTCATTCCATTTCATTCCATTTCATTTCATGCATACCTTGGAAAAATGCATCTGGAGAAATCCGGAACTTCATTCCACACATATCCTCGAAGATGAACTAGCAATGAAAATATTTAAAAAGCATGGAAAAAGCGAACTAATTTAAGCACTATTATTATGGCACAAAATTGCGTGCTCCAATTGGTTGAGACGCGTGGTGTTGAATTTGCATATCGAACAATCTAAAATATCTCAACAACGAAGGAACGAAACGAAAGCATGGAAAAAATGTTACTCGGTAATTTTAAGTGTTCTTTCAAATAACATAGACTTAATTTTCATTTCATAACCATTTTAAGTATTAGTATATATTTTTAGTTTAAAGTCGCATTGCAGAAAAATTGATAGTTTTATCTACTAGCAGACCCAAAGCTCTGCTACGTGTGAACGTATTCTGGACATCCAGATTCTCGATTTGTTCATCATGATCTGTAGCGAGTATATTCCATCCACAAAACAAAGATAATCTTTTGCTGTCATACAAGCAAGACGTGTTTTTCTTTCTCAACTAAACGATCTCAAATTTCAGAGTATAGGAATTTAAACTATTAATAATTGACATTTCCAGTCAAAAGATGACTTTTATCGTCATTAACATAATCCACGTTAAAATGCCTCTGAAATGAAATTTTTTATTGCTTCATTTGAAAGAGTATCAAAAAGTAGGATAATATGCAGTTTACCGTTCCTTTTATAGTTCCAGATGAAGAAAAAAATATGGCACAAACAAATTGCTGATTCAGCGCAAATTGTGACGTCTGTGGTTTGCATGTTAATTTGGTGAATGTTTAAATGAACTATAGCTCAGTTACTATGTTTCAGAATCAAATGAACTTTTGCACATATTTAGTGCAAGATGAAACACAGTTGGTAATATCACCAATTTTGTTGTCAAAGTAACACTGTTGTAACCAGGCCCCTTGCACGGATTTTATATATAAACCACCTTCTCTGTCCTGATAAGGATGAACTAATATCAGACAAGTGCTTGTCATACCTATGCATGCCTAAAATACGTTTATACTATAATAATTTGAAAATTATGCCCACAGAGATAAATACATGGTGTTTTATAAAATCCGTGCAAGAGGCCTGGGTACAACAGTGTTACCTTGACAACAAAATTGGTGATATTATCAACTGTGTTTCATCTTGCACTATATGTGTGGAAAGGTTCATTTCAGAAATACCTAATGGTTTCAATGTTTGGATAGCCTGATCCAAACACGAGGGATGTTGCGAGACTTTCGCAAAGCGCAAAAAAACACGAGCCGCTAGGCGAGTGTTTTTTAGCTTTCGAAAGTCGAGCAACATCCCGAGTGTTTGGATCAGGCTATCCAAACATTGAAACCATTAGGTATTTCTTTTATAAAATGACCGACAATAAAATAATAGATTTTGTGAAAAAAAAATTATAGGAATACATATTTTCCCGAAATTCATCAACTACCAATCACGTTTCGTCTACTTTTTCCCAGACTCATATACAGCCAATCACATTTCGCCTTGTAACGTCTTGATGACGAGCTGGGCGAGCGAAACGAGAAAGAAAGTAATCCGAAAATTATTTTGCCGACAAATTCAACATAAAGATGGAAATGTCAATAAAGAAGTGAACTCTGGCCGCCGAAAACAGCGAATATTATTAGGAAAACGCTTAAACATTACTAGAATCAACCGCCTCAGCGTCTGGCTCGTGGTCTCAGAGCAAATACAAGAAAAACATTCTTGGCCATAAAAAGCCGCTGAAACTGAAGCTTCCGAAAAAAATATTTTCATCGGCAGATTTGGATTAGATTTTATATCGAGAGCTCTTGGGTATTTTACTTCATATTGACAAAGTCTTTTTCTTTTAACAAGTGAGTTCATCAGGCAAGAAAATGAAAGGTATTTGAACAGAATGTTATTCCGTTTTAATATCGTTTTCAAAACGTGTATTTTCCAAATCACATTGTTTTGTTACCATATTAAAGTACAAACCACGGTATGTTTTAGCGAGTTTAGCTTGGCTCTTGAACACAACAAGGCCAGAAAACAATTTCAGGCTTGGTTATAGTTCTCTCACAATATATAAACACAGTGCTCTTGGGTTTTTTTACTGCCTTAAAAAGACTCAAAGACGGTGCTTTTTAACCTTAAGATTCGTTCAAGGAATTATTTGTTTGTTTGTAATGGGACATTCACATCTTCGCCCTCGCTTCTTTAAAACTTTTCCTTGTTGAAGCCCTTATACATACCTATACTTACCAATAATATTTTAGTAATTTCAATGCTATTTTATTTGCGTCAGTACTAAAACAATTAGATTAAAGTCTATAAAAGGTGTCACTCAAAATTGCTGGAAATTTCGGTGTTTGGATAGCCTGATCCAAACATGGGTATTGACCAATCAGCGCTCGCGTAGCATACATGTTATTTTATAATTGATTCTGACACATAGTAACTGAGCTATATAGTTCATTTCAACATTCGCCAAATTAACATGCAAACCATATGATATCACAATTTGCGCTGAATCAGCAATTTGTTTGTGCCATATTTTTTCTTCATTTTGACATCTTTAAATCTTTATAACTCTGGAACTATAAAATATATCAAGGAACGGTAAACTGCATATTGTTCTACTTTTTGATGCTCTTTCAAATGAAGCAATAAAAAATTTCATTTCATAGGCACTTTAAGTAGTGAAGTATTATTACCTTTTCTCCTAAAACATGTTCCAGTGTATTTCCATCTGCAGTATTGCTACATAAAACAGTATGATTATGAGTATGATTATTCATTCAAAATTTATTATTGCTCCTGACTGGCTGAAATCGCCACGCCATATTTGGTAACGCTCAAAACAAAATGAAAACAAGGCTCTGTACGGAAGTTTTCCTTGCTCGTGTGTACGATCAACAAGTTATTTTCCAACATTTTACCTTGACAAGTTATAATTGCTCGTGTGTACGGTTGGACAAGTTTTCCTTGACGGCAATGGTCGCGCAATAAGCTTCAGAGATGGGTGCGCAGTGACGTACTAAATATCTTGTCAAGTTTCCCTTGACGACTATACACACGAACAATTTTCCTTGTTCAAAAGCTGGCATGACCAGCTTTTCAACACGGCTCTTTGTCGAGGAAAAACTTGTCAATTTGTGTCGTACACACGAACAAATATAACTTGTCAAGGCAAACTTGGTCGTCTGTGCGGGGCTTAAATGTAAAAAGAGGGAAGGGTGGGAAGATAAAGTCATACATAAATAATATTGTAGCAATCGAGGTATCAAGGTACCAAGCGGAAATCGTATCCTCGTAATAAAAATTATAACCCAGCAAATAATTCTTAATTTAAATCTAATGTTGTTTTGACGTCTCATCTTGTCCTACTTGACACCACTGACATTATTTTATTATTCTCCTATCAATTAGGAATACCAAAGCCCAGCATATTATTTTTATAAAAGCCATTTAGTCGGACATGAGAGTAAAATCATAATATTTAATAAAGTTCTAACGTTTCATTGTTATTATCACAACATCTTCAGAGAATAATTTACATGAGTGCATAAAACTAAATTTATAATTACAGAGTTGTCACTCATTATGCATGCATTAACCAATCAGAGAAAGTTACTATATAAATAAAAGTTACAAGTAAAAAAGTAAAATTATAAAAGGAAGAGTGGCACAGAACCAATATTGGCATTTAGAGAAGGTTCAAGATTTCGAATAAGTAAACTTTCGCGTAGAAGAGGTTCAGACTCAAACGAACAAGAAGAAATGATTTAAAAATCGTCAAATGAGACAGGGTGACCGGTGTCATGGTGATGTGAAAGAATGTTAGTTGAAAGGAAAGAAATGGTGAAGCCTAACCCTCCTCCCACTAACATTCTTTCACATCACTATCTCATTTGATGATCTTAAAATCATTTCTTCTTGTTCGTTTGAGTCTGAACTTCTTCTACGCAAAAGTTGACTTATTCGCAATCTTAAACTTTCTCTAAATGCCAGTATTGGTTCTGACGTGCTACTCTTCCTTTTATAATTTTACTTTTTTACTTGCAACTTTTATTTATGGTAACTTTCTCTGATTGGTTAATGCATGCATAAAAATGATAACTCTGTAATTATATATTAGTCTTAATGCACTCATGTAAATTATTCTCTGAAGATGTTGTGATAATAACAACGAAACGTTAGAACTTTATTAAATATTATGATTTTACTCTCGTGTCCGACTCAATGGCTTTTATAAAAATAATATCCTGGGCTTTGATACTCATAATTAGATTACGCTTCCCGCCTGGTCAATCAATAGCTGATTCTCCTATCACACCTATTTTTGTAATCGTTTAGGTATTAAACTAAGACAATTTTATAAATATTTATCACTGATGATATCGCTGGTTAGCGACGAAACGTAAATGATTTTCCGTGCAGGATACTCTGATCCAAACACGAGGGATATTGCGAGACTTGAGAAAAGCGTAACAAAAACACGAGTCGCTAAAATAAGTGACTTTAAAAAATGGCAAATTTAGTCAAAAAAAATATAATAAGAATGCAAATTCTCTGGAAATTCTTCAACTACCAATCACATTTCTTCTTTTGACACTTAGTTACAAACTATCAATCGCATTTCAATTTCATCCTGATGGCGTCACCAATGGGCAGAAAACTCTGAGCTCCATGCAAACGGGACTCGAACCCACAACCTTCAAACAGCTTGTACAGCAACAACAATTGGAATTTTACCAACTTCACGCTAAAAATACTATTCTAACGCAAAAAAAAACCCATTTAACTGAAAATTAACTGAAACAATGCCAGTTGTAGCCCAAATGTTTGAACATTTCTTAGGTATAAATATCATACACGAGTTCGCTTTGCCATCTGAGTTCTAATAGCCGAATGGTCAGAGCGCCCGACTATATAGTATTCGAAAGGTCGTGGGTTCGAGTGTGGTCTTGAGCACAGGGCATTTTAATATACAATTATTGGATGAGGTTGAGCATGATATCAAGAATTATCAAGGCCGAGGTTTGTGTTATCTGCCGAAGCCGAAGGCTGAGGCGGATAACACAAACAGGGGCCTTGATAATTCTTGATATCATGCGATAACCGAATTCAATAATTGTTTTATTATACAATATACACTTGTTGACTGGCGCCGAGGGAAACATCGAGTTTTACGGACCCGAAGGCTTCAATGTCACCCGAGGGCTTTAGCCCGAGGGTGACATTGAAGCCTGAGGGACCGTAAAACTCGATGTTTCCCGAGGAAAAAGTCAACAAGCGTTTTGTTATATACCAAAGACTTTTAAAATACAAAACACCAAACTGACTCGAAATTTGCAAAAGGCAAAAAGACTTACCAAAACACTTTGACTATGTCTTCGTATTTCAATTCAACTAAACAAATACACCAGACTCAACAAGTACAAAGAACAGCTTTAAATTTATCCAGGTTTTCTTCAGACCTTCTTTTAAGATATGTATAGATATTCTTTCTTTTGGAAAATGGACTATTTCGTACCAAACAAGCTCGAAACAAGCTCTTGTTTTCAAAATGTTCCGAAAAGTCCAAAGTTCTGAATCTGATGCAATAATCATTGTGTATTCACGTGAACAACGCATGATTAAGCTGACGTCAGAGGGAAACATTGCACTGTTTCCTTCTTCGTTGTTGACGTCAGAGGGAAACAGTGCAATGTTTCCCTCGGCAGAAAGAAACATTGAGTTTGTTGACCAACACGTGACCATGATTTGACCAATAGGATTTCATCTTTGGCAAACGAAAGTCTTTGGTATATAACAATGATAAATGTAGAAGCCTTTAGAAAGTTTTTTACAAAGTTAGGTAAAAATAGTAAATATTCATACCCGCTTCAGTTGGAGGTTCGCTAACTGTTTTCGCTTTCAAATACAATTTTCTCTTTCAACACTGCTTTAAACTCTAACAGCTGTATGTGTAGCTCGCTTGTTTTTTCTTGGTGGTTTTAGCGTCAATAAAACGTACCAAATTCGCCGGATTAATCCGCTTCTGATCTTCACTCCTAAGGACGGCCGCCATGTTTGTTTTGTTCAAACCGCTGGCCAGCGCGTCATAGCTACAGATAATTTTTGATATTTTGTAGGTGGCAAGACATCAAGAATTATCTGTAGGTGTTTAGCCAATCAGAGTTGAGATTGTATCGGTATTGTATAATAATTAAGTTTAACTACCTACGATAACTTGCACAGAAAACCAAATATAACTTTAACCCTCAGAGTACCAGGGCTTCCCCTATTGACGGGTAAAATCGTCTGGCGTTGGTACTGAAAGGGTTAACAATTAAATCATGCTGAAAACACTATACTAACGGAAAACATATTGTAATAAATTATACTAAATTTGTAAATAAAATAAATCCAAATCAAAACGACATGTATTGGACGGACATGCAAAGAAGGCATACAGAAAAAGAGCGGGAGTTCAAAGTAAAAACAAAATTTAAAAAAAGATCTAATTTACAATATTAAGGTATACAGACGGCCGGCCAACCTCGATGAAAGTGTCTCAAAAACACCGTTGATGGCATTTTTTTGTTACAAGCAGGTAACCATGCCAGATAGTATCGGATAGCGTATATTTTGAAGGTGAAGGGGGTTATCAGTCGTAATTTGCAATTTATATAGTAAAATTTGGGGTTATTTAAAGGCACACTGGGGTGAATGGGATTTCTGTGGAGTAATGCAAACTTTTCGTAGGTGTTTTATTTCGAAAGACTCGCTTCAGAGCGTTATCCAATCAGCGTGCCTCCAGTTCTGGTTAACCTAATTCGCATAACTGATCAATCATAAACAAACAAGAAATATGGCGTGAATACACCTAAATATAACACTTCGAAGAAAAGCCACAACAACGTAAGTTTGCTAAGAATCAGAAATTTATTTGATCTAGTAGATACAGAGAAGTCTCATATTCGCAATGTACTTCGTTTTATTTTGGTAATTTGCCGATACCACCATGTACGTAATGTTAAAGCTGAGCTTTTGTACTATACAGTACAGTGTTGCTCATGATATCTTCAGCACTTTAACTCAACGGATCAACAATGCTATCTTGTGATACACGGATGGTAACCGGCCTAGTCATTTTGATTAATGTCTAAGCTACATTTCTATGGTGGTTACCTGTTTGTAACAAAAAGTTGGCTGCTTGTTGTGGCTGTTCTTCGAAGTGTTATACATAGGTCAATTTGCGCCATGTTTCTTGTTTGTTTATGATTGTGAGTTATGCGAATTAGGATAATCAGAACCTCAGCCACGCTGATTGGAAGGCATTCTGAATTTAGCCAATCCAAATAAAACACAACGTATTAGGCAGCACTTTACAGATACCCCATTCATCACGTTGTGCTTCCAAAAATCTCCAAATTTTAGAATATATATATATCAATAATTACGACTGGTAACCCCCTTACGTTCAAAGTATACACTATCCGATATGATTTATCATGGTTAGCTTCTTGTAACAAAAAATGCCATCAAAAGTAATATTTTGAAGCCTTGGCCGGTCGTCTAATATTTTCATCGCAAAACTGACCTTGCTGATGCAACATCAACATACATCGACGTTAACTGGACATGGTTTTGTTGTTGAAAATAATCAACCAATTTCTTTATTTCAACGTCAACGTCATTCTACAACGAAAACACATGTAAGAAGAAAACATACATTTCGAGAATAATCGATGTTGAAAAAAAGCGAAATGAATAAAAAAATATTGGTATATCGTAAAGATATAACGGAGAGCACGGGTGGCGTGTGCTGTTAGGTCGCTGCCTCTCACCAATAGTTAAGCCCGGCCGGACAGGGTTAGTAGTTGGATGGGTGACCGTTTGGGAATAACCCCGTACTCCGCCAGCTTGGGACTTATGTGAGTAGAGTTTAGTTGGTATCTCCTGTGCTCCAAGGGTTTTTCGCCGGGTTCTCCGGTTTTCCTCCCTCCGTGAAATCAACACCTAGGTCTTATAGTTGTCTCATAGGAGCTTGGTGTCAATTGGGACGGAAGTTCTGTTCCCCTCTCCTCCCACACGTTAAGTGGAAATTTAATAAATTCAAAATAAATCCATGTGTCAAAAAAATAATGATATCTTAAAAAAAATCGATGTTAAAAAAAGCGATATCTCTAAAAAAATATCGGTATGTCGTAAATCGATATGTTAAAAAAAGTGATCGATGTTAAAAAAAGGAGATAGGTCGAAAAGAAAGTCGATAAGTCGAAAAAAAAATTCATTGTGAAAATAAAATGTCAAAAAAAGCATCGATGTGTCGAAAATAAAGCAATGTCGAAAAATTCATGCCATAGAAAGCCTTTCATACTTACTCATTACCATAGTTTTACGAATAATAATATGTATATAAATGTATATAATTAATATCAAACGTATTGCTACTTGTTCCATTTTTGAGAACAACTATCAACTGGACCACTCTTTATACCTAAATTATCCCAATAATACACAACTATATCCAACATGTCAGGGCTTATTTTAAGGACTTTTTATCACTGCCCAAAGAGCTAAAGAAGGCAAAAAATCTAACTTCAGTATAGCACGTTAAACAGCGATGGAGTACTGAGTAGCTCGTCAGTAATCAACTAGTCATATTGTCAAAGTATACATAAGCGGCCCTCCTTTTCCCAATTTTTAATGATTTAATCCCTTTCGCACAGCATACATTCGCGTTTTCAAAATAACAATGGTCAAACAGTACACACGGGGACAGACGTATCGACCTGAGAGAAGCATCAAGCATGTTATGTGGGGTTGGCTGGTTGGCACCATTGGGTAGTCTGGCTAAATTGTAAGAACACTAGCGTTTTGTTTATTAGGGCGGTAGGGCCTGCTATACTCATGTATCTTGAAAGTCGAAATTAAGGGCCAAGGCTGTTAGTTTACGGTACGCTTAACGTTATCAGAAGATAGTGAACCAGGGTCCTTTAACTTATCGTCTTATTTGTGTATTTGCCAATTTAAATATTGATATTAAATAGTATATGTTGGAATGTAGTATGTACTGTGCCTTTGAACATAATTTCTCATGCAATCATTTCACGAATAACACCCATTCTTAAATATTAAATAAAAATTTATCCTGGTAACGAATACAAACACAAATTACTTAAACTGTCATCAACCTCACAGCCACCTCAGTTAGTAACAGACACGGATCGATTACTACAGCCTAGTCTGCGTGCAGAACTTAACACTTAATTCAAAGTTCAAACTGATATGGCTGGACGCATTGGACTTTCAAAATCGCACAAGTTTGGTAAGCAGACACTTTATAGTATACATTTATAATTTTAGTACCTATCTCTATTTTCCAACTGCATGTATACATCGACTTCCAACCCCAAATCCCTGCTGATGAGACCATTAAAGAAGGTCGAAACGCGTGTCCAGGCTTGTGTCCCAATATGAATCAAGCACAATACTTATCTACACATCTCTTATTTCTAATTATATATATTGTACTGTACGTGCCTCCCTTACATGCTTTTTCATTCGATTTGTACACTGCATACACGTGTTTTATAGCTTAGGATTAAACGCGCAAATAATTCAAATTAACGCTAAATACTACACAAACACACAATTATAACACCAGTATGGTTCCCTTTACTTACATTTTAATCAAAAACGTTACAAAAACGTTAAAAATTTCCAGATTTTTGCAGATGACATTGGCTGCCAGACGTACAGAAATATCAAATTTTTGTACGGAGGACAGTGGCTGCCGAGCGTATAAAATCTTCAGATTTTTGTACTGATCGGTATTTAAAATAGGACGTTTATTGCTAAGAACTTGGCTTATACTTAATTTCATAGCATGTCTTGTAAGAGAGACTTTTTACTGTATTTTGTTTCGCTAGTTACTTTAATCTCTTTGTGCTGTTTTGATGGACATATTTGCCACTATACTTCACTGAAGCAATCTACTAATCAATATGATCCATGCGATTTCAAAGCACAAAGTGTTACATGCGTTTTCAGCACGTACAGTATATGCGACGTTTTAGGCTTACGTGTTTTAAGTATTTACACACGACGTTCTTTAACCTTTAGAATTCGGTAAAATCATCTTCCAAATTGCAGGAAATGGCATTTCGTAGATTTCAAAAGTTTCTGGGACACTCCCATATATATATATATATATATATATATATATATATATATATATATATGGGTGTTTGTAAGGTTTTCCAAGAGTGCTCAATACTTATACGTAGAGCAGATAGTTAGTTAACTTTGAGAATAGTTGCTACTCAGAGTTTCACGCCTCTTGCCTGAAGATCGCAAGAGGCGTGAAACTATGAGTAGCAACTATTCTCAAAGTTAACTAACTACATACTACTGTATATATATATATATATATATATATATATATATATATATATATATATATATATATATATATATATATATATATTTATTTATTTATTTATTTATTTATTTATTTGTTAAAACTGAATATACATTGCTACTTCAAGTTTCATGCCCGTAGGCAATCTTCAGGCAAAAGTGGAATCCGTTAGTTCATTGAACTGTTTGCTGACGCATGCGCATAGTCTTGCGTAAGTTGGCGTGACTTCTTTTTCTTCTTCGCGCGGTGGATATTTCCCGCCAAAAATCTTCTACGGGCATGAAACTTGAAGTAGCAATGTATATTCAGTTTTAACAAATAAATAAATATCTGCTCTACCAAAAAGTATTGAGCACTCTTCGAGCTATACGCAACAAAATCTGCTTTATCTGATTTATATATATATATATATATATATATATATATATATATATAGCTACCAACAAAAAAAAGCGGTAAATAAATTGTTATGACGTAATTCAAAAACACTGCCACGCGTTTCTAGCAATTGAAAAGAAAACGACCAAAATGTCAAGGTATAGCTGTATAGCTGCATTAATAACTGCATAAATATTCTGAGAAGGCACTTTCATATTTTTCATGGTCCTCTTTTTTAAAACACAAACGAGTAGTTTCCCACATTTCACTTGGTAGCATCCTCAGGAAGGATCCTAGAGAGTTATCTTATCTATAAAACCCTTCTCATTTTCGCCGACTTTTCGCCGAGGAAACACAATGCCCTGGGAACGAGGTTCTGTGTTACCTTTGGCATATTCTGCGGCACAATTTGAGGAATGCACATTATGTCTCCTGAGGAAGTTGTTCTAACCGTCAGCTGTTTCCAAAACCTATATAAAACCGTAATATAATGATAATGGAAACACAATAGAAACTGCAAAAAGACAATCACGTTCTAACAGATTTTGAATAATGGTATTTTTGTACACAAAAAATATAAAACATGGCCGAGAGCAAAGCTAGAAGTTGTCGGAAAACCTACAGTGATAAAATATTAAAGATTAAAAACAAAATTGCTATATGACACGAAAGTGCCTATGTTAAACGAAAATTAAATCTGTCTTATTGAAAGAACACTTCTCAAACTCATTAATAATTCATGAACCAAAAACAAAAGAAATTAATGTTTAATCAGTGCTTCAGTGTTTAATCAAAAAGCACTCGGACTTTGAAATCCCTGTAAAGTCCTCCGTCTCGTATTTGAACTATTACTTAAAATGACAGAGTGACATATTTTGCAGTTTTTTCGTTTACTTGCTTCGTTGTTAAGATATTTCAGGTTGTTTGATATTTAAACAAGACGCCTCTTAGGCGTTCATTCGGGATACAGATTGGCGTGCCCTTCGCACATCTAGAAAACCTGCGGAACAGCGTGTGCATATTAAGAGTTTGTTAAAAAGTACAAAACTCTCAGAAGCAATCATTAAGCAATGTAGTTACTGTATGTAGAATCGCTCTGAAACTGTGTGATTGTACAGTTAGAGGTAACTCCGATTGTTAATTTGCGAGTATAAAATTTACGACGGTACAGTACGCACTCTAGCACGATTATGCAAATCGAACGAGGTCTTCTCTATATATGGTCTCATACGAAGTACTTGGTTGCATATGATTGCTTGGTGTAAACAATTCGGCATAGAATTCGGCATAGAATTCATGTAAATAGTACCAACAGAACATATTTAAACATGTTTTGAAACACATTTCCAACTGTAATACGACACCTCTAATGCGACTGTAATGCAACTCAGATGTAGACGACTAGACATATCTAAACATATTTTCTGCATTATTCGGTGCTTATTACTTGCGTTTTGCAGTTGTTGAATACCGAGAGAAAAAAGAGGAATGTTAAACTTGTTATTCCATTTATGAAATATATGCTAAAACAATTATTCACGTCAGTGTCGGTGAATGGTGTAGATATTTATATGTAATCATAGTGTAAATATCCAGCACTATTCAGCTCCACTTTAGTGAATATAATTGTTAAATGTACTTCTTAGTGAACGTTGTATGGCATTTTTGACTCAACCATCTCAGTTATAAAACAAAAGTGGACAACCACAATTCTCGTGCAATTTAGAACATAGGTACGCACTGCGTACATGCGTCTACAGATCTAAGGGTGCTGGTGTAACACAGTGCATGCAATTCCTTCGTGAAACTGCAATGGTTTGTGAACCAAAAGAAGTGAGACAAGTTTCACGAAGAGTATTACACGGTGCAAAGATGTGCATGGTTGGTTGAATTTGTTACGCAACGGCGTTCAGTGTAACTATGCTTCTCTGTCGCCGAAACACCCGTAAAGCCCAGAGAACAAGTTTACTAGTCGCTTGTTATATCACGCGTCGGGAAGACATGTGGCTTGACGAAACATAGTCAGGCACATAATAGAAACATCCATTCTGCTAGCGCTACATGGTTGCGTAAACGCAATCTGTAGACGCAAAAACACACTCATGAGTTTTTCAAAAAACCTAAATAGTACCTTACTCGTGCAAGGTTTTTTCCTTTATAGTGCAGTCGAAACCATGCTATTACGTATTATCACTAATCGCGACCGCTAGAACTAGCGCGCGCTATAATAATAATTCGACTTTTAACAATGTCATAAAATCCAAGACATACCCCTCGTGCGTCCTTGGATTGAAAACACCCAGAGATGATTCACTGATATAAGACTGTAATTCCTGTAAGCAATGGAATATCATATTTTACACACTTTAAACTGTGAAATAAATTAGGAGAAAACAATATAAGACGGAATAGAACACAACACAACACAACACAACACAACACAACACAACACAACACAACACAACACAACACAACACAACACAACACAACACAACACAACACAACACAACACAACACAACACAACACAACACAACACAACGGGGAAAATGTAATGTGATTTCGTCAAATAATAGAAAAAAGTTCTTTAATAAGTTACTACAGAAATACATGAACGCAACAACGCCTCGCCGGTTTTACATGCATTTTCGTAAATACCCCACTCTCCAATTCAAACACGCACACCTGATTTGTTTTTGTATAAGTAACCTTCCCCTCTTTACATCTTGTTACCTCGCCTCTGCCAAGAGGTTATGTTTTCAACACTGTCTGTCTGCCCTGCCCTGCCCTGCCCTGCCCTGCCCTGCCCTGCCCTGCCCTGCCCTGCCCTGCCCTGCCCTGCCCTGCCCTGCCCTGCCCTGCCCTGCCCTGCCCTGCCCTGCCCTGCCCTGCCCTGCCCTGCCCTGCCCTGCCTGCCTGCCTGCCTGCCTGCCTGTCTGTCTGTCTGTCTGTCTGTCTGTCTGTCTAGATTCCTCGATAAACAATTCATCCGTTAGCCTGAACAGTTATCACTTACTTAGGAAAGATAGAAATAAAAATGGTGGGGGTGTTTGCATTTTCTTAAAGGATAAAATTCACTATAGAGCTGGATCTGATCTTATTTTATTGGATGATATTGAAGCTATCTGTATAGAAATTATAAAAGCGAATAGCAAATCTTTCGCTGTTATCGCTGCATATAGACAACCAGACCAAGACCCTGAAATTTTCCTTCAGTCAATGTCTTTTACACTTGGAGAATTGGACAAAGAAGGCAAGGAAATTTACTTGCTAGGCGATCTAAACTGCAATTTACTAGCATTAACCAATTGTAATAAAGCTACTGAAATGCTTCATACAGTAGCTGAAATGTACCAATTAGATCCGTCTGTCCGTCTGTCACCGGGATATCTCACAAACTGCACAGACTTTTATGAAATTTTGTGGAAAGATTGATCATAGATCAACGACCAACCCCATTAATTCAATTTTGGTTAAAATTTAGATGACAAATTAATAAAAATCTGATCATAAGATTCTCCGTGTAGACGAAATGCTTGATAGCGCTAATTATTCTTATTTTATGTAAACAGTTTTGTATAATTTGGTACGATTGCAATCAAGCATTTTATCCATTCATTCATGTGTAGATGTCGTGAGTTAGCCTTGTTAGCGGGATGGCTCGTTTTCTTTTTAAACATCTCTAATACTAGCCATGTTAACTTCGACTTCCGATGCGAGTACCAATACTAAATATGGTTCTGATCATGTGCAGCAGATCGTTTAACGACGGCGTATGGGATTTCGTTAGTCAACACTTCCGAAGTAGACCGAATATGGGATCCGGTCGCTCTAATTTTCTTAGCTCTAGGGCGAGAAGAAGCTCTTCCTCGTCTATAATGTCACCAGGTTTATAGCACTCGCCATGCTTCACAGTTTCAGTATTCGCATTCGAATTAGCTAGCTTATTGGATTTCGAATATGACAAAGAATCGGAAGCGGAAGTGTAGAATTTCGGTAATCGTATTCGCATCGGAAGTCGAGCTTAACCTCCCCAATAACCCGCTGGCAGAGGTATACGCAGTCTTGCCCTTTTGTTTGAAATACTCCGAGGCCTCCACCTAATTCTTAAATATTGCCACAAACCAGTTAATAGTTTCTTTCCAATAAAGTTTTCCCGCGTGCTTTTTCCTTTTCTCAAAAATGTTGTTGTATTAAATCCATGTTATAATTACTCGGGCTAACTGTGGTAGCCGAGTCTAGGTTTCGGCTCTGTTATTATTATTTTTTGTGTCGACAAATTGCAATTATTGCATCATCCCGATACGCTTTGCGAAACCACGCCGTTGTATTTTTCATGGCTGATGATTTTCATGTAGGAGCGTGTAGGAGTCATGCATTTTTTCTCTCCCGATGGCCTTTGGTTGTGTTGTTCGAAGTGAATTTGTGTTTTAATGATAAACACGCTCACAATGCTTACAATAGATTATAGTAGACCTGGGTTGGTCGGCGATCTCGATAACCGTACGCTGAAAATGTGTAGTACTCGATCAAACTTTATACGAAAATTCTCGATCAGTGTGTTCTCGATCAATTTACATGATCTTACATGTGTTAATATTAATTAAATTGTCCTGAAAATGTTGCTCAAGTGCTGTAAATCAAAGAACAAAGAAAGTAGATAAAGCCAACTTGGAAGTGAAAGGTAAACATGCTGTGTTTTACATCTTCATCGAGGTTGACATTTAACTGAACTGACTTGTCTGTGAATGCTGTATGTGGTTTCCTTTATTTTTGCTTGTATTGTTTATTATTCTAATTAAACACTTTATACATTTTCATCAAGTGTGTATTATTGTTTGGGTACACCATTACGGCCACCATTTCAATGTTTTGGTACACCGGTATGGCCACCATTTCAATGTTTTGGCACACCAGTATGGCCACCATTTCCATGGCCAGAAATCGAGGACAGTCAGCGGCAGTGGCCTGTGGGCTCAGATTTAGATGGAAATATTAATTTGAAGATTCTGATGGCTAAATATCGATCATTTCGGCTATAAACAGAAGTCTACAACAACAAATTAAAGTAGAGTTATTCCCTAAAATGTCTTATTGAGCCATTTCTTACCCAAATATCAAATTACAAAAGGTTTAATCGTCTATAGACAGGCCTGTACACTCACAATATTAAATTGCCGCATAAATTTCGGTTATTATTTCTGAATCCACAGTCTAAACAATGTAAATAATACAGCGGTAAAGACCATGGGAACCCCTAGCAACAGTGCTTTTATAATGGCGATCAAGAACCCGAATTGTCGAGCAATGTTTTGCTTCTTCACGCTTTCTTGGCGCTTGATGGATTAAATTGCAACGACTCTGCAGCATGAAAACCCTATATTTCAAGTCGTTTGGGAACAAGTTTAAATACGTTGCAATGCCTTTAGATGCTGGTCAAAACAAAGTATTGTCCACCTCGAATGCGTCTAGATGTGGGCCCGTGCGAAAAGTCGAATATATGTTGCCAAATTTGCGTCTAAGAAAACCTCACTTCGGCAAATCTTGTGGATTTAACAGGTGCGTATATACAAGGTAAGAGGTAGGAATATAAGCTTCTCGGGAACAAATTCAACCTTCACGGATTGACGCCAGATTTTCAGGAGTTGAAGCTTGCCTAATTTGCTAATCTTTTAGATGTGGGCCCGTATGAATTCTTAACGGGATCTAATAGAAAATGCGTATTGTGAATTTTCCCCTATCAAATCTATTGAAAGCCGCCATCTTGAAATTAGTTGGGAAGAGCTCAACGCGCATGCTTGTCAGCCATGTTGTCCTCGATTTCTGGCCATGAATGTTTTGGCACACCAGTATGGCCACCATTTCAATGTTTTGGCACACCAGTATGGCCACCATTTCAATGTTTTGGCACACCAGTATGGCCACCATTTCAATGTTTTGGCACACCAGTATGGCCACCATTTCAATGTTATGGCACACCAGTATGGCCACCATTTCATGGTTTTGGTACACCAGTATGGCCACCATTTCATTGTTTTGCTACACCAGTATGGCCACCATTTCATTGTTTTGGTACACCAGTATGGCCACCATTTCATTGTTTTGCTACGCCAGTATGGCCACCATTTCAATGTTTTGGCACACCAGTATGGCCACCATTTCATTGTTATGGCACACCAGTATGGCCACCATTTCATGGTTTTGGTACACCAGTATGGCCACCATTTCATTGTTTTGGTACACCAGTATGGCCACCATTTCATTGTTTTGGTACACCAGTATGGCCACCATTTCATTGTTTTGGTACCCCAGTGTGGCCACCATTTCATTGTTTTGGTACACCAGTATGACCACCATTTCATTGTTTTGGTATGCCAGTATGGCCACCATCTCATTGTTTTGCTACACCAGTATGGCCACCATCTCAATGTTTTGCTACACCAGTATGGCTAGGTTTCGCCTTGGTTTCTGTGTTTTTATTGTTCACAGTTCGTATTAATCTTCTTTGTTAATATGTTGTATATATTCTAAGTAGCCCGAGTTTACGCCTAGCGGGCGTCTTGTTACATTTAAACCTACGTTTTGTTTACCTGTAAAACCAGTTTCATGGAATCAGGAATGTTAGTACACTCTTTTGGTTCAACAACGGTGCAATCTCCATCTGTAATGATAATGATTATCAAGTAATGTTTTCAATACTAATATATATATATATATATATATATATATATATATATATATATATATATATATATATATATATATATATATATATATATATATGGCTCAGTCAGACCTCTAGCAAACTACTACATTTTCAAGCGTACTATTTTCTGAAATATGTAGAGAAGCAGCCACTGATTTTTTAGTCCTCGTTTATATAAATGCTATTTTTAACGGAAATATTTCTCCTTAGTTAATTCAGGCCCCGTTCACAGTATAATCACTCTAAAAAAAGGTGTGTAATTACAAAACACACCAAGGTGTGTTAATTAACACACAAAGGTGTGTTATTTTCACACATCTTTTGACATATCTTTTTAAAAACACACCTTGGTGTGTCAGTTAACACACATTGGCGTGTTAAAACACCTTTAGTTTACACACCTTTAGGAACCCATAGGTGTGTAATTTAACACACCTTTAACACAACTTGAAAAAAAAATACACCTTTTGCTATAACACACCTTTTACAATAACACACCTTATGAAAATCTCTGTGTCGGAGCGCCGCTGCGCCGTTTCGGCACAATATCGCGCAATATCGTCGCATTCACTTCCGCACAATATCGTGCCGAGTATGTTCACACTGTACCGGATAAGTTTTTGTGCCGGCACGAAAACTTATCTCGAAAGTAAATTAATAGATAGAGCGTGGTTATTGGTTGTATCGTACGACATAATTATAAAATAACAATAACAGCAGATCTATCCACTCGCGTATCCATCCATCCATCCATCCATCCATCCCATCCATCCATCCATCCATCCATTCATCCATCCATCCATACATCCATCCATCCATCCATCCATCCATCCATCCATCCATCCATCCATCCATCCATCCATCCATCCATCCATCCATCCATCCATCCATCCATCCATCCATCCATCCATCCATCCATCCATCCATCCATCCATCCATCTATCCACCCATCCATCCATCCACGAACTCACCCATCCTTCATATTTAATCTTTAAGCTCTTTAACAATTAAGTAGATGCCATGCATGGTTCTTAAAGTCCCGTTCGCGCCTAACTCCATTTCAATCATCTTTTTTTATCATCTTGCTATACTTTGATGCTGTTGTACTATTTTAACTAAAGTGCATATATATATATATATATATATTAAAGGGGCAGAAAGACGCCAAAATTGTCTATCTCACTTTCGATTTTATTTAGTAGTGTTCTTAAAATAAAGAAGAATAGCCTCTTCCCTTGTTCAATATCCAATTTGTTCCAAAGATATTTTGGTTTTAAAAAAATGCAAATAAGGTACCTTACGACGTCATCTACTCCACTAATCCGGTAAAGGAGGAATATCTACGGAAATAATACGTATATTGTGCTAAAACTTTTAAGTTGTTGTAATACGAATGGTACATTGCAATGTACACATGCAGTTATTGCCTCATATTATTCATTATTCCAGTTATCCCTCATTTGGGGAGCTTCTTTGATCTGTGTGGAATAAATGACACCATGCATGAGGCATACATATCCTTTGGATGTTGCAAAAACCTGAATTGTCTGCAATACAATGAGATATTGATTTAATAAGAACGCTATACTTCCTCATACGGAAAGCACTTCTAGATAAAATCAAAATTGAATATAAGATTTTCCGCCTTACTGCCTTTTTAAAAATAGTTATATATCTTGGCACATACCTTTATACATTCCAAGCCGAAATCCGACAACCTTATCTTTAGTAAAAAAAGTCAAACAATTAAAGAAAGCACATTGGCAATTTCAATCAAAGAGAATTTAGCCAATTTAGTTTTATAAATAGTTAACGGTAAGCTAGCTAGCTTTAAATGACATTTCTATCATTTATTGTATTGTATATCACATTACGCTACATTACGCTATACCCGCGAGAAAGGTTTACTAGTGAAGGAAGTGAAAATACGTTAAACACTACATGAAACTGTTAAAACGATTTACAGCCTATAATAAACAATTATTAGATGAGGCTGAGCTTGATATAAAGAATTATCCAGACCGAGGTCAATATTATCAGCCGAAGCCTTCTATTATACATTCAAAACAGTTGTACTAACATGCAGGCAAAGTCTGGCAGTAAAATAGAGTTGTCTTTGTCAACAGAGGCGAGTCTACTGAAGCCATTTTGCTATATTGTAATTTTCACGCGCTTTGAGGAAGTGACCTTAGCAGCGTCCAATTATTTACATTAAAAAGTATTGGCAACATAAATTAAGTTTATACTTCGAAAAAACTCGTGAAATAGTAAAGAAAGATCTTTTACAACTTTGCCGTAATTTCCTTCCTTTTCAAGATATTTCGATTAGCTTGATATGTAAATGAGATTATCTCTGACGTCATAAGCAAGGGAGAGCATTTATCACATACCAATAGACCTTTTTAATAAGTCTGGCCGTCAGCAGCCTTATGACGTAGTTTGCGGATGAAGGGAAATCTCGGGCGGCCATCTTGTTTGTTATTGTTATAAAGATCAAGAAAGAAAGCTCCGGAAATGGTAAGTTTTACCAACTCAATTTAGTTAAAGCTGAAAATACTTTATATGTTTATCATAGCTTATATTGCCTTGGTTGACTTTTTATTTCTGACATTGGTTTACTCATAAATTCGTACACTCACCGACGTATGATCTTTGCTCACACCTGTTGTTTACAACTCTGTGCTACAAAAAAACAAACTATCGTTTCCTGTCCTCATTTCTCAAATTATTCAGTCCAATCACCGTGTATGTGCTATAACAAAATGTAAATCCTCATCAATCCGCGCACTAACCGAGAAATAACATTCCACAAGTTTCCTTTGGATGTCACCAGGAAGAAGCAGTGGCTGTTGAAAATAAGAAGAGACGTGAATAAACACTTCCAGGTAAGTTTCAAAGTTTAATCGCAGAGATGCATGAATTAGACTTTGTACAATGTATTGTACTTTAATAAAACTGACTTAGTGTTGCTTGAGTCTTACAGAAAGTTTTTTAACTCTTACAATTAATTTGATTTGGTTATAACAGGTGAGAAAACATACCTTTATTTGTTCACTTCATTTTAAATCTTTTTTTGGTATTTGCATGTTTAAAGGAATGAATTTAACCAAGTAAAAATAGTTATTCAACACAAAATTTGAATCACTCAGAAAATATTAATTAAAATCTATGTTAGCTCATGTGTATATTGTATAACACACATAGCATTATGAACATGACATAAATAGACACACACACACATATATATATATATATATATATATATATATATATATATATATATATATATATATATATATATATATATTTTCGCTTACCTCAAAAGTCTGCAACAGGCTGTTTCATCTAAAAAAGAATCTTCAGGCAGATGACAATTTTCGAAAACAGGGGGTGCTTATATCCTTCCTGACGGAACGTGGGAATGTGGGGGCGAAACAATACATGCATTCATGGCTTTTGTTGCGCTGTTTGCGCGGAATTTATTTCGATGACGACATTGACTGATAAGTTCTGCTCTTTTGTTGAGTAAACAATTCTTGTTTTTATCTTTCAAAATATGAAATTTTTCTTCTAAACATAAATTACATCGTTTTGAACCTCCCGTGTACGAAATAGAATGTTTTAAAATTTGCCAATTAATACTAAAATCCTTATTGTTTTCTTTCAATGCCCAAATATATTTCGAAAGTTCGGTGTCGTTTGCATGCTTTTTATGCTGAAAAGATTAAAGGTGGTTGGCCAATCGCTCTTTGAATGTGGTTGAAGTCATGCCAATGTAATTCTTGATCGTGTTTGTGTTGTTTACTGTGACTGTTGCTTTGTATACTATGTCCCTAGTCATGCATTGTTTTCTAAGTGGACAATTCGTGTTTTTTCCAACAACCCCTCGCCCGCTTTTAATACATAATTTTCTTCAAATAAGCATCCAATTAGTTTTTCTTAATATATAATATATTATAACACCCCTGTCATCGAACCAAAGTAAATATAGTACAGTAAAATCGGACTGTCAAGATGAAGCAAAAAAAACCAACAAATCTTTATTCGAAAATACACAAACGATAAAAAAAAATGTGTCACGTTCTCGTCGTCCGACTCACTGCATGGCATTCTCAGCGAGACACGGCAAAAGCGAACGATAATCACAAAGACTAAAGTGGCTAATTGTTTCAACTACATGAATTGCAAAGTTGAACAAAAAGGAAAAGTTAGTTTACGCTCTGTATGAATGTAATATTCTGTTTACATGGACGTTGCCAAAGTGATCTTAATTTAGATTTTGCAAGCGTTTAAATGGCTTCCTTGTCTGTTTCACAATGACAGAAAAACCAACGTATTAAAATTAATAGCTCGAAAACTATAAGTATAATAGAACTAAAAACAAACCAGTACAATCAAATTGCCATGAAAAAGTAACAGGTAAGATTTCAGTCAAAAATAAGAAAAAACAGCGGCGAAAATTGACAAAGTTCATAGCAATAACCAAAAAAGTATGTTGTTAATATTAAACGTCAAAGTCAAAAACACTAGAAAACACGTCGAAAAACACCAACAGAAAACAAATTACCGAATCTATTTAAGAGATTGAATACCAGAAATAAGAGAAAACAAAAATATGGCAGTACAAATAGACTGTTTTTGATTAATCAAACGGCAAATTTTCATTCAAAAAGAGATAACAGTGGTCAAGAAAAATATGGAAAACATATATACCACGTCCTAAAAGATTGGCGTCTTCAGCAAAACACAGCAAAAACCATCAACGTAATAAAAATGATATCTCTCAAGATGAAACAAAAGGGAAACTTTCATTCGAAAATATATTTTCAGTGGACAGTGGTCGAGAAAATATGAAAAACTTAAGCTTACCTTTTAATAGTGACTTAGTCTTAGCACGGAAATTTTATACCTTCGAGTTTATTCTTGCTGCCCTCTTTTAGTTTCCATTTTACTCACAATAAACAGTTTTTCCTCAGTTTTTCTTTCTGTTCCTTCGAAAGAGATGTACTAACTGATCCAAAAAGTGACTTTCTTTATTCCCGTCCAGAGATTCTCGTCAACAATAAATGATTTCACTATATTAAAAGACGGTTTATTTTGCTATCGTGATCACTAAATGATTTTAAATGTTGACGTCAGCCAATCAATTTCCGGCTTCATATTGTTACCAGTCCCCCCAAATTTTTACGGCGCAACTTGAACATCCTACCAAGGACTAAATATATAAATATTCAAATCACTCAAAATCCCCTCCTTGCTTTTTCTACACGCGTGTAAAATGGACTCCACGCGTGTCGAGATTAGCACCCTCACCCGGGCTCCGGGCCTTCGGCCCTACGCCCGGGCTCGGGGATAATATTTAATCCTGAGTCACATATGCAGTACATTACAGAAAGGATATAAATTTTTCTATGATAATTATGTTTTTGATGTTTTGGGGAAGCCCAGCTTTCTCCTCAAGAAACCAAACTGACCCATATCAAATGCAAATGTTACAAATCCCAAAAAATAGGCACGCTCAGCATGCATGTATCTACTGCGCTACGGTTCAAGTTGTAACAACATTCTCAATTTAGTAGTTCAGCATCGCGTAATTAAAACCACGCGCCTCGACTTTCTCGCTCAAACGACAAACTTTCCATGGACGAGAAGGCAGAGAGAGTTCTTGCTTGGCTTCGAATCAAAATCTTTCTGAAATCTGAAATTATCTGAATAGCCTTTTAACTAATGTTTCAAGTGTACAGTTGACATGTTAGATCCTCGGCCAAGATGTCTTAGCTATAAGTTTGTGTGCAGAAATCAACTGTACTTGGCACTACTTGAGTTATATGTAGGCGTATACAATACTTATTCAAAAAGCGCGTTGATCATTGTTCAGACAAATCAATGTGTTACCAGAGGGCAGAGTCTAACATAGCAAAAATTACAGAACGAAAGCGCTATATAGTGTGACATTCTTTTAACAATGCGATTAGCGACCACGTTTCCTGAGCGAGTGCTCGTTTGGCATCGAATCAAGATTTTTCTGAAATCTGAAATTATCTGAATAGCCTTTTAACTAATGTTTCAATTTCAAGTGTACTGTTAACATGTTAGCTATAAGTTTATACGCGGAAATCCTGATGTAGGCGTATAAAATACCTTGCCAAAAGCGCGTTGATCATTGTTCAGGCAAATCAATGAATGTGTTACCAGAGACTGATTAAACATATAGTAAAGGTTAATACAACGGAAGCGATATAGTGCGACATTCTTTTAACAATAGAGACCTTAAGATCCCCGAGTTCGGTTTACGGGTACGGGTACCGCCATTAATTTTACTCGTAATATCTAGCCGTTATCCCGTGGCCGGTACGGGTAGATTACCCGTACCCGTAAACTGAACCCGGGGTATCTTAAGGGCTCTATTACGAGTAAACAAAAATGGCGGTACCCGTTCTTTAATGCGATTAGCGACCGCGTTTTCCTGTTTTTCCCAATTTACCTAAAATTGTCACTTTATGATTTGGGATAAGGCAAACAGAAAACTATTCACAATACACTAAACACTAGCTACTAAACACGGAATGGCACAACAAACCAAATAGACACAACACGTCGTCTGATCGTATTTCTGGTCGCCATTCAGTGCTCAACTCAGCGCGAACACAATCACAACACACTATATTAAAACACAGCGTGTCGCTCTGAACGGATTTTACATCATTCAGCGCGAACACTAGCAAAGTAAGTTCATTTAATTCATCAACTATGCTATAGTTTCAAATCACTTCACAAAACGACGAGGATATATTCACAACACACTATTAATTAACACAAAATGTCGCTCTGATCGCATTTTAGATCAACATTCAACGCGAGCACATACAAACCCACTATCTAGACACAAAAATATAGTGACACAACATGTCATTCTCATCGTATTTCTATTCGCCAATTCAGTGCTCAATTAGATTCGTGGCAAAGTATGCTATAATTTAAAATCACTTCGGAAAACGACCAGATCTACAGTATTCGGCTATTACTCGGTAAGTTGTTGTGCCACCCTGCATTTTCATTGGCTCGGAAGACATCATCCGCTAACATTCGGTACATTGTCGTTTAACTCTGCATTCTCATTGGCTCCGAAGTTATTCTATTGTTAACTTAACTTAACGTAACGTAACGTAACGTAACGTAACGTAACGTAACGTAACGTAACGTAACGTAACGTAACGTAACGTAACGTAACGTAACTTAACTTAATTTAATTTAACTTAACTTAACTTAACTTAACTTAACTTAACTTAACTTAACTTGCTCAGAGTTTTTCGGAGTATTACCAACTAACACAGTTTATACAGCAAACAAATAACCATTACTGCTATGTGTGTTATACAATATACACATGAGCTTACATAGAGTTTAATTAATATTTTCAGAGTGACTCAAATTTTGTGTTGAATAACTATTTTTACTTGGTTAAAAACCATGCCAGAGGAGGTGCGGTGGCTATCCCATAATGCACTGCGTTTCAATTATGTTATCGATTTTTCGGAGCGCGTCGCTCATTTAGTCATTTTTCGGCAAGCTCACGTTACGAACACAGCTTCGTCTGTGGCTTCGTCATGTCAAACCATTCACGGTGACCCGTCATTCGTAGTAGAAAAGCTTCGGTTTTAGATACACACGAACTTCTTTTCGTTTATTGTGTATCTAAAAAACATTTGTTATTGGATCTAGAAGGCATAAGGCATATCTTGTGTACAGGCAGTACAGCTCGATTGTTGTGAGCTGCACATTTAATAGTTTATAGGTCGCTAGTTTGGACATTCGTCGAATAGTACAGGCTTTGTCCCTCTACTGTATGGATTAGAATTCGACAACCTTTTTGCCGAAGCTAGCAGTCCAGCTTTAATAAAACCGCATATCAATTGTGTTTTTAAGGTAAGCTAATATAATAGAGTTGTTTGTAGTTTAATATTTTAACGACTTTGTTTCCCAACTTTGTTTAATGTTTATATCGAAAGTTCGAAGAGTAAATTAAGTTACTATTAAAGTGTGCCATAATATTGAAAAATATTCTATGAATTTTGGCAATTTACTTTTTGGCTGCCTACAAATTTCCTTACAACTTGCAGTGCTCATAATTATTTATTGTTACTGTATTGTAGTGGATTGACAAATCTTTTATCAGAACTGCAGTATAAACAGCAAGCAGTGTTGTTATATAAACATGAACCTCACGTGAAACCATATTGATACTGGCGGTACCAGCAAGAAAAGTCAAACCACTTCCGGCTTACAGCCCTATAACAACACTGGCTGGTTACAGGATGACGGGCCCAGTAAAACCAAATGGTCAAAGCAACTCGCTGTGTTGAGCATTTTAACACGGGTTATGTGGAATTCCAGCTAATTTCGGCTAGCCGTCAACCATTCCGGCCGCGACGATGCACCCGGGTGGCTCGTCACATGTCATTGCAAGCCGGTTGCCGCGATTAGCTCAAGGCTCGCGGCCCGTCACCTATAGAATGCGCATCGCACGGTCCAGTCCCTGTCGCAGCGGCATCAGGGGCTTAGACTGGCCCCATGGTCACACCGACAGGTACATATATTAACCAGGCAGTGAAGCCGCTTTCCACCCTCCTGTGCATTTACCTTTTTCACACAGTGAGCTTCCAGCAACGGGTTTAATGACGCATTGCAGACCGACCTGTCATTAAAACAGGAATAACAACCAGCCGCACACTAAGCTCGACTTAAAAGGAGCATCCCCTATCCCGCTAGTTGAATGCGATCTGCTACTTTACGCGGGTGAGGCCCAGGAGGTAACTAATAGAGAGACAAAGAGAGTCATAGTTACTCCCGCCGTTTACCAGATGTGCAAAGTGAAATTGATGAATATCTGAGCTGTTCTCTCTACTTTAGAGGTCTAGTAAGGACCACCCCTCATTGGTCCAGTGTTACTACAAGAGGAAATCAGAGTAAACTAAACTTTATTGATATTGAGGAGTCGGATGTCAATTGGGGCATTATGCCCTTTTTCTTTCTCCTGTCACTTTTAATTAGCGACAAATATATTAGATAAATAAATAAATAAATAAATAAATAAATAAAACTCTACCAGTCATATCTAAACTGCTATCCCTATAGGTCCAGTAAGGGCCATCCGTATTGGACCAGTATTACTACAAGTCTACAAGAGGAAATCAGGGTTACTAACTTTGTTTATACCTGTACTGGTTGACTCCATCAGTCATATCTAAACTGTTCTGCCTAGAGTTCCAGTATAAGGGCCATCCCTTAATTATTGGTCCAGTGTTACTGCAAGAGGAGACTGGAGCGTCTAGAGGAAACCTGTGGTGTTTCCGTGTTTGGTAGAGTTAAACTAGAAGGACCATGAGATATATAAGCAGGAAAAATGCTGAAGATTAGGATTAATTTCCATGGAACATTTTGTTTGATACAGTTTATAAGCTAAATTGTTAGCAAGCAAGATGGTTCATTAGAAATCAGGCATACATGTAAATGAAAGATACTCAAGGTACCAAAACCCTACTGGCCTGTACTAGTTTAACTACTCCACATGAAATGTTATACCTTTTTAAAGGGCTCGATAAGCAGAAAAGCATTAATAGAGAGAAGAATATATTGTAAATACTGAAAATACATGTACTGTATAAAATAATAGGGAAATTGTTGGCGATTAGTCAGTCTGTATAATGGGAAACAGTTGAAGAAATTTGTAAACAACATTTGCATACAAAATATGAATTTATAAAATTTATTTTGTTACAAAAAGAGCTGAGTGCACATGAGTAAATTAACTGTAATAAAATGTTATTTTACTTAAATTCAGGCCATTGGAGCAGAAAATGAACTTTGTCCATACTTTGGGTCAGTTTTGGCAATAATATAAATTAAATTCAACCAAAGCCTTGTCTTGTCCTCAAAAGGAGTTTTGTTATTTATGATGTTTTGTTGGACACTTTTTTGTTGCAGTCAAATGAATCTTTCTGCTTGGAAACTACAAAACAAACAAACAACTTTATTATATGAACTGGGAATAGGATATATTATTGCAAATAATTTGTTCCATATACTGTCATACCTTGGGTGATCTGGCCGGACTTTTACATAAAGTTCGACTAGATGAGCTGCACTGCTCGGCGGGTGCAAGTCTTCTGGTCTTGGTTCTTGTTTTCCTTGGCGTATATCGTGGTATCGCCTTGTGAAATATAGAAACATTTTAAGCAGCTACGCTCACTTGATCGTCGTTACATGTAAATTGCATTCCTTCTCGATATTCAGATTCTAGAATAAGTAACAAACGACCTTAAAACACACGTAGCATTAAACTATAATCAGTACTTCATAGTGTGTAAAGCGATAAACACTACACATGTTAAAGAACCACTGTTGTTTTAATATTAGCCACCACGAGGCCCCTCGAAGGTCTCAGAGGTTCTACCTGCTGACATATTAAAACCACAGATTAGTGTGAAAATACCCAATTTTCAAGATCGAAATTCTCGTCGGTTTTAGGGGTCTTTGGGGGACTTTTGGTACCAATTGAAAGATCAACTCTTGTTGATTTGGTTGGTGGAATTTTATCTAACTAAACCCAATTGAAAGTAAAAAGTCCCCTGAATAAATCATGGCAGTTATTACGATATGTGCAGTGACCCGAAACGAAAAGCGCAATGTAGAAACCAAATAAACCGTACACAATTGTATTCGATACATAAATAACAGAATTATTAAGACGTACCTTTAAAAACGCACGATTTTCAATGAAAAATATCCAAGACGAAATCCTCGATTATCTGTTAGATTGTCAACGGCAATCTCGAATGAGAGAAAAAACCTGTCGCAAAGCATTTCGGGATAGCCGCCGTTCCTCCTCTGATACCATGCAATTCCACGCAAATACCAAAAAAGATTTAAAATGAAGTGAACAAACAAAGGTATGTTTTCTCACGTGTTATAACCAAATCAAATTAATTGTAAGAGTTAAAAGACTTTCTGTAAGACTCAAGCAACACTAAGTCAGTTTTATTAAAGTACAATACATTCTACAAATTCTACTTCATGCATCTCTGCGACTAAACTTTGAAACTTACCTGGAAGTGTTTATTCTCGCCTCTTCTTATTTTCAACAGCCACTGCTTCTTCCTGGTGACATCCAAAGGAAACTTGTGGAATGTTATTTCTCGGTTAGTGCGCGGATTGATAGATTTTGCTAAGGATTTGCATTTTGGTACAGCACATACACGGTGATTAGACTGAATAATTTGAGACCGGGATTTCCCTTTATCCGCAAACTACGTCATAAGGCTGTTGACGCCCGACTTATTAAAAAGGTCTATTGCAAACTCAGTTATATTCAAGTTTCTTCCACAAAATCACTTGAAACTTGAAAACTTCTCATGACACTGAACATTTCAACTTGAGCAATCATGGATATAAAAGGGATTTTGTAATGCATAAAAACGATGTACCGTGCTTATGACGTCACGGTCATTTACATATCAAACAAACTGAAATATCCCCAAAACGAAGAATAACACAGAAATTGTAAAAGGCCTTGCATTACAATTTCACGAGTTGTTTCGAATTTAACAAACTTAATTTACATGTACTTAATTTACGAGACCGAGTTTTCTAATTGTTTTAGTATCAACCATAAACAACTTTTCTTTAACGTAAATAAGTTTTATCAAACATTGTTCCAAATTTTTAGATAGTTTTACCTTTTGTTTGCAGTAGTGTCCCCATTCAAAATGTAGAGTACATGACAAACAATCGCTCACAAAAAACGAGATTGTAACTATTTTGCTTTAAATTTGGTGTTGATATACTCCATAGACATAAGCGAATTCATTTTCTTATTCGAAAATGTCAAACTGAACAATTTTCCATTACTTTCGGGCCAATGTTTTCATGAATAAGCCGTGGCTTCTGATTGGTCAGAATAGGAGTATTCCAGGTATAAGAAGGTTTATCATTGGATAACATTACTATGGACTATCACCAATAGACCAATAGTAGCTCAGCCAATCAGAAAGCCGGATTTGTAATAGACCACTAGTTGGTTGATTACTAACAACAGTTATTAGTAGAGTAACAGTCAGTACTCAATTTTAGTATGGCAAATTTCAAAAGCCAAAGGTAAAAATCACAGTAGTTGAAGCGTTTTCCAACTCTATGAGTAATGTGATAAAATGAAATGTACTGGTTTGGAAGGTTTGTGGATGTCTAATTCTTTCTAAATGTTTATCCTAATGATAAACATGTGTATGTTTATCATTTGTATAAACGTTTGGAAGGAATTAGACATTCACAAACCTCCAAACCAGGTATACTTTTCATATACTATGTGTCAAGCAGTACATTTCATTTTTACTCATAGGAAATATACAATAAAGTTGTATTAACGTCAAGATAGAAAACAGAGTTCGCTCCAGGCATTAACAAACCGCTAGCAGATAAACAACTTACCAACATCACCGACGCCTTTGCCAATAGAAAACTCGCATTTATTACGATAACCTTCCAACACAGGCTATATAATGAGAGCGACAAAAGATCATTTCACCTCTGGTAAAGACAAGTTTTCATCTGCCTGCCTGCCTGCCTGCCTGTCTGCCTGTCTGTCTGTCTGTCTGTCTGTCTGTCTGTCTGTCTGTCTGTCTGTCTGTCTGTCTGTCTGTCTGTCTGTCTGTCTGTCTGTCTGTCTGTCTGTCTGTCTGTCTGGCTGGCTGTCTATCTGTGTGTCTGTCTGTGTGTGTGTGTGTGTGTGTGTGTGTGTGTGTGTGTGTGTGTGTGGGTGTGGGTGTGTGTCTGTGTGTCTGTGTGTCTGTGTGTCTGTGTGTCTGTGTGTCTGTGTGTCTGTGTGTCTGTGTGTCTGTGTGTGTGTCTGTGTGTGTGTGTGTGTGTGTGTGTGTGTCTGCCTGTGTGTGTGTGTGTGTGTGTGTGTGTGTGTCTGTCTGTCTGTCTGTCTGTCTGTCTGTCTGTCTGCCTGCCTGCCTGCCTGCCTGCCTGCCTGCCTGCCTGCCTGCCTGCCTGCCTGCCTGCCTGCCTGCCTGCCTGCCTGCCTGCCTGCCTGCCTGCCTGCCTGCCTGCCTGTCTGCCTGCCTGTCTGTCTGTCTGTCTGTCTGTCTGTCTGTCTGTCTGTCTGTCTGTCGGTCGGTCCGTCCGTCCGTCCGTCCGTCTGTCCGTCGGTCTGTCGCCATGATATCTCACAATAAAGAGCACACGTTTCTACTGCTGGTTGTAGGTGACCGCGCCGCGCGCCGATATTTCGATCGTTGTTTGCATTGTATCAACTGCTACTTGACACGACGCCAAGTATGAGTTCACACGGGCCAAGTATGAGTTCAAACTGTTCAGTCAATTCAAGGTCATTTGTAATGCTTGTCGACAATAGCCCTTCTAAAATCAATGGACAAAGCTTTTCCACCCTCATATCGCCTTCCGCGTTTGCTATTTAATTTCATAATTATTATCTCACAACTCGCTGTCCAGGCTGTCTGGGATCTCGCGTTAAACGTTATTGGTGTTCAATTTCATTACGGTTGGAATAAGTGAATTGTGATTGGTTAATACAAAAATAAACATTAATTTGCAACGGACAAAAAATTGATTCGAGCATTAAAAATAACCTTGATTTGACTGAACTCATACTTGAACCCGTGTGAACTCATGCTTTGCCTGGTGTCAACTGTCAAGTAGCAATTTGCAATCTGTCAAAGTTGATCTGGGCACTGGGGCAGGACAAGCATGGGCTTTGGCCTGCCACGGCATGGGAAAATGGACACTCCCGCCCTCCAGAGTCTGGGGTTACGATAGCGGAGTTAAGGCTGTAGCAGAAGGCATATCTCCAATCGTCTTGGACACCCTTGCCATTGGATCAAGATTTTCTCACTGTCAAGATCGTGTGGGAGGTGTTGTGCAGCATCTCCTCCACGTTTAAACGATTTCACGCACAGGCGTCTCGTCACGACTTATCCTTTTTCCCCCTTTTTTTTTAATTTTTAAACTCCTATGGCGATCGGCGAGTGGCGATGGGAACAGGACAGTGATATCCGGAAGTTTCTAGTCACAGACCGGCACGCAGGAGGTATTTATTAGATGGTCGCTGTGCACTTGGAATTGAGACAGGAGTGCATTTCGGCAGCTATAGATACGACTGGAAGTCCTTTTTAGGGTCCACTCTGCTCACCCCACATGAGGAGGGAGCTAGAAAAGGTGCTCCAAACGTAGTCTGTCTCTTGAAATCCTGGCTGGGAAACCGCACCCAGTGGGATCACTCTAATGCGGTCGAAATACCAAAAGAAACGACAGAAAATTGATTTTCGGAACATGGAACGTAAGGACTCTAATGGATAATCCAAACAGCAACGGACCACAGCGGCGAACGGCAATTGTAGCCCGTGAACTGAAGCGTTTCAACGTTGACATAGCAGCCCTCAGCGAAACCAGAAGAGCAGCTGATGGACAACTACATAAACACATGGGTGGCTATGCCTTCTACTGGAAGGGGTTGGCAGAGGAAGAACGCCGCATTCATGGCATTGGCTTCGCAATCAAGAATGAGCTAGTTGGTAGGATGAGTGAGACACCTATCGGTATCAGTGAATGCTTGATGACGCTCCGCTGGAAGTTATCAGATACCAGCTATGCTACCTACCATCATCAGCGCATATGCTCCAACTCTGATGGCAGAAGATGAAGTCAAGGAACATTTCTATAGTCAACTCGATTGTGTCCTTAGGACTATCCCAGCAAGTGATAAACTCGTCCTTCTTGGGGATTTCAATGCGAGAGTTGGAAGGGAATCGAGTAATCGGCAAAGAAGGTGTAGGGAGCTGTAACACCAATGGCACACTCCTCCTCACCATATGCAGTGAGCACTCCTTGGTTATCACTAACACCCTGTTTCGTCAATGGAACAAGTACAAGACGTCCTGGAGGCATCCAAGGTCAGGCCACTGGCATATCATTGACTATGTCATTGTCCGCACCCGTGACCGCAAGGAGATCCACTCAACCAAAGCTATGGTGAGCGCGGATGACTGCTGGACGGGTCATCGCTCATGTTTTCTGAGATCACCATGAAACTCGCTCGACCACATCTCCGCCAGCAGAAAAAGAACCGGCGCAAAATTAACGTCGCTGCACTAAAGGACCCTGAAGTTCTCCAGGATTTCCGTCAGCGCATGGATATAAACCTTTCGGAAGCTGGTCATAAAGAATGGGATGATGTCAATCAAGCCTGGAGCGCACTGAAGTCTGCCATCATTCGCACATGTGAAGAATCCATTGGACGCACCAAGCGCAAGCATCAGGATTGGTTTGATGATAACGACCTGGAGATACAGAATCTCACCGACATCAAATGCTGAGCTTTCTGTTCCTGGCAGAATGATCGTAGTTCTCAGCATAGACGGATTTTCACATTTTTTACTGGGGTGGTGCCAGAAATTTTAGGGGAGTGAGCAGGTGAGGCAACACAAAGCGTCACCAAACCCCAGTGAAGTCTACACTTTCGAGGTGGACTGTGGAGCCGCGAGAGGGAGGCTAGAGGGAGTAGAAAACAAAGTACCCCAGGAAAAATTTGAAAAAAATCAAGATTTCTAGCCTCGCAAAAAAACTAAGGTTTTTGAAGTTGTCAAATCAATGAATTTGGCATGTCCGTTGAGAGAGTTAAAGTTAAAATAATGTTAAGGTGGCTCAATACAGTATTTTCAAAAATGGAAAATTAGCTATATACGTCCGATATTATGGACAGTTGTTACTTGTTGGAAAACAAAGAGTGTCTGAGTTTTTATAAAGTAACATCGAAAGAGTTTGAATTTTGTAACAAAAATCACATAACTGCCGTTGCTATGGCGACAATGACGTTTCAATATGGCGGATATTTTCCTTTTAAAGTATTTTAACTTGAAAACGAGTACGGTGACCCCCATTTTTTATTTCATAAGATGCTTTCTTATAAAATTATTAATCATTATGACGATTTAAAAAAAATGTTATTGACCCGAAAAAAGGTTATTACGAATAAACACGTTTAACTAATTTGGAAAATTTTGGGTCAATAAAATTTTTTTTAAATCGTCATAATGATTTAAAATTTTATAAGAAAGCATTTTATGAAATAAAAAATGGGGGTCACCCAACTTGTTTCTGAGTTAAAATACTTTAAAAGGAAAATATCCGCCATATTGAAACGTCATTGTCGCCATAGCAATGGCAGTTATGTAAACCCAACACAAAATACAGTTTTACTTTTATAAAATCATTGTGCTCCAATAAACCAGTGATTCTGTGAATGGAAGCGAGGAGCGATTAGTTTCATTGTGTTGCACTGTCTTTTTCTGTTTGAGCGTACTCCTACGTTTATTTTTTTATCATCAACACTCTGCACGTTGGAGTGGACTATTTATTTATTATGCCAAAAATTGGGGGGTCGAACATTTTTTTGGAGGGGTGAACATTCTGTTTGGGGGGGGGGGGGGTGAAAACTAATATTGGGGGGGGGTTAGCACCCCCGTGCACCCCCCAGAAAATCCGTCTATGGTTCTCAGCAAAAGAAAGCAGAATACCACCAGTCTCGGTCAGAAGTGCAAAGAAGGCTCAGGATTATGAAAAATGAATGGTGGACAAAAAACAAAGCGACAGAAATGCGAGGTTTCTTCAGCTCTGTGAAGACCGTTTATGGACCTGCTACCAAAGGAAGTGTCCCTCTCCAGTCCAAGGATGGAAACACCCTCATCAAGGAAAAAGAAGTCATTAACGCCAGACGGAAAGAGCATTTTGAAGACCTCATCAATGGGGATTGTGTCGTCGATCAGTCCTTCCTATCCTCCATTCCTCAACGTCCTGTGAAGGATGACCTTGGGGCCACTCCAGAGCTGTTTGAAGTAGAGAAAGCCATCAAGCAGCTGCGAAACAACAAAGCTTCGGGAGGGGACGAAATCCCTGCAGACATTCTCAAACTAGGAGGCAATGAACATGTCAGACAGTTTCACCTGCTGATCTCCTTGATCTGGAACAAAGAACAGATTCCAGAGGACCTAAGAGATGCTATCATTGTAGCCCTCATCGAGAAAGACGACAGGTCAGAATGCGGAAACTATCGTGGTGTATCCCTTTTAGCCGCTGCAGGAAAGGTGTTAGCAAGAATCCTTCTGAATCGTCTGTTGCCGCATGCTGAGGAAGAATTACCAGAATCCCAGTGCGGCTTTAGATCTGATCGAGGAACAATCGATATGGTTTTCTCCGTTCGTCAATTGCAAGAGAACTGCAGAGAACAACACCAACCGCTCTACATGGTTTTCTTCGATCTTACGAAGGCTTTTGACTCTGTCAATAGAGCAGCCCTCTGGAACATACTCCTCAAGCTTGGATGTCCACAGAAATTTGTCAACATTCTCCGGCTGCTACACGATGGCATGAAGGCAGTTGTCCTTAGCAATGGATCAATGACAGAACCCTTTCCTGTCACCAACGTATGTTGTGCAGCCAGTGCCTAGATCTATTTCATGTCCGGTGTGTTTCAAACAATCCAATCTTCTGTAGAACTATCAGTGTACGACAGCCTGGAACATTGGTATGCTGTAATTGTACCCTCTCTGAACTACCATTTTTCGGAGAAAGAGATCTGGATTCGACCATCTCTTCAAGGGAAGTATTCCCCGATGCTGAAAGTTTGGAAGAATCGAATTACATTAACAATGGACAATTATTAACCGATACAACAGAAGAGATCGATATCCATCTCGAAGCGCTCACTTGTAGATCTAATCAATTGAAAATGATCCACTTCAACACCCAGAGTATGCTGAGTACTTTTGACGAGATCCCTTCCATCATCAACGAATACTCGCTGGACGTGATTGCAATGAGCGAGACGTGGCTCAAAAATAATCCCCATCTGCTACAATACGTCACCATTCCAGGCTATACAGCGTCATTTAGAAATAGAGACAATATCCGTGGCGGTGGCATCGGTGTGTATATAAAGGACTCTATTAAATTTCAAAGAAGGTCGGACATTGAGAACATCGAGCCCGATCTAGAACATTTGTGGGTAGAAATCAGCGGAAGGAACAGACATAGCAAGCTCCTCCTAGGTGTCCTGTATAGATCATCACGCATCCAAACCTTTTGTACGTGGCTGGATAAGGTTGAAAATCTCCTCAGCTACCTTAATGCCACTTGGGATGGTCTCCTCATGGTGACCGGTGACATGAACATCGATCTACTCAAGCCAGAAGAACACCAAGCGAAACATTACAAAGATATGCTGGAGTCGTTTAATCTCCATCAACATATACAACATCCCACCAGGATTACGCGCACGTCAAAGACGTTAATTGATCATATTATCTCTAATATGCCTCACCGTATTGCACACTCTCACGTACTTCCTAGTCCAAGCGTGAGTGATCATGACGCTCCATACGTGTGTGTCAATATAAGGGTAACACGATTCCAGCCTCGATATAAAGTCATACGTAGTGAGAAGAACTTTGACGAGAAAGCCTTTAGTAAGGAATTTTCCACCTTACCTTTCACATTGTCTATGCTACTGACGATGCGGACGATAAATTGGACACCTTTAACACCTTATTTAGGACATGCATTGACAAGTATACCCCGCTACGCAGAGTAAAGATCACAAGGCCACCGGCACCCTGGCTCCACAAGGAAGACATACATGATCTTCAACGTGAAAGAAACATCCTTAGGCGTTTGGCCTACAAAACAAGGCTTGATTGTGTTTGGCGTGCTTTCCGGGAAGTAAGGAATAAGCTACAAACTAAGATTAAGCGAGTAAAGCGATTATTCTATCAGAAAGCTCTATCGTCTTCTAAACCTAAAGAACTGTGGCGCACCATCCACCGAATCCTTCATCCAAGCCCCCAACCGATTCGTGCTGACCCGAACCACCTAAATCAGCATTTCATATCTACCTCTGAACGTTTACTGGGATCTTCACCGCCCTCAGCCAAAGACCTTTTGAAACTTATAGATTCCCTACCTAATTGTAAATCGGAATCAGTTTTTAACCTTCGCCCTGTTACATATCAAGAAGTTTTAAAAGAACTGAAGCAGATGCGCTCTGATTGCTCAACTGGCCCTGATCATATACCAGCAAAATATATCAAACTCACGGCAGACGTAATTGCATCGCCACTAACCCACATTCTTAACGAATACATATCATCTAATTCCTTTCCATCCGCATGGAAGATTGCACGCGTGTCACCGATCCCCACCCAGCGAAAATGATCACTACAGACCAATAGCGATATTGCCAGTGTTATCAAAGATATATGAAAGATTAGTCCTAATCCAACTCCTCGAGTACGTGAATGCTCATCAAATACTCAACAATAACATTTCTGGATTCCGTAAAGGGCATTCAACCACAGCAGTATTATTACGCATTAGAGATGATATCATTCGCGCCATGAAAAAAGGAGAAATCCCTTTGATAGCTTTTGCAGACTTTTCGAAAGCCTTTGACACGGTAGACTATTCTATGATTTGAAAAAACTCCATGCTATTGGTTTTTCACGCGATACACTTACCTGGGTTGCCAACTATCTAAGTAACAGAGAGCAATTCGTCCAAGTAAATGACAAGCAATCAAGTAAACTAATTGTGCGATTTGGTGTCCCACAGGGGTCCATCCTCGGACCCGTTCTTTTCAACCTTTATGTGAACGACTTACAGGAAGACTGTAACTGCTCATGCTTTCAATATGCAGATGACACTACCATCCATGATCACTGTCTCCCTAAAGACCTCACAGCTTGCGCCGAAAACATGAATAACACCATGTCAGCAGTAGAGAACTGGGCAAGTAAATGTAACCTACTTTTAAATAGTAAGAAGACCAAGCAAATGCTAGTATCCACACAGCCTTTATCCCGAATCCACAACCTAGGATCTTACATTCCACCAGTAATTGCCACTGGGGAAAACCTTGAAAGGGTATCAACTTTCAAACTCTTAGGCACACACATTACTGAGAATCTAAAATGGAATGAACAAACGAAACAAACAATATCATCTTGCTATGGAGTGCTATCAATTTTGCGGAAACTGAAAAATCTTGCCCCCTTTCATGTAGAGAAACAATTGGCAGAAAGCCTTGTTCTCTCAAAGATCAATTATAACGATGTGGTTCACTACCCAATACCAGCCTATCTCAACAAAAAACTCCAGCGTGTTCAAATTGTCACGGCCAGTTTTGTCTACAACAGATACTGCAGAGAAGTGGACGTTCTATCACTTGGATGGCTCCCATTGACTGAGCGAACACAATACCATCTTCTTCGCTCAGCACATAAAGCCATTTGGGACCCCAATTGGCCCGAGTATTCCAAGTTGAATATACGGAATACGAGTAGAGCTTTACGATCTAGCTCCTCGATAACGCTGGAAATTCCACTAGAGACAGGAACGTTTCAAGATAGCTGTGCTAAATTATTTAATGAACTTGACCCGACATTAAGAAATGAAAGCAACATTAATATGTTTACAAATAATCTAAAACGAGTTTTATTTACTAAAGCAAAGCAGAGACTTGAATCCACTTAGATACGGACATATATATGTGTATATATTTAAGTAATTTTACAGTTATGAGCATTAGTTTTGAACTTATAAACATTAGTATAGGTACTATTAAGCATAGTTATAAGTACTATTTTATACTTGATTTTTTCCTGTTTACCAATCTATTTATTTGCAACTGAAGATGTAGAGCTACCACGTAGAGATGCTTCATTAAATCGTTATTATTATTATTATTATTATTATTATTATTATTATTATTATTATTATTATTATTATTATTATTATTATTATTATTATTATTATTATTATTATTATTATTATTATTATGTTTTTGAATAGCCGTTTTTTTTCTCAGTGACGGCCAGTAGCGCTTTGGCTTCTCCTACCAACATTTGTTAGGATTATATGATTCAACACTACAGTTTCTTCAAAAATATCAATCTTCTTGTACTACTTTACTCAGCACTTTGCGCAGTAGTGTCTCACTTTCCATGAGCACTGTCTTCTGCATGGTTCTCACGACCCATCTGGCATCCTTCTCATGTGGTATCAGCTTCTTGATTTGTTGCTGTAGTTTCTTGATACCACCTCCAAGACATCCTATTACCAGTGGTATTATCTCTACATGGAATCCCAGTCGCTTCTCTCTTGTTTCAAACGCTAACTGCTGGTACTTGTTCAACTTTTCCCGATGTTTTGCTTCGATGTTTTGTTCCTGAGGACATGCCATGTCCACCAGCCAAATATGTTTCCCATCCCTGTCCTCCAGTGTGAGGTCTGGTCTCCTAGATTTATTATATTTCCTCAGTTTATATTCAAAATCCCACACCATCTTAAACTTGTCATTCTCTACAACATGCCCTTTCACCCAACGCTGTTGGTACCACAGTGCTCCTTCCTCTATAATCCCATGTTGCTTACCCCATTGCACCGCTAGCACCATCAATGCACTGTTATGTCTCCTCACATACTCTGTCCCTGCTAATACTATGCATCCTGCCAAGAGATGTTGGACAGTCTCATCGTACTGTCCACATAACCTACACAATACCGATTCAACGTTTAGTCCTCTCATCCCCTTCCATTTTCTTGTCTCGATCATCTGTTCTTGCATATTTACTATCGCTGCAGTCTTCTTAGGGTCGAGATTACATTTAAGCCATTCACTACATTCCAATTCCTGGTCCTTATAGACCTTGCTTTGCATTTCCTTCTTCATATATTCAGACTTTTTGTTGTTTTCCATTCCTTTCTTCAGTCCTTCCTTCAGCTTCCTCCAACCAGTTTTCCAGGGGCCAATCATACTCTCTCCGTTCATCGTAACTCCTTTTTCATTAAAGGTTACCTCCAATCCACACTCCGCTAACGTCTGTTCTGCTTCACGTTTCACTGAGCAATACTCATCATCGTACTCTCTCTTCCATACTACTGCAATCCATCTACTCTCTGACATTGACATGTAAGTCGCAATTCTGACCTTTGTTTCCTGATATACTTCTCTCAGGCTCTTTAATCCTCGTCCTCCCACCTGCCTTTTCATGTATAGTCTCTCGTCACTGGATTGCCTACCAAGCATGTTCTTCAACCTCAGTTCCTTCTTCAAGGTCATATCTAGTTCCCTTAAATCTGCTTTGGAGAATTTACAAACATTCATGGGGTATCCTGCTACTGGTATCACTCTGCAGTTAATTGCTCTTATCATGTTCCTGTCATACAGTTCTAGTTCAGTTAACATTTTCACTCGTTTCTCCATCTCCAGTACAACTCTTTCCAAAACTTTCTCTTTCTTGTTTTTTTCAGCCTGCTCTATGCCTAGGAATTTGTAGTGCTCGTTTTTTTCCGGGTCGAGCGTTTTCATCCTTTCTTGCAGTACTTCCATGCCATCACCTTTCACCATCTTACCGTGGTCGAATACAATCTCTGCACATTTCTTAACTCCGTAACATGCACCTGTGTCGTCGCTAGCTTTAACGATCATCTCATTCACGGCACTCAATAGCTCGTGGCTTTCCTGGTACATTTTCAGATCGTCAACAAATAAGCTGTGCGTTCGCTTTACTGTACGATGTCCAGGCGGTCCCATTCTATATCCTCTTGTCTCACTGAGAAGCATACCAATTGGCACTTCTGATAGACAGAACCCTACTGGCGAGTAGCTGTCACCTTGTAGAAATCCACATGATATTTGTATCCATCTGCTCGTCATCTTCCTTCCATCTATATTCACCTCCAGTTTCGTCTTCCAATTCTGCATTAGCCTCTCTATCACCTTTATGACATCTTCAGGGATCCTCATCCACCGGTATACTCTCAGCATCCAGTCATGGTGTACTTTGTCGTATGCCTTCGTATAATCATAGAAAGCTACTGCAAGATTACGACGATGTTCTCTCGCCTCATCCGTTATACACTTGTCAATCAGCAGCTGGTCTACAGTTCCCAGTACTCCTTCCATCGCTCCAAGCTGGCCTTCATCCCAGATGTTATTACTCTCCGCATGCTCCTTCATGTACCTTCCCATCATTCCAGTGTAAATCTTGTAGGACGTGTTTAAGCATGTGATTGGACGATAATCTCCTGCAGGACTCAGATCTTCCGTTTTTGGCGACAATACAGATCTACCAAATGTAAGCCATCTTGGTATTCTGTCGACTTCTTGTTTCCATGTAACCATCGCTCTACGGAGCGCATCCCATGCTTCTTTAAATTTTTTCCACCAAAAATTTTGGATACCGTCGATACCTGGTGCTGACCAATTCTTTCTTCTCTTCACCACCTTCGCCAGGTCTTCTCTTGTTACTACAAACTCTTTTACGTCTTGCACTTTTTCCTTCAGCTTCTGTTCCACCACTTTCATCCATGGCTGCTCCGGAGTCTTCTTCTCGTCTTCCCAGATTCCTCCCCAAAAATCAACAAACTTCTCCATTGGAGGAACTTCTCCATGAAATATTTTTGTCCCCTTGCCCTTCCTGTAGAATCCTCCTTCGTCTGCTGCAAACATGGCATTATTCTTTATCCTCTTCGCTCTCGTAGACATTTTGTCGAGTTTAACTTTCTTATTTCTCAATTCATCCAACCATCCCTCCTTCGCCGCTCTCAAGTTGTCACTTCTGATTCTCCCTCCTTCTATCCTTGTCCCAATCTCTTTCAACAATCTTCTTTCTCTCTTTGTTGGTTTACGTCTCATCTTCCTTCGATGCAACTCATTCGCTGTTCGTGCAATTAATTGCCTTAACTGCTTTATCTGATGCCTTAGCTTTCTCTCACTCCTATTCCCACCAGGCACCACTCGACCAGCTTCTTTCTTCTTAACTCCAGTCATCTTCGCAACTGCCTTACCCATAGCATATACTGTGTCTGTGATCTTCATGATGTCGTTCGCTTCTTTCAGTTCTACACTCAAAATATTATTTGCACTCTTTTCTATTGCTGACGTCAATCTCAACTTCGGTAGCTTCTCTCTGGTTTCAATGGTCTCCATCGTTGTTGGAACTAGTTGTTGCAGCTCCATCCTGAACAATCTTTCAAGTTCAATATCGCTTTCCAGGATTGTTATCACTTCCTCTGTATTTCCACTTTCAGTCTCGTCCTGTGCATTGTCTTCCACCATCGGCTCAATTTCTACCCCTCCGTTGTCTGCAGCTACTTCCTCTTCTCCTGATTGTATTCTCCTAATATCAATTTCACTTTCTTGTCTCTTTCTGACAAGTACTAGATTAGCAATCTCTTTTTCCTGTTTGAATCTAGCTGCATTGTCCCGTAGTTTCTGCTCATTTGCATTACGGTATTCGTTGAATTCAGCGTTCCACCTATTCTTAACCCTGCGCATAAAACCCTTTCCATTCTGCCTCTCCTCCATGTCAATCTCTACCAGCCTCACTTTCATCTCTGTTGTCCAAGTTAACGGGTTCTCTGTGTTCTCAGTTGGTTCATGTCTTTCTTCACTATTCTCGTTCCTTCCATCATTTCGTGACCTTTCCCATCTTTCAATCTCAGCCATCACCGTGCCCTCTTTCTTGAAACGATTGGCGTTGTCGCGCAAGTTCTGTGTTGTTGTTTCCACTTTTGTACTGGATTCCTGCCTCCATCTATCTCTCACTCGTACCATGAAGCCTCTCCCATGTTCTCGCTCCTCAATATCTATCTTCACTAATTTCACCTTCTCGTCAAATGTCCAAACAGACTCGATATTTCGATTCTGTACGTTGATACTCACTGGTACTTCTTCTATGTCCTCAGCCGTAACTGCTTCTGTATTGTGACCTGAAGTACCTGGTTGTTGTATGTTATGGTTCCGATAATCATGATCAGTATTTTCCATATTGTTCCCACGAGCATCGCACGGGTTATATAAGTCCATCCGAGGTTGCCCGGCACTTCGGATAAGGCACTGTTACCTCGCAGGGGTGCCACTCCTGCGGGTGTACGTGTACGACTGCCTTACGTGTCAGCCATTCATCTCATTGGCACGTGACTCCACCGTGAGATTACGAGTTGAACTGAGTTGTCTGGTTCAACCTACCAGATGTCGTAACCCTGACAAGGGTGGCTTTGGGGTTGCTAATACTTGCCAAAGGTACTACCCTAGACTCTGGAGGGCGGGAGCGTCCAAGTTCCCGTAGTAGGCTGCAGCCCATGCCGGTCCTACCCCATGCCCATATTATTATTATTATTATTATTATTATTATTATTATTATTATTATTATTATTATTATTATTATTATTATTATTATTATTATTATTATTATTATTATTATTATTATTATTATTATTATTATTATTATTATTATAATAGCAGAGCCGTTCAGACGCGCTCTGTACATGTCTACAGTTTTATCGAAAATTTCTTACTTGAATCACGTTGAATTTCCAAAATTTTATATCTAACAAGTATATAGTAGTTTAATCATGATTCGTGCAAGTTTTATTGGTATGTTGCTGATTGGAGTCGTGTGTTCATTCTGTGAAAAAGATTTTGTCACGCTTGGCCGACATTCGTGGCGATGTAAACAACGAGTTCATCCAGGCGAACAAGATGATTCCGTCAATAATACAGCGAGGCGAACGCCTGTCACGAACTCGCCTAATGTTATTATCTCAAGCCATAATGTGGTAAAGTGTTGCTGTGGTAAAATATGTAAAGGTGCGCGTGGTCTTAAGATGCATCAACGCAGTTGTAGAGTTGTAGATGGCTTAAACCGCGAACTGTACGAAGACCTGGAAGAACAAATTGGCGATTACACCGCGGATATCACTGACAATGATCAACCAGCATCTAACACGACACCTATAGTTAACGAGGAAGATGCTCCTACTTTAAAATCTGGTATAAGACTTCCTAAAAGTAATTCTGAATGGTCAACGGCTAACGAATATTTTAAATTTGCTCTTCAAGCAAATGAGCCAATCACATCACAAGATTTAAATTCAAATATTAAGCTACTAAATGACATTATATACAAATATTTTGGTCAGAACTTTGATTATGCTGAATCAGTACCCGACAGTTCTCTGGTAAATAAGTATAAGGAATATACAGTCAAAGATTTAAAGAAAGCTCTAAAAACTCTCAAATCATCAACTAATGCTGAACCGAACGAAATCAAATATGTGTCACATGCATTGCGTGATAAGCTCCGTGCAAATAACAACAGCCAGTCGAGTGAGCCAAGTCTAGACAACAGCCAATCGTTCAATCATGACAAATACATTGGCAAGAATTTCTGGGGTTACGTTAAAAACATATTAAACAAGAAGGACGCTGTACTTCCATCTTTCAACATGACCGAATGCCTCTCTTACTTCACTAAAACCCTTGCTGCAATTCATCCTAACAAACTGTTTAACATTCCCAGCTGGATTCCTAGGTTATCTGAGCCAGAAATTCAATTTGACCTTGACCCACCATCATATCAACAAGTCACGAATATAATACGTAAAATGAAAGCATCTGGTTCCCCGTGTCCCCTTGATCAGCTCTCCATTATCTGTTTCAAACGTTGTCCTTTTCTTAGAACTTATTTAACTGACCTTATACGTGCTGTCTGGTTGTCCGGGAGCATCCCCTCCGAGTGGAAGAAAGCTTGCACAATATTAATCCATAAGAAGGGCGAAGCTGAACCATCCAATTTCCGACCTATTACACTCGAAAGCATTCCCTTAAAAGTGTTTACTTCATGTCTACGCAACGCAATGTACTCATTCCTTACCGCCAATAACTTTATAGAACATAACATACAAAAAGGCTTCACACCTAATATGTCTGGCACCTTAGAACACACAGCTCAAATGGCCAACATTATCAACAAAGCACGGATTAAGCAACGCTCTGTTGTCATCACCCTACTTGACCTCAAGAATGCTTTTGGCGAAGTTCACCACAACCTAATCCAATCCGTTCTCGAGTACCACCACATCCCTGACCACATAAAATTAGTTATAGAGAGTTTGTATAAAGATTTTAAGACCTCAATAATCACACCTGAATTCCGTACTCCGTTCATAACTGTTGGCCGTGGTGTATTGCAAGGCGATTGTCTCAGTCCTCTTCTATTTAATATGTGTTTTAACACCTTTATTCAACATATCAAAGATGAGAAGTATCGTCAATTTGGTTTCTCCTTCCAATTTATAAATCCCATCCACTGGTTTCAGTTTGCCGATGACGCTGCCGTAATAACTAGTCAAGAAAAAGAAAACCAACATCTTTTGAACCGTTTCGCTATTTGGTGCAAATGGTCCAGCATGATTATCCGGGTTGATAAATGTAGTTCCTTTGGCATTAAAAAAGCTGTAACAAAATCTATCCAATACCTACCTAAACTCCTTATTGGCAACCAGCTAATTCCAGCTACCAAAATTGGAGAATGTTTTCGATATCTTGGGAGATATTTTGATTTTAAGATGACAGATCAGCAACATAAATCTGAACTTACCACGCTCATTGACGAACTAATGACTGATATTGACTCGAAGCCACTCCACCCAAAAAATAAAATCCTACTGTACACTCGCTTTGTTTTATCCAAAATCTCTTGGCATTTCACCGTTACTTCTCTGTCAAAAACTTGGATATCAGAAAATATCGACTCCGTAGTGAACAGTTACATTCGGAAGTGGCTTGAAATACCAATATCGGGAACATTAAGTACCGTTTTCTTAACCCGAAACAAATTCGGCCTTAGTATTTGTCCGCCATCAGTCAAATTCACCCAATGCCAAACAGTACTTCGAACAGCTCTTAAAACATCTCCCAACAAACAGATCAATGAACTATGGAAGTCAACCAGCAACAGCTCAAACATCCAGTATGACGTCTATACCTCTACCAAACAAGTTCTTAAAGATTTTCGCTCTGAGCACGAGGATAGACTTCATAACCATCTAATCTGTCAAGGCTCGTTTTTCACTAACATCACAAAGTTCTCCTTCTCTCAATTAACGAAGTTATGGTGCGCGGCTGAATCTAAACTACCTAAGAATATCTTCAATTTTACGATACGTTACATGAATAACTCTCTACCAACACGCCAAAACCTTGCAAGATGGGGTATATCACCAACACCGGATTGTTCCCTTTGTCTAGGACCAGAAACTCTACTCCACGTCGTAGCAGGTTGCCAATCGTATCTCGAAAGGTTTACGTGGAGACATGATTCAATTTTGAACTTCCTTGCGTCAAACCTAAGGACGGTCAGCGGTTCAAATCTCTATGTCGATCTTCCGGGATACAAAAGTCCATCCATATTAACCGGCGACTCATACCGTCCAGACTTGCTCCTGACAACAACTAGTGGATGCTTATACATTGTTGAACTAACTGCTGGTTTTGAATCTAATCTTCAAAAGAATGTGGAACGTAAAAAAACTAAATATTTAGAATTAATTAGAGAACAAAGGAAATTATTTATATCCGTAAAATTTATAAATTTATCAATTAGCTCTCTTGGTGTCTTTGCGAAAGAATGTTCAACATTTCTAAAAATGCTAAATGATCTTCATTTTGACAAAGTTCACCAAAACTATTGTGTGAAACGAATGACGACAATTGCCATCAGAACTACATATTATATATTCTGTTGCCGAAATACGGAATGGACAAACCCAGATTTATTAACTTTTTAATGTTGTATTGTATAAGTTTGTTATGTGTTTTTATAGTTATATATTACAGTATACCATCGATTCAAGTAGCCGGTTGTAAATTACCTTAATAAGTGAGATTTACAATTGTATATGTAAGAACTAAATTTATCAATAAAGTTTCCATTACCACTGGAGTGAAGCAAGGCTGCGTCATTGCCCCAACACTCTTTTCCATCTACCTCGATGCTGTCCTCCATTTAGCTCCTAGCGAACCACCTTAAGGGATCCCCATCAGATATCGTACCGACGGCAACGTGTTCAACCTCGCACGTTTGAAGGCAAAAACCAAGACCACGTCAATTGTTGTCAGGGAGCTTCAGTATGCAGATGACGCAAAAGCTGGCGCTCTTACAGAAAAGGGCTGCAGATCACAACCGATGCGTTTACCGAGGCATACGGAAAGTTAGGTCTTCAAGTGAACACCAAGCAGACAAAAGTACTTCACCAGCCTGTCCCAACTCCCCAGCAACAACAAGACCTACCCCCTGCAATATGGCAAAACGCTCGAGAACGTGTAGCACTTCACCTACCTCGGCTGTGTTGAACAAGAAGGTGATCATCGATGAGGATGTTCAACGCCGTCTGGGATGTGCCAGCATGTCCTTTGGAAGGCTCCAATAGCGTGTCTTCGAAGAGTGAGATCTAACACAGAACACTAAGCTGTTGGTGTACAAAGCTGTCATCATACGTTGTATGGAGCTGAAGCGTGGACGACTTATCGACGCCATCTCAAGGGCCTGGAGAAGTATCGTCAGCGGTGTCTGAGAAGAATTCTTAATATCTCCTGGGAGGGATCGTCAGACTAACACTCGTGTCCTTGAGGAAGCAAACACAACCAGCATCGAAGCCCTCATAATACGTTGTCAGTTGCGATGGGATGGGCATGTTGCCCGTATGAATGCCTCTCGTCTCCCAAAACAGATTTTCTATTCGGAATTGGAGCAGGGCAAAGGATCCCGCGGGGGCCAGTTGAAACGCTATAAGGACCTCCTCAAGGCTAACCTTAAGAAGTGTGTTATAGACCCAAACACCTGGGAAGGCCTCGCCCAAGGTCGCTCCCAGTGGAGACAGAGATGTCACTCGGGCGTTGAAACCTTCGAGTCTAATCGTAGAAGGGATCAAGAAGAAAAGCGTCAGCACAGGAAAGATCGAGCGGCAGATCTTGCCCGAGGTGCCCGCCTACAGCAGTCTACGTCTGTGATCTTGCGGAAAACCTTGTGCGTCCAGGATTGGCTTGGTAAGCCACAAAAGAATGCACAACTGCAGATGAGGATGGTGTCCTGACGAGGCTATCATACTCGTTCACGAGGGATTGCCAAAGAAGAAAGAAGAAGCAGTTGATACAATGCAAATAACGATCAGAATATCGGCGGGCGGCGCGGTCACCTGCAACCAGCAGTATGAAAATGAAAGTTCATACTGCTGGTTGCAGCCCAAGCAATAACCCATTCAATTTTGGTTGAATTTGGTTGAAATTTAAATGAGAAACTAATAAAAATCTGACCATAAGATTCCCCATGTAGAAGAAAATGTTTGATTGCGCTCATTATCCTTTTTTTGCAAACATTTTTGCCTAATTTTGGTACGAGTGCAATCAAGCATTTCATTCATACATGTGTTGGTCTTGTGAGCTAGCCTGGTTAGCGGGATGGCTCGTCTCCTTTTTAAACATCTTTTACTACCCGCTGGCGGAAGTATATACAGTCTCTGAGTGCCCTCTTGTTCTATATACTTTAGAAAGATATGGACACTTTTAATCTAGTAATTTCCGGCACTTGACTTACCTCTTGCAGCCGAGACCCTTACCCTAAGGCAAACAGCCCCTAGAAGGTCTATAAGGCATAATAAATGTAAAGTAACTTAAAATTTTCTTACCGAAGGTAAAAGATTTTCTAGCGGGCAGCACAGTCCCTTATTTTGATTTCTAAAACAAACAGAAGCAAAAAATAATACGCCAAAGAAAAACGAGATTTTATTCTTCTTACCTCTACGCTCTTCTCTCGCCTTCTTTATAGGTTAAATTAGATAGGATATGTTCCTTCCTTCCTTCCTTCTTTCTTTCTTTCTTTCTTTCTTTCTTTCTTTCTTTCTTTCTTTCTTTCTTTCTTTCTTTCTTTCTTTCTTTCTTTCTTTCTTTCTTTCTTTCTTTCTTTCTTTCTTTCTTTCTTTCTTTCATTCTTTCATTCCTTCCTTCCTTCTTTCTTTCTTTCTTTCGTTCCTTCCTTCGCTCCTTCCCTCCTTCCTTCCGTCCTTCCTTCCTTCCCTCCCTCCCTCCCTCCCTCCCTCCCTCCCTCCCTCCCTTCACTCATTTCTTGACCCCTCCCTCCATCCCGTCTATCCTTCCTTCCCCCGTACCAAGAAAATCAGAAATCCCTTTGCTTTCTTCTTTACCCCTTCCAATTCCTCCCCGTTCTTTTACGGACAATGTGTCTATTTTGTCTGTTTGCTCGCCTAATCCAAACTACAATACCTCTGTTGACGAATCCATGCTCCCTAAACGAAAATAAAAAAATAAAGCTCAGAACGAAACTTGGAGATAGATGAAAAACTAAACAAAAATGGCCGAACTTGACAAAATCATAAGCAAATACTAAAATACTTTCAAAAAGATCATCATTTAATTGTCGCTGCGTGGATTTCTGCATATATCGTCAGTTACTCTATACTTTTGTCGCCGGAATAAGCTGTAACGGGTTTACGTCTAGGTATTTGATGACGAATCGGAATTCTGTCGATTCTATTCGAAATTTCTGTCGACGGACCGGATAACTTCGAATTTCTATTCCGACTGAATTCTGTTTTAATTTCTGAGAGAGCTTTTACATGAGCCCGGTCTAAAATCGGACCGGCCTGAATTTTGCATTTCGGTTTTAGTTTGCACGAGGCCGGCCTTGAAATAACAATGGCTTGGTTCCCCTGTTGCTTCAAGATTCGTGTCAATTGTCTTCCAGCTCGTTATCGCCAGTGAAACATTATTTCATGTGGATTTGACACCGATCTCATTTAAAACAACGTATTGAGTTAAAAAGCTGTTTTTCGTAGCCCAAATCGGTACGAATTGGACTTATATTCTCTTTACATGGAAAACTGGCTTTAAAATTTCAGTTCGGTCTAGGTTCGCAACCTGAAATTAATTACGCCGGCGTGAACTGAATCTCAGGCTGGACTCATGAAAACGATCTAAAGGAAAAACACTACAACCGACCTAAAGTCAGTCTGGCCTGAGTTCGGGCCGACCTCATGTAAACACCCCCTGAGTGAATGAGGAGTGTGGGCTTAAAGTGACTATATGAAGCGAAAAACTTTTTAGGGGTTTGGAACAGGTTAGCATGACAGGAGCATTCACTGAAAATTCCAAGCAAACTTGCCGCATGGTCTTTGAGTTATAACCCGGCCTCAACATTTGCCATGGCTTTTCCATTTTTGAAGAAATTAGGGCCTGTGATAAACGGCGTATTTTCTATGCGCCGTATAAAGTATGAGAATTAAGTTCATGAAAAATACGCCGTTTGTAACCATTAAATACGGCATTTGCATTAAGTTCGACAGAGCCTTTAAATACGAGCCCGGTCGTATAATACGAGTCAACTACGGTGTTGATGCAGACGGCGTACTTTTCATACGCCGAATAAAATACAAACATTAATTATAATACACCTCCTACCCATTTCATTGTATTCTTGAGAAAAGGAGTGATAAATAAAGACAATACATTGTTAAACTGAGACTAAATTGATAACTAAAGATAATTACCACATCTGCTCCTACTAGTTGTTTGGTTAACTTCTTCAACGTTTGCACTATTAATTGATACTTGATCTAGAGGATTAAAAAGGAATAAACAAGAAAAGAAAAAGACCATGACCATGACCATGACCATGACCATGACCATAACATCCACCACAAATGCGTTTATAACCGAAATAAAAAAAATAAGAAAAACCCACAATATAATATACAGAAATCAACCTCACATGTATTTGCTCTTCGTACGGCTTGTTCCAAAGAGGAGTAACAGCATTACGTAACCTGAAAAAACCCCAGTAAGTACAACCAATTCACAAAATGCCTCATGGTCTCATAACTTCAAATGAAAATACATATATAAGCAACCTCCTTCCCAGAGCGACAAAAGGCCCTGGCCTCAGCTGGTGGACACTGCATTTTTATTGGTTGATTGCTTTTCTTAAACATTCCCCGTGAAACATATTTACGCATAGTTTTGTGCCAGTTATGATCAAATTTAGCTTCAGCGGGACCGCCAACGCGACCAATGGGACAGCCATTACAATGAGCTTCTCCCAAAGGACTTAACAAATAAAACATAAAGCTCCGTGCATACGTACTCTTATAAAGGCACGTTTGACGTCATTTGAACACGAAAGAAGTTGAGTGCTCAAATGACGTCTAACATACCTTTATAAGAGTACATATGCACAGGAGCGGTATGTTTTATTTGTTTTATAAAATAAGAGAAAAAATCAAACTAAAAGTGAGGTAGTTTAGGATTTTGGCGGGCTTTTCCGGCCAGCTGACGCCATTCTACGTCATTCATGATCTATGTTCTCTTATAAATGCACGGAGCCCAGCCAATCAGAGCGTGCGTAGAGGGCACCTTATTTTATAATGCCCATTATTCAGAATTATTTTGCAGACTAAAGTAAATTGCTAATTTATTACACCCAGTATTGCTGGGTGCTGTGACCAGCCGATGCCAGGGCCTTTTCCCGCCATCTCAATTTCAAAAATGGCCCTGGGAACGAGGTTGACATATAAATTGAAACGAGTTCAATGTCCAAATCATCCTTGTAAGCAACATACGGTTTTCCCTGACATCCTTATCATTTAACGAATAGGAGTAGATAACCCCCCACATCCACCGTAACAAAGGGGTGCCGCCTCATTAATATCCAGCGTGCGTCACGCATGACGAACGCGTATGTAGCGGACCTTTAAATGCTATATGTGGGGGTTATTTACTGAGAGTTGCTGTTCAGCTATTCCAGCGGTATAGCCGAAAAATGTGAATTTGTCATACTTCTATCTTATTTTAACCAAATTTTCCACATGCCAACCTCATTGTCTCATGTCCTTGAAACTTGAAATTACAAATGGCTTACTACAAGCACTTTCGTCTTCAAACTCGAGGACCACACTTTCAATTTTCATGCAGTCAGCCAAATATTGAAAGCGACTTTCCATGCAAGCGAACAGCCAAAAACGAGCAAGCGATGAAGAAGGACGAAGAATCGTTATCAACTAAACTTTAAAAATACTTGGACTGCATTTTGACTTCCCTTCGTAACTAGATCTTCAAGTTTTTAATGTTTTTTATCACAAAAAAGGTTCCAAGCTTCCCTGTAAGACTGCCTGTCGGCAGTTGTTTACTGTCGAACGATAAACTTTGGACTTTTGAATATCACGTGAACGTCATCTCGATTACGCAACTTAATTCAATTATATTTATTTAATTTATATAATTATGTAACAAAAAAATAAATACGTTATTTACCGTTTCGGTCGGTCCGTATAGAAAAATATTTGCCCTCGGTCTCAAAAATGTCCCTCGGGCAAATATTTTTCTATACGGACCTCCCAGCCGGTAAATAACATATATTTATTTTTCCCAGGTCCGTAACTGCAGGTCCGTAACAAAAATGCCGTCTTCTGATTGGCTAAATACGAGGTCCGTATCACACAAGTACGGACCTCTCGTTTTTCCCGCCAAAACTAATATGGGGGTGAAAAACAGTTTTCAAACCAAAGAAGTGCTGAAAATGTACTCCGACGATAGTGAACATAGCGAGAGCGAATTTTATTATCCCCAAGACGACGTCCCAAGCACAAGTGCTGGAAATTTAGTCTATTCAGACCCAAATGCGAACGAAAACGGGTGTTACAATGGCAGCGATATTGACATCCAAAATTATATTGAGAGTCAACGACCGGAAAACACGAAGAAGAAAACGGGATACGATATAAATGTCCTTACCAGGTACTTTTTGTCTATCAATAAAGTACGAGAAATTCAAACCATACCTGCCAAGGAATTAAACTTACTCCTCGCCAAATTTTTCGTTAACGCTCGCAAGAAAAATGGCGATGTTTACGAGCCTTCGTCTCTCACAGCTTTTCAGAGAAGTTTACAACGTTATCTGAATGACAAAAGTTCAAACCTGAACATTTTTCAAGACCAAGAGTTCTCGAAGTCTCGAGAAGTTCTTCTGGCCAGAAAACGGCAACTGGTACAACAACACGCCAAAGGAAACCGTCCGCAAGCAGCAAGAGAACTCACGAAATCCGAAGAAGACCTTCTGTTTCAACGTGGCTTGTTTGGTGACCACGACCCTGAAGTACTCCAACGGACAGTCTGGTGGGTTCTCGCCCTTCATTTTGGTTTTAGGGCTCGCGATGAAGCAAGGAGACTCAAATGGGGCGATATCACAGTCGGTAAAGACACAGAAACTGGCAATGAAATGCTCATATGGCACGCTGAACGAGGCTCCAAAACACGGCATGGTGATGGTCAACATCGAAGAGCTTTTAAACCTACTGCTCAAGCAACCGATAATAAACGTTGTCCAGTTAAACTGTACAAATCATTCGCTGCCCACCGTCCAACCGAAATGAAGCAGCAAGATTCGCCTTTCTTCTTGGCTGTAAACCGCCGACGAAAACCAGAATCCGAAGTTTGGTATATGAAGGGGCCGCTCGGAAAAAACGAGATTGGAAAATTCCTCGTTAAAGCTGCAAAAGCTGCAAATTTGCCGGGGAATATCACCAACCACTCTGTGAGAAAAACGTGTATTTCGAGGCTAATGGATGCCGATGTGCCAGAGAATTACGTCGCCCAACTAAGTGGCCACAAGAACTTAAAGAGCTTGGATTCATACAAGTCGGCTTCGACCAGTCACCAACGAAAAATGTCCATGGTTTTAAGTCGTTCCTCTACTTCTCTCTTGACATCTTCCGCTTCAACTTCACAACTACCACAACATCAAGTCACGGCATTTTCACCTTCATCGTCTTTCCAACAGCAAGATATTTCGCTTTGTAAACGGTCAGCTATCGACGGTATGTTTTCAGGGGCAAACATTGGGAAAATCGAAAGATTTTCCTTCAATTTTTACACCAACGACAATCAAGACAAAAATCCAACATCAGTGCCAGCTAAGAAGCGAAAAGTGATCATCAGCGATGACTCGGACTCGGACTGATTTGTTTCCTTCTTTTTTCTTTTGTTGTACATTAAATACAAGTAATGTTATTGAAAATTTAAACTTAGTTGCTGCCCCTCGAGGTCTCTTTTGCTTTGGAACGAAGAACGAACACGCTAGTTTAGTCATGTGACTCACTTCCATATTTGGCATTGCCGTTCTGAATAATAAATGTTTGACTTGTAACAATTATTTTGTTTTAATGTGGGAAAAATAAATAAGTTATTTACCAAACATTGTCGGTCCGTACTGGAAAAATATTGCCCTCGGTCTTGACTGTACGGAGCTCGGCCTGCGGCCTCGTTCCGCACAGTCAAGACCTCGGGCAATATTTTTCCAGTACGGACCTCCAGTTTGGTAAATAACATATATATCTTTCAGCGCTTTCGCTGCATGATGTAAACTAACGTGGTCCGTGTCTAAATTAAAAGCTAAAGCGATGCCAACAGGATGGCGTACATAACCACACAAAACACAAGATTTTTAATACGTTCTTCATCACGCTGAATATTAAGATAAAGGGAAGATAAGGGGAAGATAAGGAAGATAAAGAAAAAATAAGGAAGATAAGTGGAAGATAAGGAAGATAAAGGGAGATATGGAAGAGAAGGAAGAGAAGGAGAAGATAAAGGGGAGATAAGGAAGATAAAGGAAAGATAAGGAAGATAAAGGGGGAATAAGGAAGATAAAGGGAAGATAAGGAGAAGATAAAGGGAAGATAAGGAAGATAAGGGGAACATAAGAAAGATAAGGAAGATAAGGAAGATAAGGAGAAGATAAAGGGAAGATAAAGAGAAGATAAGGCGATGATAAGAAAGATAAGGGGAAGACAAGGAAGATAAAGGGAAGATAAGTAAGATAAGAAGATAAGAGGAATATAAGGAAGATAAGTACATAAGGGGTAGATAAAGGGAAGATAAGAAAAGATAAGGGGAAGATAAGGAAGATAAAGGGGATATAACGAAGATAAAGGGCAGATAAGGAAGATAAAGGGAAGATAAGGAAGATAAAGGGAAGATAGGGAAGATAAGGGGATAAGGGGAAGGTAAGGAAGATAAAGGGAAGATAAGGGGGAGATAAAGAAGATAAATGGAAGATAAGGAAGATAAGGAGATGATAAGGAAGATTGAAACTGAAACTGAAACTTTACTTATAGAGAGTTAAAATCACCTGGATAGCAGAAGCTAATCTTATAAGACGAAGATAAGGAAGCTAATCTTAATAAGGGGAAGCTAAGGAAGATAAGGGGAAGACAAGGAAGACAAAGGGAAGCTAAGGGTGAGATAAGAAAGATAAGGAAGATAAGGAAGATAAGTGGAAGATAAAGAAGATAAAGGGAAGATAAGGAAGGTAAGGGGAAATAAGGAAGATGAAGGGAAGATAAGAAGAAGATAAGAGGAAAATAAGGAAGATAACTAGATAAGGGGAAGATAAAGGGAGGATAACAGAAGAGAAGATATGAGGAAGATAAGATGGCAATATTCTTTATTACGCCCTACATCTCCTGAATACCCCCATAAAAGTAATTAAATATGCTACACTATGCAGATATATCCTCTACGTACGTGTGCACTCAGCCATTCCATGGCCAAATAATATTTCGTTTATATATCGCCACTTAAAATCGTTCTGCTTACGGCTTCCCGAATTAATTTCTCATCAACAAGTAAGTTCTTGTCACGACTTCTCGATTTCTTTACACACTAGGGTTAAGTTAGCAATGTTCCTGCGATGACTTAATATATTATCCAAACCTTCCATACGTATTATTAGCAGAATTGGAATAACGCGACGCGACGATAGCCATTCTCTATGGCCACATTCTAGGTGCCCAAACATGTCTCATTGTTTTATTCGCTAATGAGTTTTTAATGAGTTATTATTAATGGATATATACACATGGCTTATACAAATTTTACTAGCAATGCTATTATTATCTTAATACGTCTCCTGAAGACCCTCAACATCAACTAAATATACTACACTATGCAAATACATCCTCTATAATATAATATTTCATTTGTATTTTGACACGTTTTTCTTACGGCGTCTCTAAGTAATTTGTCATCCAAAATCTTAAGTTTTTTTCATAACTTCTCGATTTCATCACATAGCCGAGTAAACTTTTTGAAAGAAAGAATCAAACGGCGTTAAGTTGTAGATCTAGTTAAGTAAAATATTTAAACACCAGTTAACTGATTGATAGGGATGAATAAATTAATATAAGCCCATAAATAGCGACGTCATGAGTCGTCAAAAGATCCACCCGACTCAGAATCCCTCTTCCCTATACTACTAATATGTTTTGCTGATGAAGACGCACTTTTTCTCTAATTTAGTGTAAAAGTATTTTAAAGCATATTATTGGTTACGTGATCAGCAGTACTAGCATGTGATTGTTTGCTTAATTACTTAGCAACAGCAAACCTGATACAGGACTGGGGTTTTTTCCACAAATCTGCAAGGTTTTTTGGTCTGCAAATGCTTTTTTCGTTGACTTTGAATTGATTTAAGCTTTCGAAAACTCTAAACTTAGTCTATTGCTAAAAAAAATATCTAGAATCACGATCTAGAATCCCGAAATCCCACCTTTTTCCAGGTTTGTGCACGTGTAAATTGCTTATCCCATGTTACAAATCATGTCTTAAAACAAGCGTATTTCTTTCCAAAAACGGTAAACCAAATTACATGTTACAAACCTCACAGTAATGTCAAGCTCTGATTCGTCATCGTCCTGACTAGTATTCGACTTTGGCAGTTTGGTTTCGCCAGAGTCATCTATAAACATGGAAGATGCAAACATTCACATGACATCAATTGACAGAACAAATACAAATACATTGTAGTAGGTGAGTGTCCGAGAAATTGAAAGTGTACAAAAAATCGTGAGACAGACAGACAGACAGACAGACAGACAGACAGACAGACAGACAGACAGACAGACAGACAGACAGACAGACAGACAGACAGACAGACAGACAGACAGACAGACAGGCAGGCAGGCAGGCAGGCAGGCAGGCAGGCAGGCAGGCAGGCAGGCAGGCAGGCAGGCAGGCAGGCAGGCAGGCAGGCAGGCAGGCAGGCAGGCAGGCAGGCAGGCAGGCAGGCAGGCAGGCAGGCAGGCAGGCAGGCAGGCAGGCAGGCAGGCAGGCAGACAGACAGACAGACAGACAGACAGACAGACAGACAGACAGACAGGTATATACCTTCTTGCCGTTTCATTTCAACAGGATCTGCCACAGGTTTTGCCACCTGACCATAACAGAAAACAGAAATTAAGTTAAGAATAATGCCGTACACAAACTTTTCGTAATAGTATCTGGATATGCTACAGTATTTCTATATAGTCTAGTGATAACCGTTCTATGCACCGTCCTTTATGATGGCGAGGCATCGCCCACCTAGATGCGACAGGAATGCCACTTGAAATCCTTTCACATGCGGATTACTCGTATACTCGGCAAGACCGCATTCCACATAGATATTCTGGACCGTACAGGAACCCCGAGCATGTTCTCCCTCCTAAGCATCGCCTACGATGACTTGTACGGCATGTACGGCGTATGGAAAATGGGCGTATTCCCAAGGACATCCTCTTCGGACAATTCTTTACTGGTGCCAGGCGTGTAATTAAATCCACCCTGGCAATTGAGAAGCACTGGTAAAAGATTGTGATACCTGGCAGATGCCAAAAGGCAGCAGAAAAAGGAAACACGCTCTCTTCTTCCTCTCGGTCTTCCTGTTGCGTCTGCGCAAACTGCAGTGTTGACTGTCCCAAGTTGGTCAGTACCACTGACCTATAATAAACTGGACTACGGGTCCCCGATACTTTTGTATTACATGAAGTGTCCCCAATTGAACGGCGCCATCTTGTTAGGTCTTCCGACGGCGTAAAGTAGCCCGAAGTGCTGACAACCCACGCCGATAACTCTTTTGAAGCAAAAAATGCTTTGAGAAAGATGTGTACACAGAAATTCAATTATTTTTTAAAGTAAAAAGTTCAAAGACGTTGAAATACATGTGAATAATGGCGTGAAACAAAAGTTCCGTAGAAAATTACAAGCTTTTTTCTTTGCCGTGTTTGCTGTCGAATTAGGCAAGCTCAAAACAATTAAAACATCTTCCCGAATACGAAGAAAACTCAAGAAACAAACAAATACAACATAAAACCATTGTATGTTCAGTTTAGTTGTACTTTTTGCTTACGGACAATCGCTTTTGGCTTTCAAAATGTTTGCCAACTCTCAACTCGTTTTATTTTTTGTAAATTTGGTCCCATGTCCTTTTTAGCCTCATAAGATACGGCTGGCCAAAAGCTGGCCTGTGATTGGTCAATTTCGCGGATCAGACCTAACAAGATGGCGCCTGATGGCGTGTATTTGGGCCATTTTTTCGTGGGGCACCCGTAGTCCAGTTATATAGAGGTCTGTGGTCACTACAGTCGTACTGGGCACTGTGACTTAAGGGCGCATCAGCATTGTCCTTTGGGATATGACTTTATAACAAACGTACTTGCAGGGAGGTGCGTCCAGGATTGATCGCGTAGCGTAACGAGGTGGGTTCGGGGCACTGACCTATATATATATATATATATATATATATATATATATATATATATATATATATATATATATATATATATATATATATAACTGGACTGCGTGCTCCTATTGCCTTTCAGTTCGGAAAAGTGTCCCCAATTTCAATTTCAAAATGGCGGCATTTATGGGTCCTTTTGCTAATGGTGAAGGTCGCTGACCGATACCTAAGATCTCTACACGCGTAAAAACGCACAGCCTGTTGCAAGTTGTCAACAGGGGTGAACATTGTTGTTCGGAACAGCCGTGAACAATGCTGTGCTGCACCCTGTGAACAGTATTGTCAACAGTGCTGTTCATGGCTGTTCGAACAACAATGTTCACGGATGATGAATCAACAGGCGTGAACAATGCTGTTCGAACATTGTTTATCATGCCTGATAACAATCCTGTTTTTACTGTGCCAACAGACGTGAACAATGTTGTTGCAACAGGCTGTATCAGGGATGTTTTCCTGGACGTAAAAAACTCCGGTACGAAAATTTACCCCGGTTGCTTCGAGCCTTCGACAACGAGCAAAGAGCTGGTCTCCTTCGCAGCCGTTCTTATGGCGATCCTATTCTTCGATCCTATTTTTCCTAGGACCGAAGAATAGCACAGGCAGAAAAACGGCTGCGAAGGAGACTAGCAAATCGCAAGCTATCGAAAAACTCGACACAATACAGAAGAAACGGGTTCGAGATGGAGACAAATAAAACTCTGCGACTGAAACAACAGGTATGTAAAAACTTTATTCTGTTTAAACGTACATATCATGTGTTTTAGAACAATGAAAAAAGATATATGTTCTTTTATATGTATAAAAACAAAAACAAAACGTAAACAATGTTAGGGTGCAATATATTTGCTTGCAAGTTGCAACAGTCTTTATTCAAAACCCAAGTTTCTCATTGCCAAACTACTCTGTCCATGAGTTGATCTCCAGGTCGCAGTTTTGAAATTCTCTTCCAAACTATGTTATTTCTATTAAAAGAGAAAAAGAAACAGTTGATTAGTGCCTGGAACTCGTGATTCGTAAACAAATTCTCCAATTTCTATTATTTTTCAGCCACATATGTTGAATGTAAGCAAATTCGTCTTCTAATTAATATATTTTTTCTTGTCTGGCAAAACTGAAATTTACAAAGTGAACTCATGCAGTAATGAAGAAAAACAAATATCAGTTTTTTATAGTTGTAAATTGCTATCAGCTATGAATTATCCCCATGTGAAGCCAGTGCTATAAAGCAAAATACTTACATACATTATATCCTATTATCCTAGCTTCTTGTTATTAGCCCAAGTGCCATTAAGCTATATAAAAAGACAAATATCAAACCTGGTATTTAGTTTCTAATAAATTAAACCTGTTTAATTAAATTGCCAATTAATTAAGGTCTTATTTTTTCATGCATTTACTCACATATACTTACAATAGCATCAATTGTATTTTGTTGCCACATCTGTTAATCAAGCCATGTACTGTATACTGTAAAGAAAGAGAAAACAGAGAACGCATTTAGTTCTTGAAACCTTAGTTGGGATTTTTCTGCCTTAGTGCAATGAATGTTGGTCGACAAAGCTAAATATTTCATTCTTTTCTTGTCTTTTTCCTGAAACATTTCCTGTAAAAACCAAAATATTTTCCTTGCAGCACTGCATCATGTTGTTGTGCAGTGCTGGTGTATTTACATATTTTGTTATGTATTTTTTGCTAAATGCTTATTGTATTTTTTTAACAGAAATTTTGGAGTAATCTTGCAGTCATTTGGCACATCTAAAAGGAAATCTTAGGGGCTGCTTACATGAGTTGACTCAACCAAGCTCCTCTCATCAAAATTTTTCATAATGGCTGCAAGAGAAGTTTAATTTCAGTTCTCTTACAATTATTATGTACACTGATATTAAAGGAATGTTGTTACCTGAACTGAAAGATGAGTCCAAATGGCTACAGGACAGATTAGCATCCTGGAGCATGCTAGCTAGTCCTAAATTTCTTGGGTATCTGATGTAGTATTCCCTGTATTTTAAATAAAAGGACCTTAAATTAGAGTAATGTACTGTGTAGAGCTTTGCAATTAGCTATTTTAATAGTGATGTGTAAATGGTTTTAAGTATTTAATACTGTATTGTGATTTGTGAATTTCTAACATGCAATGTTATAAAAAAATACTTTTGGAAGTTCTCCATGCACACCACCCCACCCCCACCCCCACCTCCTCTATGCATGCATCTAACCTTGGGCCTGATCCATATTTGTTTCTTGCATTATGTGAAATGCAATGCAAAAACATGAAGAAAAAACCCCACACACATATGCACCCTGCCTCCCAATAAGTTGAACAACTATTAACTTCCTTTAATAGAATGGCTGATTTTCTTCCAAATTGAATATAAATAATCTTCCACACCTCATACAAAAATGGCTGGACTGAATTTTATTGTTTGGCATAGTTTGCCAAGGAATCATTTTTAATAGTACATCATGTGAAAAGGCATTGCAACAATTAATATACCCACCTGTCATTTTTGACAAAAATGACAAAAATGTGGTCTATTATGAAGGTGGTCCAAAAACTCAACAAGTGAAATTATTATGGGGGCCACTTTTTAATATGGTCAGCTATGCATGAGCTTGAAGCTACAATGCTCTGATGATTACAGCTCATAATCAGGTAAAAAATATTAAATAGGAATAAAAATCATAGTTGTTACTTCTCATTATGTCAATGAGAAGGGTGACAAAATTTGTCAGAAGAAACTTATTTTCTACTATTAATATATTTCTTACTAAAATATTAAGCATATTAGTTATTTGGATAGTTGACACTCACCTTTATTTAGTTGAAAACAAAACCACTTTGTCTTGGAATAGAAAAAGTTAAAAAAATACTTCTTGCTGCTGACACCATAACTTTTTGTGGAGCAGTCCATCTTTGATTTTACCTTTTATTAACCTCTTTACAATTTTTGTGTTTCTTCGTATTTAAAAAAAACAGCATCCACTTCTTTATAGTTTTCATAATAGCTTTCTGTCAGTCTTCGCCTGTCAAGAAAACTGTCTTTTTTTCATCTTCAAGACACTGTAAATCCACACGGTTTTGGTACGTATTTTCAGCGACAAAAACACTTGCAGAAAGATGCCACAACTTGAAATTAACATTGAACTATTATATTTTTGAAAAGACGTGAAGTGTTGAGTGCTTGAATTGAGAATTCGGCTCTCTTCTGTTCACTTTTCCATGCCAGATATTACTGAAAGCGTTTACTTTGACACTTTCCCCTTTCTTTTATCGCTCACGAACTGATTCGCCAAAATAACCGCGAGAAAATCGCGTGTGCATACTATTTTTGTTCAACAACACTGTTCACGCCTGTTGAAACAACATTGAACAACCATGTGAATCCAACAGTGTTGTTCATGCATGATAGAACAGGTTGTTATGGCACGATGTAGTAACAGTGCTGAACAGCCATGTTATAACGACGGTGAACAATGCTGTTCTAACAGTGTTGTTCTCTCCTGTTCCAACAGCCATGAACAGCTACTGTTGCTTCGTCATTGCTGAACAATGCTGTTGGAACAATGATGAACAATACTGTTGGTTCAACAGTGCTGTTCACGCATGATAGCCGCCTTGTTACAGTGCTGTTCAGCCATCATTGTTGCAACAACCTGTGCTATTTTTGGCTGTGTAGTTCGTGTTGGACATGTTCGGTATTTCGCTTTTCTTACGAAAACTAAGATATTTGCGTCGGATAAACTGTACCTATGTTGTAGCCAGATGAATTATCTTTCTTCCAGTATATTTGATAGCTTCTACAGTGGTTTATTTCTCTCTCAAGAAAACATTCGGAGAAGACATTATAATGCATACGGAAAAAAAATTCAAAATAGCGGCCGCTTATTATGATTTGGACATGTTCGGTATTTCGCATATTTTTGGAAAACTAAGGTATTTGGTCGGATAAACTGTACATATGTTGTAGCAAGGTGAATTATCTTTCTGCCAATATATTTTATAACTCCTACAGTGGATTATTTCTTGAGAAAACGTTCGGAGTAGACGGACAAGGCAAACCTTGTCGAATTTTTGCCAAGTCAGCATAATATCGTCCTGGTCTCGAGTTTGTGTAAACAAATATTTCGGTGGTTTTTCATATATATTTAATATTTATGTTTGTTGCTGAGCGGCCCGGGATGTTTTCATGATAAGAGTAGAGTCTTATTGTAGTTCTGAAATACAATAATAATAATCTTAGACAATTACTGTTGTAGCTTTCTAGCAGTCTGAATTAAAAACGTGCCCGGCTGGCGGTACCGCACGAACACTTCACAACAAAATATAAACAAGACTGTCAATACACATGGTCATGAAAATCTACAAACATTTCGTTTATGAAGTCGCCAGCTCTATAAAGAACCGCTGAAGTTCACGAGAAAATCGTAAAGAAGCGAGGCGTACCAAGGTCTTCTTAAGCCGGTTTTCCACTGGGCGATTTTATTCGCGCGAAGCGACTTTCTGTTGTTCAAATTCAATAGATTTCTGATTAGTTCCAGCTCAGAGCTCATGAGACAAAAGAAAAAGTCGCTTCGCGCGAAAAAAGTCGCCTAGTGGAAAACCGGCTTTAGGGGCTATTTACATGGGAGGCGATATTCCTTGTATTTGGTCAGACAAACAATCCAGCAGGCCTCCTGAGTCGTTCCACAAGAAATTAACAATGACCAACCTGCACGCATTAACTCTTTCCTGTCCGAATTTATTGGTCTTTACTCTTTAGTATTTTGTTCTGGCTAACGCCAGACGATTTTATTCACCTCTGGGGAAGCCCTCGCATGGGAACGATTTATTAATAAAGTAAGAAAATCGATTTCTGTTTACATAAATATTCTTTTTTCCTACGACAAGAACATGTCAGTGGTCGCTACCATTAGCAGAAGGACCCATAAATGGGAGCAGGGAAATCTGTCTGCGCATGCGTCAGCCGCAAGTCTAGTGCGGGTTTTCCACTGGGGTTTTCCAAAGATAATTCAGTGTAAACAAATATGGTTGGATGGCCAGGAAAAGGTTTGCTATTTAATATCGTTTCTTTTCTGCATTTTGAAATGTACAAGGGTCTCGACAAAAGCTACATGCATAGCCTATAATAGAAATTGTAAATAAAATAAAGAAAATACGTGGAATGTCGAAAGTCAAACAATATATTTACAAACGTGTGGCATGTTCAGAACGACAGCCGTATAATATCAGCGACAAACGCATGGTTTCGAAGGCGAAATGAGGGGTCACCGGCAATTTTTAACGGTAAACCTTTACCAGCAATGGGTTCCCATACAACCAGAGAATGAAATCACATGATTTTCGTTTTGGAGCAAAAGGCAAACTTTGCAGAAATTAACAATATTTGCATGTCGTCGCCACACTGAAATTAGTAGCATAGACAAGTGTCAACCTTCATTGTAAGATCTGAGCAAGACAAAAAAACTGATTATATATTTCTATGTACGAACGGAATTATACATAAATTTAGCACCACATTGTGTCAATTAAAAGGTCTAGCTCGACATAAAACAGAATCTAAGTTCGTTTTACAGAGAGCATTAACTAGTAAACAAGTCTTCGGATGAAAGGAATGAATACATAATTTACCTACCGCCGGCAATTTTCCCATTACTAAATACCCCTCAGATATCAAGAGCAGAACTTGGATAAACATGAACCGGTAATTAAATTTTGGAGCAAAGGGCAAATTTTACGATATGGTCGACCAGTCATTCCCCACCGATTTGGCTCAAATGTGGTTTCTCATACCGCCATTGCATCTTCCAATATTTATATAACCTGCCACTTGAAATATCTCCATTCAAATCTCAGAACAAAGTCCGTGTTGCCAGGAAATTATCGACATATGTTAAAGCTCTGGTTAACCGACAGATAGTTAGTAAATCTTGCAACATCATGCTGGTTGTGTCTTCTTCACATTTTCAAATTTTCGATGTAAACAGCACATTACCTCAATGAGCCTGCTGTATTTCTCAATAGCGGTAACAAATTTCCCTGCTCTTATAAATGGGTTATAAATCCATGTCCTATATTCACAAATTTACTGGTTAGGATTAGGGGGTGTGTTGGGGTCAGGCTTTCATGAAGTACCTGGGTTATTTAGGACATGGAATTATTACTCATAAATGCCGCCACTTTGAAAGTGAAAATGGGGACACTTTTCCTAACTCGAAGGTAATAGGAGCACGCAGTCCAGTTATATATATAGGTCAGTGGGGGACACATTTTTGGCCAGCACCCGCAGTCCAGTTATATATATAGGTCAGTGGTTCGGGGTCCTGCCAGCCCCCCGAGGTGCGTCAATCCCGGATGCACCGAACCTGCAAGTGGGTTTGGTTTTTATCCCATACCACCTACAAGTTAACCTATGGCTACAAACGGCATTTTGATGAAAATGCTTCTTTGATATTAATTTCATAACTTTCCGAATGCAGGTAAGTGCTGAACAAAATGCTTTTTGGTATTAAAACAATGTTAAATATTTAGAGTGATTTTATAATTCTTATTTTATAATAATTATATTTGTCTTTCTTCTCACAATTCACTGGCGAATCTCATTGGTTCAAAGGTGGTGCGCTCGGACCGAATCGGAGGTGAGCTCGGAAAAAGCGCACCTCTTCAGAACCAATGGGAAAGCCGTTTTTACCCCGGGCATGGGTTAATGCCAAGAACTTGGTACAGTGTAAATGGAGTGTTTTGACTGAAAGTGCCTATATTATCATGATTGGGGATTTTACATATTTAGGATATTTGGACTACCTTCTGAGAAGATTTGTAATGTATCTTCCTTTTCTAAAATTTCATATTCATGGACTTTTTCGCTGTTAAATTGACAGATGAGAAATTGTCTATTTAAAAACCACTTTACAGATTCCTGTTAGACGTCACTTCCACCAACTTTAACAGCAAAAAAAAGGCGAAGAGGATGAAATTATAGGAAAGGAAGATATATTACAAATATTCTCAGAAGGTTCCAAATATGAAAAATCTCCAATCATGATATAGGCACTTTAACCACCCTTGTTCCCCCCCCCCCCCCCCCCCCTTTTTAGCTGACGTCAGCATAAACCGAATTAGAGAGATGACTCAGACATAGTTTAACGCTACTCTGGCTTAAAAGTTTTTTGAACGTAGCTTAAGGGTGTTCGGACGTATTTCGTTGCTAGGCAACCGGTTGCTAAGGACATTACTTCCGGTCAGAGAAATCTTTTCACAAAAACATATTTTTGTACTTATATACTGCAAAAAGGTATAAAATGATAACAAAAAAACCGAAAAGAGCCGAGCAGGTTTGTGAGAAAAAGTACCAAAACAAAAGAAAACTATTCCTTTGCTGTAGAATGTCGCTGGCAAAAACACTCGAAGAGTTGAAGAACATCGGATATCGGTACACAGACGGCGATAGATGGAAAAATAAACGAAGGACGTCGGTATCGTCACGTCGAGATATTTGGATTGAATGCCGGAATTTACAAATCGGCAGAGCTTATGAACCATAAATCAAACATTTCGAAGACAGTGGACATCAACTTTTAACTTTGTATGTAGAACAAGACGACTTTTCGAGCATTCTTGGCTTGGAACCACGGCTGAACTCGCAATTTAGCTGACAAGCTCCGATCAGACAGGAGGCAGGAGGAGGGCTCGCGCCAGATCCTTTCAGGCTAGGTTGAGGGGCATTGAGTCGCGAAAACATGATCTCACAAGATTCCTATAATTCCCGAGAGTATTTATCGAATCGTTACTTTTCTTTCGTTTACACCTTGGGAAAACATGTCTCCCAAAAAGTACGCATGGATTTTATGAATAAACCAAAAATGACAAAAATATTCTATTTTTTGTTAAAAAGATTTCTTAAAATTTCATTAAGACGGCCATAAAGTCATTAAGATTTGCTCAACTGAGAAAGGCATGCGTACTTTTTTGCACAGAAGAATTCTGGTTGTAGTGAAACTTCTTTAGTCACCAAAACTTTTATGTTGGCGGAAATTATAGGTTTTTTCTTATCTCAATGACGTCACAATAACGTCACTGTGACGTCATCAAATGAAAGAACTTCACTCATATATACTACGTGCAGAATATCTAGTATTTCTAACATGGATCAAATTTGTAAAGCTCTAGAAGCTCTATGGTCAAATCAAGTTTTCCCTAGCAACGGGTCAAAATAAATATTTCTGAACACCTTTAAAAAGTTACTGTTCATGACCCAACGTTTCGACACTCCGATCTAGTGTCTTTATCAGAGGTGACCGTTGTGACGACAGGTCCCATGTTTATACTCTCATAGAGCTATTGATGACATTACCTATCAACAAGATGCAAATAGGCTTCCGGCAGTAGATCGCCGCCATCACGACTTAATGGAGCGTGGGTGCTGTTGATGTGCCAAGCTTCCAAACAACGTCTTTGGTGGTATGGTGAATTGGTAGTGATAATTTTTGAATTATCTCACGCAATCTCATGGTTGGTTTTGCACGCGTGCTCCGACAAAGCAGAATTTTCCTTTTTTGAAAAGAAAACCGCCTTTCGGTGCCCTTTTAAACGCGTGCCAAACTGACGTTTTGTCTGGCCGATGTACTCCTGATTACAGTCGTGCACGGAATGGAATAAACAGCATCTTTTCTCTGTTCTTTCAAAATACGATCCTTAGGTTTTGCAAAAATATGACATAGCGCTAAGAAAGGTTTTTGAACAACTTTTACCAAAAAGCGGGTTTCTTTCCAAAAAAGGAAAATTCTGCTTTGTCGGAGCACGCGTGCAAAACCAACCACGAGATTGCGTGGGATAATTCAAAAATTATCACTACCAATCCACGGTACCACCAAAGACGTTGTTTGGAAGCTTGGCACATCAATAGCGCCCACGCTCCATTAAATCGTGATGTCGGTGGTCTACTGCCGGAAGCCTATTTGCATCTTGTTAATAAGGTAACGTCATCAATGGTTCTAATATGAGAGTATAAATATGGGACCTGTCTTCACAACGACACCGCTGATGAAGACATAAGATCGGAGTTTCGAAATGTTGGGCCATGAACAGTAACGGCTTTTTATGTTACCTTCAAAAAACTTTTAAGCCAGAGTAGCGTTAAACTATATCTGATTCTTCACCTGGCTGCGTTGGGAATTTATTTGGAGATTACTTATTATTATTATTATTATTATTATTATTATTATTATTATTATTATTATTATTATTTACACTTTATTTAACGACGCTAGCCCCAACAACTACAAAAGTTGATTTCCACGGGGGGCGTCCATATAAAATATATTACAGAGAATATAAAAAGGAAGGAAACTAAGTCTACTACTATATGTACATCACTACTATAATTTACGATGGTGTGACCCAGATAAAGATATGATTAAAAAAAAAATCCAGACTCGATTTTTAACATCGAATATTTTGTTTGATACAACTTTTCAATGAGTAAATTGATTGAGCTTGCTTAGCTTCAAGCGGAAGGTTATTCCAAAGATAAGCACCGCTATATTTAAAACTTCTTTTGAGAAATTCGCTATTTGGCTTTGGAAGGGACAGATCAGTTTGAGAATTTCTAAGATTATAATTATTTAGTAAAATATTCCTACTGATGAATGAATCTTTCAGAGTCGGTGCAGCACTATTACTCAAGACTTTATATAAGAATGTCGCCTTGGTTAAGTACCATCTTGTTTCCAAATTTTCCCAATCAAGAGATCGAAGAACGTCAGCAGATCTGATCTCGTAACTGGCGCCAGCTATTATTCTGGCAGCCCGATTTTGAAACCTTTGTAAGTTATCTCTCAGTGTTTTGTTACAGACTCCCCAAAGGGGAGAGCAGTAATCGAAGTAAGGCTGTATCAGAGCATTATAAATTGACATCAAAGTGTTTGCAGGAACATAGGGCTTGATGCGCCTTAAAATTCCTATGCCCGCACCAACTTTTTTGCAAACCATTTCTATATGTTCATCCCAATTCAATGTTTCATCAAGTTTAACTCCCAAACACGAAATTGAGTGCACTCTGGGAATCAGTTGATCATTAATCATTACGGGGAACTCATTGTCAATTTTAGCAAGGTTATGATTTGATCCGACATACATTAATTTGATTTTTGTTGAATGATGCTGCAGTTTGTTTTTGACCAGCCATTGACTAACATTGTTTAAATCATGATTTAAATTAGCATTAAGTTCTACACAATCTTTCGCAGATGAATATATCTGTGAATCGTCAGCATATAAGCATGGGGTTGACTTCTCAAGACAATCAGGTAAGTCATTAATGTAGAGTAAGAACAATAAGGGACCCAATATAGATCCTTGAGGGACCCCACAAACAATCCTTTTTGGTGCTGACATTGCGCCATTAACAAATAACACTTGTTCCCTATCAGAAAGATAGGATTCAAACAATTTTAATTCAATATTTGAAATCCCAAATTGTTCTTTCATTTTGCGTAAAAGAATATCATGATTAATAGAGTCAAAAGCTTTTCGAATATCAATAAAAACTACACCATTCAATTCACCATTATCCATATTCTCATACCATGCATCGCACATCTGAATGAGTGCTGCTAGAGTAGAATTTTTTGGGCGAAACCCAAATTGATGTTTAGAAAGTAGAGAATTAGCGTTCAGAAATTCGTACAATTGATTGAAAACGGATCTCTCGAAAATTTTATTAATAATCGGTAAGATTGATATTGGGCGATAATTTTCACATTTTTTCCTATCATCTGATTTATAGATATATAAATCAGATAAGCTTTGAGCGCTTTTCTTGGCATATACGTGACATGCAAAAAATTCTTAATAATTAGACAATAAAAATCATAAGAATTCTAATTTAACTATTCTCAAATACAACACTCACGGCTTACTTTAACAGTTAATGTTTTGTTTTTCCATTCGTAGTTCTGCAAGGTCGCCAAGGCACGCTGAAAAATTAAGGGAACAGTCATATCCTGTAATAGTAGGAAGGGGGGAGGGGAGGATTTCAAAAGAGTCATGAACAGTTTTTGCTGATTAGTTTAACTTTGCACAGCATGACCAGTTGCTATCCTTGGCTTCGCAAATGGAAACATCCCTTCTCTCGACAAGAACAATTATTGTATAATTAACAGCATAATAGCTTAATTCAGCAGTTACCTGTCTATCTTCGTCGCATCTGAAAATAAACCAAAAAAAAACAACATGTAGTCAAACAACTTTAAATCTAAAGTGTATATGAAGTTAAAAACTCGTTAGCATTTTTTTTTGTTTTATTGAACAGAGAGGCGTAGCAATTAAAGACGATTCAAATAAATTTCAAGAGAATCCGACGTTATATATCCGGAAGCGATAAAAAAATCATCCATATCGCTCTACTGATTTGAGTAGTAACTAGCTATGGAAAAGCCACTTCAAATTCAGTCAAATTCAGTTAAAGATCCCTCCGTGTCCTGCCACATAATATTCACCGGATTACCAGACCAGCTAATAACTTTAATATTATCATGCAAATTTGTTATTTCTAAACCATGTAGAACAACAACGTACCAGAAATCCTTTTTTTTTAATATCAACTATAGAACATATTAAATTATTAAAAGCTTATAGACCGAGAGGGGGAAAGGGCTTTACGTCATTTACGTCAAAATTATCATACCAGCGCTCTTTCAGTTGAGACCGAGCGAGGGAGAAGCGAGGTTTGTGCGGAAAAACCAAGAGCAGGATAATTTTGCCGTAAAGACAGAGCAAACGATGTTTTTATTATTTGGCCCAAGTTTTCTTTAGTGTGAAGAGTACAAACAGCAACAACCGAAGTAACCGACTTACAACGAAAACTGTAAACAACAAACACACATTCAGTCATCGTAAACACTGTCGTATTTAATTTTTTAGCGGCCAATTCTTTTTCACGATATTTAAAACACTATTTTAGCTTGACTTGCTTAATTTTTTTATTTTGTTTTCCAATTTTTGTAAAAAATGGAACCAATCAAATTGCCGAAAAGTTGCGTTAAGACCGCTCACGTGACAGATCCATATAATAATAGAATTTAATATTCACCTCTGAGAGCCCTTAAACATGTAGGAATGAGTTAATAATAGAGTACAATCTACTTTAGTCAAAGTCGTTAAGAATAGATTTCTTGTACGATATGTCAACAAAATTTGAACCACTCACTTGAAGGTCACGAAAGCAAAGTTTACTTTTGGAATCACTTTAACTTTCTTTGGTTGAAGCTTCAGCTTTAAAAGAAGTTTCTTCAAATGCTGCAATCGGTCAATAATAAAAAAAGAAACTGCATGTTACATAACGCGTGAGGCAGTGCAATGTAATGACACATGAAGTGTGGTTAGACTACCAGGTGGCGCAAAAAAAGTACCCCTGTTTGAGTCAGTATAACTTAACAACTAGAAAAGCTATCACACTATAACAACTTTCTTTGCATTCAATAATGGTGAACTTAAATTTTGATAAACAACGTTGGCATTTTCATGCAATATTGACCGAGATATTAATGTTTAAAATTGAGTAAACATATTTGGAAGTATCAAAAATTAGCTAAAAACGTCCTATCAAATATTAATACGGCAACAATTTGTGTTAAAGACGTAATGTTGGTACGTACAGTTTGTTAAAACTTGCATGATAACTCATATTGTGGTTAAAGGAAAGAAAGTACAACATAAGTCTTTCACAGATAAAGATTTATTCATCAGGAAATGCATGTCCCCCAGCACGAATACATCGTCTTGCTCGCGAAAGCATACCATTGAAGGAATTTTGGATCATTTGCTGTTCCAAGCTGCGGCATGCTGTAACAATAGCGTCACGAATCAAAATAGCCGTATTAGTTCATTTTCATTCCCAAGGGTCGTTAAACAATAATAAAATAGTATATCCATCCAGGAAACATCCTCAACTTGAAGTTCACTTCATTGAAATTCCCAGTACTTAAGATAAAATAGTAATGGTTTTCGAATTAGTTTAATACGCCTTTTTTCGTCGTTTTTAAACAGTTTATAAAAAGTTCATGCAACTTCAAACGTTTGTATCTCGGTCAACATTGCATGAAAATGCAAAAGTTGTATATCAAAATTTAAGTTAGCCATTATTGAATGCAAAGAAAGTTGTTTTAGTGTAATAGCTTTTCTAGTTCTTACGTTATACTGAATCACACAAGGATACCTTTTGTTGCGCCACCGGTAGTTTATTTTGCTGCTCGTCGTGAAATCTTACAGTACGTTACGTTATGAGACCTTACGTTACGTTGCACGAGACCTTGTTACGTTCCATTGTAAGACCTTATGATACGTTATAAGACCTTAAATAGTATAACGTTGTGAAACTTTACGTTACGTTGTGCGACCTTGCGTTACTGACTACGTTATAAGACTTAAAACGTTACGATGTGAGACCTTATGTTATACGTATGTTGCAAGACCTTCCGTTAAGTTGTAGAAATTATGTTACGTTGTATGACCTTTATTACAGTACGAGGCCTTGCGATAAGTTGTGATACGTTACGTTTTTGTTAGGAGACGTTATGTTAAGTAGCAAAACAATACGTTACGTTACGAGACCTACAGTACGTGTAGTATGCTACGTTGCGAGACCTTGTATTGTACGTTAAGTTGTAAGGTCTTACAGTACGTTACGTTGCGTTACGTCGCATTGCATTAGACCCTACTAACGTTGAGACCTTACGTTACAACCATAGAAATACTAGACCTAGAATGCGTACTCTGTCACGTGAATAATATCGTCTATATTGATATTATGTAAATTAGAAAACTTAATTTATTTGCTGTTTGTAATGCGGCATACGCGCGTGTAAAAAAAAACAAACGCAAAATAGTCAAAACGTTAAAAGGTTTATTTAAAACAATTTGCTTTCAAGCTCAAAGCGTGAACTATTTCGCACGTTTGTTTACGTTTGTGAAAAGCTTCAAAGTTCGAACGTAGCTTTTTAAACGTAAACAAACGTGCGAAATGGTTCACGCTTCAACTTGATTGCTGCCGAAGGCAGCTCACTAATCTTGACATGGGTTGCCTGTCTCTCATTTCCAGACCTCTTTGCCGAGTTATGTATAGTCAACGAAATCTCGATTTTGAGAGTTTATTTGTTGACCGTTTTATGACGTTTTGTGACGTACACGTTTCTTCCTACAACTTACATCATCACATACGCCAGAAGGATTTGCTCTGATAAATTGTATGTACGTTTGAAGTTTGTCAACACCATGACGGCGATGGATTTCTGAACTGGCCATGCCACGAATCAAGCCGACGTGCTGGTCAAATGTTCAGTGTTCTCGTTCACTTGACACTTGTCAACTGTCCTTTTATACAATTTCAGGGAGGAGAGATTATCTTGTCGAGGTAAGATATCAATTTCTACAATCGACAACAAACTGTGTTTTTTTGGTAGATTTCACAGTTGTTCTCTTCTATCTTTAGGTGTATATTGCCAATATTGGTGTGGGTTCATTGTGTTTGTGCTGATCAGCATTCTGATCAGGATCAGACGCTACTATACTATCTGCGTGTGTGTATTTTGAGTTATACAAATTCTGCAAAATAATCTGATGGGCTCAATGGTACATTGCTCTATAATTTTATTATAGCTCTAGATTTTTAAGCACTTGGAATTGCATTGGCAGTTTTGCCACAGCATTAGAGCAAGAGACATGATTATTTAATATTTGTATATTAATTGTGATATCAAGTCAAGCGATAAGTTATAGTAACTTGTAGTTTTCAATTATATAATTAAAAAATTTAGAAGAGATGTGTAAATACTCTGGCTATTGTAATTAATTTTACATTTTTGGACTTCCCAGTCTTCTTCGCAGGTAATTCTGTGGACTCTTATGGTGAAAAGGTGAGAAAAAATTGGGTGGAGTGGGCAATCGTGGGTGGAGTGGGCAATCTCGGGTGGAGTGGGCAATCTCGGGTGGAGTGGGCAATCGCGGGTGGAGTGGGCAATCTCGGGTGGAGTGGGCAATCTCGGGTGGAGTGGGCAATCTTGGGTGGTGTGGGTAATCTTGGGTAGAGGGGGCAGTCTTGAGTGGTGTGAGCAATCTTGGGTGGTGTGGGTAATCTTGGGTGGAGTGGGCAAAAGGGGTGTCACATTGGTCACAGACTGCAGATATTTGCCTGTGGAGTAGGCTAAAGGTTTTGTCCCTTATCGAGGCAGCACTTCACTTGCGGTAGTAACTTCTAGTTGTAAGTATCTTCAATCCACATAGAGTAATTATTTACAATTTTATACGTTCTATGAACAGTATGAAAGGAAAATAATCAAAATATACAGTCTACACGCATGCACAGTTATACAAAAGCATCCAAAGAGTAAAAAGAATCCAAAAAGAATCACTAATATGTTCGCCTTGTTCGGCTTAAGCTGGACTCGCTTTACCGTTACTATTTGTCCGGCTTTGCTGAATAATCTTTCAGTCGGTGCGCTGCTTCCTGGAATCGCGAAGCTCATCACCTGAGTTCGCAGATGCCATCATACACCTGTTTTCTCAACTTCAGCGGGCAATAATTGCCGAAAAAGAGAGAGATGCAGTTGTCAAGTTGAAAGTTTCGATATTTTCAATATGCGAAAAATCGAATATCGATTTTTTTGAAATATCGAGATTTATCGAAAGTATCGATATATCGCATCAGCCTAACTATAGCTCAGTTACTACTGTATGTGTCAGAATCAAATGAACCTTTGCGCACATATAGTGCAAGATGAAACACAGTTGATAGTATCAAAAATGTTGTTGTCAAGGTAACACTGTTGTACCCAGGCCCTTTGCACGGATTTTATATATAAACCACCTTCTCTGTCCTGATAATTAAGGATAAAATAATATCAGACAAGTGCTTGTCATACCTGTGCATGCCTAAAATACGTTTATACTATAATAATTTGAAAATTATGCTCACAGAGATAAATACATGGTGTTTTATGCGTTTGTAATTGCTCTCCTACAGCGAGTTTTGACAGAATTTACTCTCACTCTCACTCTCACTCTCACTCTCCCTCTCCCTCTCCCTGGCGCTGGCACTGGCGCCCTCTCTCCCCCTCTCCCCCTCTCCCCCTCTCCCCCTCTCCCCCTCTCCTTGTCTTGAGAGACAGACTTGATCCAAGTCTAGGTCCACCCAAGCACTACAAGCTTGTCTTTGTTGAAATCCACTCTAGAACCGATCCCATTTTTTAGAAAGCTATTCAAATTACTTCCTGCAATCGAATATTTCATATTCATAGCCATGTTGCTTCAACTTGCTTGAATATTTTGATAATAGCAACTATTGAGTCTCAAGCTGTGATCAATTGCTGTGATCCAAGATGGGGTGTTGTCATCGCTCGAAAAGGTATCCTTACTAAGCATTCGATTTCGCACCAAAATTCTCGAGCTATTTATGGACATAAAGTACTTATATGGGGGCCAAATTCTAGCTTTCAGCCACTGACCTTTTACTGTTGGCTCACAAGAATAAAGAAGAACCTTTCGACAACAGGAAATAGATGATTTATTTAAAAAGAAATGCTTTAAATTGAGATAATATTGACAAAATCTGATCAATTTATACCAGAAAAACATGTGAAAATTCCATATCTTTGTCTTTTCTCAATGTATTTCAACAAAACTTGGCCTAATTGCACACAAGACTGTAACAAACAAATTATCTCAGTGTCCACAATTGCCTGCCTTATTACTTTTGGTTGAGAATTTTTTGTATATATGTCATTGTTCAAAATGAGGTAACACTTATAATTCAGAGACAAATACTCGAGTGATGGTGGACACTGGGATTAAATCCTCGTATTGATACATAAAGTAAGTCCTCTTTGTTTCAGCTCAACAAGTTCAAAGTAAAAGCTGTTCACAATCAATGATCAAAGATGGCCATTTTTGGAATCAAATTTCAGTTCCTACACCCCCCTGGACTCAAAACGATTTTTTACTGACACCATAAACCTTTCTAAATACCAATTTTCAGAATTTTTCAGTTTTTTCAAAATTAGCATCCAGTTACACTGTTTATTATTTAGAGTTGAAAGGGATCTTTTCCTTAATTACATAATAACAAATTAAATAAATATACTTAATTATAAAATAGATCTAGTTTAGGAAGTCATAACATTTTTAATGTGTTTGCTATATTATGATGAAAATAGCTTTGTATTATAGTGTTCACGTTAAGCGATAGTTTTGTAGTAAAATTAAAAACATTAACATTGTTTACATACATTGGCTTATAAAATAAAAAAAATAAAAAAATAAATTGGCTTAATTTGTTGATTTCTTGTGATCGCATGTCAGAGCCACACATGTCATAGAAAGGTATTTGATAGATTCAATTTAATATTATCACTGATTGCAACTGTTCAACCACAAGGGGTCAAGCGACACAGGATCCAACAAGTGGTTTTTCTATGGGTAACAAACCTAACCATAATAACTCGTACAGAATTTCCATAGTTTCCCCATAGTTTTCAGAAAAAGTAGTACTGAATATATGGCATTACTATGAAACTCCATATAATTCCCATAAGGAATGTGGGAATCCTATGGATTTTTGCCAATTTCCTACATTTTCCATATATATGGCTCTGATATAGAGAGTAGAACTCAGTAGAAGCCCATAGCAAAACCATACCCTCTTCCATAGTTTTCCCAGTTTGTAGAAAAAGTACTGAATATATGGCAATACTATGAAACTCCATATAATCGGTTTCCCATAAGGAATATGGGAATCCTATGGATTTTTGCCAATTTCCTACATTTTTCATATATGGCTTTGATATGGAGGAGTAGAAGCCCATCTACCCATGAATAACCTCTTGTAATAGCCACACTCATCTTTTAATTGATTTAGATCAATATTTAATGATCATTTAATTTTCGGGGGGGGGGGGGGCATTTTGCTAGAAATTTTCTTATAAAAACTCATGATATTGTCACACTACCCTGACAGCCACTTCACTACTCACGTTAACAGAATAAATCTTTGGAAGGTTTCCAATCTCGATCTTGTAAATTTCTGAAGTAAATTCGTGCCTTTTCGTGTAGGAATACCCATCAAAATTGCTTGGATTTTTATTCTCCTCGGCCGTGCATCCCTGACCTGACTCCTTGTCAGACTCATTTTCCGGGAGAGGCGATGAGTCTGGTAATATCGAAGGATTCGAAGACATTCGGCAGTAATCGATATCCGCAGTATTTTACAACTTTTATAGCAGTGTTCATATCAAAATTGTTTAGAGCCCACGTTTTACGCGATCAGCATTCACTCACCATCCAATCACGAAGTACTTCGTCTTATGGAATATAACAGTGTTGCCAACCTTGGGATTTTACCCAAGATCTTGGGATTTTTTGAAGGAGTTGAGATTTTTGGGGGATTTTTTTCTCAGGGATTCAACTTTGGGATTTCTTGGGATTTTTCCAGGGCAAACAGTTTCTGTTTTAAAAAGCTGATTGCAATGTTAATTATTATTTTTTTTAATTTACTTGATCAATAGGTCATACTCAGTGATCATGGCCAGCACATTCTCCGGAGGAGATTCATTATAATAATGAAATGTTATTTTGCACTTGTATTCATCATAATCATGAATTTTAAATGAAACCTCACCCCCACACCCAACCCCAGACCACAACCCCCGGAAACCCTAACCTAACCACAACCCCCCGGTGGCCCTAAATCTAACCACAACCCTCCGGGAAAAAAGTCCCACCTCTGAGACCCCGACCACAACACCCCTACTGAGACCCCGACCACAACACCCCTACTGAGACCCCGACCACAACACCTCTACTGAGACCAGGACCACAACACCCCAGCCTACTGGTTTTTTAGTTATATGCAATTTAGTTTAACATCCCGCATGTGGGAGAGTTGACGTTCGGGTTTCATGATTATAATGAATGCTATATAACATTTCATTATTATAATGAATCTCCTCTGGAGACTGTGTTGTCATGGCCACTATCCAAATGAAGTGGGCTCAGATTGCTATAAATGGAAAAAAATTTGGTATTCACGAAAGTATAATCTTTCGTGGAAACGTGAAAAAATGATATCCTATAATGAGAACCGATTGTTTATAGGAGCACTGTGAACCTTGGGATTTTTTGGTAAAAGATAGGAAATCTTGGGATATTTTCAGCCCTCCAATAATTTTTCTAAGTAAATTAATATTGTGCATCCAAAAAGTATTTTATTGCAATAGACAGAAAAATTGTTCAATCAATCACTCTAGCACACGCAGCGGTCTGCACTTGAACATTATATCAACAATACAAAGCAAGGGAGCATATCAGAAATGAGTACTGTTACTGTTGACAATATGTTGCATTGGGCGTTTTTTCTGGTTTGCTCTGATCTTACATATAAATCTTAATCTATTAATGGCAACAAACAAAATGTTGTCTTGTGAGAGTTTTCTGACCTTCAGAATTCTGTAAATTCTTCCCCCAAAATGCAGGAAACGGATTTCCGAGACTTTAGATTTCAAAAATTTCGGGTGGGGGCAATGCTCCCGGACCCCCCTAGAAGAATCCCTTTTGTGAACAGTCCTCCCCCCCCTCCCCCCACACACACACCCACCCAATACAAAAATCGTTCCACGGGCCTTGAAACTCTCAGGAAAACAAAATTTGTTGAAGAAAACATTAAGACCCTCCAAAGGCCAAAGTGGCGACAGAGGCAAATATATGTATTCAAAATGTTACAATATGTGTTCAAAATGTTACAAATTACCCTTGTCGCTTCGCAACTTGGGCAATTTTGTAGAATTTTGAAAACATTTGTGAAATTAAACCTTAATTTTCCTTAATTTTTTTGTAATTCAGGGCAAAATTAATTGCATACGATTGGTTCCTTGATCAGCAAGCAGTTCTTGCATGTGACTGATCACTTAATTTGTTACTTAGCAACAATGAACCTCAGAAGACTGACTTTTTTTCAACAAATCTTCAAGGATTTTCGGTCTGAAAATGCTTTTTTGTTTACTTGTGAAATAATTTAAACTACTGAAGGAGACTGCAAACTATTAGTGAAAATGAATACACTGGAAAATTTATGAACTTTTTTCTGTTTTGCTAACAGGCAACAGATAGTGAGGAAAATTGGAATATTGCCAAACACCATGCAACCATGATATTATTGTACAATCATGCACTTCAACATTTTCTGGACATAACACAGCTCTTTTGGCCAGCATGTTATTAACACCTAATCACATGATACACTCTAAATTGTAAAAATCACTTGTGAAATTAAACCTTAATTTTCCTTGGCCCCATGTGATTATACATGCATTATTACAAAATGAACTTTATATCATATTCTTGATGTAAAATTTTCATTAGCATAAACACACAGGTGATTATAGGAAATCACGCACGCTGATTGGTTGAGCTACTTCGGACTAATTCTCAATAATCACCTACAGCATTTATTCAAAAATGGCACCAGCCAATTTGTCAATGTGACAGATGAGGAAATTAACAAATCTAAAGAAAATGTTGTTCCTAAAAAGTGTGAAAATATGTATTCACACTAAAACCATTATTTGCTTCAGGCTGATCAGTGAATATCGATGAATAATAACCTCGACTTCGTCTCGGTTATTATTCACGGTTTTTCACCACGCCTTCGGAAATAATTGTTAATTTTAGTATCCCCCCCACCGACATCTATGGCTAGGCAGTCGAATTATTATTTAATTTCGTTTCCATTTCCTTAATTTTGATATCCCTGTCCAAAACAAGATCTTGCTTTTCTTTTAGCTTCTTACGAAGCACCTGTTTCTCGTTCTCGGCTTCCTCTAACAACCTTTCGTAATGGTCCTTATACAGTGCAAGCTGACTTTGAAATGTCTGGCTATCACTTCGGCTCTCTGCTTTGTCAGTCACACAACAACCGAGTTGCTTGATGTTGTAAAGCCTTTGCTCTTCGTTCAGAACAATCTTCTGTAAGTCGTTAACCATATCCGAACTCACTTCACGTAACATCCTAGCGAGTCTGGGATTAACCCCATCATGTGTTGTTACATTCAAACTTCCTGTACTCTCACGCGAACCAGTCACTTCCTTCTTGTGTTCGGTAATGTGTTCGAGCCTCTCTCTCATCCTCGCCGCCAGTAGTCTGGCATTGTCACGTTCCTCCTCTAACGACTGAATTTGTCCTAGCAACGACATTATCAAGGCTTCAGTACTCATAGTAGACGCATCTTTGTTGTCACCCACTTGAGGCCTATTAATATTGGTCGTGTTCGATCCCATTTTGTAAATCCAATTGCAATTTCCTGGTCTTCTTTCCCTCGGTTATCATCACCACGAGTTCTATATATTAACTTAGACTGTTTATCCGATGAAAATTAAGCGATTGTCCGTCTGGTTGTGTAGGGTGTAAAACGAAATGATGAAAATCCGGACCGAAATCGCAGCACACTTTATAGCGCTTCGTCCGAGCTTCTTTCTCGTTCTTGAATCTTGGTTGCCGGCTGGTCACGTGCCATCTAAAGGAATTTTATGGGAGGGGTGGTAGGCTAATTAGTTCCACTCGAGAGCTTGCGAGACAAAAGAAAATGTCGCTTCGCCCGACGTTAAGCGGTTTTCCACTATAGGCGAAAAATGTCGCGCGAATAGACATTTTCTTTTGTCTCGCAAGCGCTCGAGTGGAACTAATTAGCAAAGACAAAAGAAAAATGTCGAACCGCCTTTAGTAAGCTGCATAGTCAATGGCAATGCTACAACACAAACTCCTATTCTATATAAAATCTGATATTAGATTTACGCGAACTATAAAGTTTACTAAAAAGAATGAAAAACGCGATTCAACAACTGCATTTACCTGAGTTTCTGTTGATGAAAAATGGGCGTTAAAGGACAGTCGGCTTTATGTTGTATAGTTGCAATCAGTGGCGTAGCTAGAGGCGGGCGGGGGCAGGGGGGGCGCCCCCCCCCCCCCCCCCACAGGACTTCTGAGTGTTGTTTGTCGGAAAATTTTGATGCTTGTCGGAAAATCGACTGGCACAATCGTGTTATTGTATTTTACAAATAATAACTTTTCACTTTCGGTTTTTTCAATAAACTAAATAGTATTTGTTGCGAAAAGTCAAGGGAAACGCACGAGAAGTGTCAACAAACACTTTATACTTATTAAGTTGTTATAAACTTGTGACAAAGTGCCGGGTCTGCACGACGTCCGGTTACAAGTGCTATTGCAAAATGCGAACACGCCGAACAGATCATTTGCACAGGTTTAGGTTGACTGTTGACAGCAGACAATTGTTCCGATGAAATATACGAGTCACAAGTCGCAGCTCAAGTCTCATTGACAATGAGTCTTGAGCTGCGCCTTGCGGCTCGTATTTCATTCATTGTTTCAATCAGTATTCAGTGGCAGTGCAATAGCTCAATTACTCAAAGACTCGAATTCTGTTCTCATTTTCAAATTTCTCATCGATATAAACAAGTAAGTGACATATATAAATAATACTTTTTTAAAATACATGTTACGTATTCAATTGAGTAAACTAAGTAACTAACGTGATATGGCACTAAGACAGGGGCCTCAGGGCGCTTAAAGCAATATTCAATTTCGACCCGCAAAGTCCGCGTTGTATGTTGTATGAACTTATTTCAGTAAAGCCTAGCCTCTACTGACTACTGACTACTGCCTCTTATGTTCTTACGTACTTCAACTTCACTTCTTACAACACAACAGTAGAACATACTTATTCTGTAAATCTGTGATGAATAAAATTTTGTTTTTAATTGATTGTATAGCAGTCTATATACTCGCGGACCGCGGCGTCTCGCGCCTCACGTTCACTTCAGCGCACCATGTTTGGTCAAGGTAAGACGAAACGAAAAAAGGTAGAATGTTCTGTGTGTCAAATGACCTTTTACAGCGATTACAGAAAAAAACACAATGAAAAGTACCACAGTGAAATGATAGCTGCCCATCGCCATATTCCGTACAAGCTGGCTGGAGCTCCCGATAATCCATTTATGTTCACACGGAAAACAAAGTCTAGTGTGCCTCCAACAGAGGTCTCGCGCGACTCTGCCGACCCATCCACCTCGACAATGTCCTCATCAAGCAAACCTGAAGACAAACTCACAGTGATGACAACATCTCCAGAGTCAGAGCCACTGAAAGCAGTACCCGAACGGGCCGAACCGAATACATCTGAATGTACCACCGTTACAGGCGAAGCCATGATAGAGGAGCAAAGCGGTGAATGTGCTGAACAGCAATCTACTGAAAACGAAATAAACGTTTGGCTCACGTCACTTGGTAAATACCCGACAGATCCAGCCAATTTTCGGGACATTAAAATAAACGCCGCTCTTCGCGCAGAAATTGTAAGGTATGGTCCTTGCAAGCCTGTGGAAAGTGCGGATGTAGTATTTCCAAAAGATACTAATGATCGGAGCTTCCACCAGTCATGGTATCAAAAGAATAATGTTCCTCGCGACTGGTTGGTTTATTCAATGAAGGAGAATGTCATGTTTTGTTTCTGTTGCTGGCTTTTCCCCTGTATATCATGTCAAGGCTATGAGAACAATTGGAGTGAAGTCGGAGTTAGCAACTTTAAAAAGGGTTTGGAGAAAATTAGCGGCCATGAAAGTTCTGTAAGCCATTGCACCAGTCTTGCTCACTGGAAATCATTCGAATACCGATTATCTACAGGGAGGACGATTGGTGCACATCTCCAAGAGCAACTTGACAGAGAGAGAGAGAGAAAACACTGCAAATTCTTGATCGCATTTTTTCTGCAACACTCTTTTTGGTCCTGCAAGGGATTTCTTTTCGAGGCCATCGTTTCGAAAGTCACGAAAATTTGATGACAACGTTTGGGAATAGTGGTAATTACCTGGAACTGCTTAAACTGATTGCAAGGCACGACCCCGTTATGGCATCCTATCTGGCCAGCAAGAAATCTAGAAGCAAGTACACTTCCCCGCAGATTCAGAATGAGATAATCGATTCCATAGCCAGAGTTATTAGAGTAAAGATTATTTCAGAAATACTTGTCGCTAAGTATTTTTGTGTAATTCTTGATACTACGCCTGATGTCGCACACGTTGACCAATTGGCTTTTTCGGTGAGATATGTCAGCAATGGAAAACCTGTTGAACGTTTTCTTTGTTTTGACGAAATGACAGGTTCGAAAGCTATTGATTTTCGCGACAAATTGCTCGAACTTTTGGCACATTTTAAGCTCAGTACCGAGTTCATTCGAGGGCAAGCAATGGATGGTTGTTCAACGATGTCTGGAATTCATGGAGGACTGCAAGCTTTGGTTCGCGAAATTACCCCCTCTGCATTGTATGTGCACTGCATGGCACATCGGTTGAACCTGGAGCTAGTCAAGGCAGCCACAACCTGTGTACCTGTAAAGTCTTTCTTTGGACTGCTTGGGAGCCTTTACAGTTTTTTTGTCGCTAGTCCAAGGAGAGTCGCACAATTGCACAAGTCTCAAGAAAGTGCTAAGCGAAGCTCCAAGATGCCAAAGTCCCTTTCCGACACCCGCTGGGCTGCAAGAGCGAATGCAGTAGAACATGTAAGAGACAACTTTGATTGTTATCTAGATGCTCTGGAGGTGTTAATAGCAGACAATCAACTTGACGCGCGTGGTCTTTCAGATGCAAGTGGTCTTCTTAACGGACTTAGAAGCTTTGACTTCCTGGTGCTTCTCTACTTTTGGTTCGATATTTTGGTGATCACGAAAGCGGCAACTGACAAAGTTCAAGGCCCTTTCCTGAACATCGGTGTATCGTGCCAATTGATTGAAGCATGTATTCAGCAATTTTTAACTATGAGATCCAACAACGACCACTTTGATGCCACCATAGCAAAAACAAGGGAACGTTGTAATTCTCTTGACCTTCCGGCAGAGTTTGAAACGAGAAAACGACGACAAAGAAGAGGATTTTTCGACGAGACACAAGACGAAGAGCAGACTATCGATGCTCAAGAGAAGTTCAGAATTGAAGTGTACAATGTCGTTCTAGATACAATCATCGCAGACCTTAAGACACGCTTCAACGATACTACAGTTGGCGTTCTTAAGGCCTTTGATTGTATCTCTCCTACAACCTTCATGGGCAAACACGGAGACGTTCCTGCTGAATCGAGTTTACAGCAAGTACAAACTTTGTGTAACTTCTATTCGAAAGACCTTTCCACCGAGGCGACAGTATTGATGGAATACAAAAACATACACGCTTTACTGAATGCTTGGGACTTTGTAGATGGCGAAGCTGTTCCGCGGGATACAGAGGACCTTTTGGTTTTCTTGGAAAAACACAACCTCTCAGCTCAATTTGAAAATATTGTGACGTTGCTGAAACTTGCGCTTACATTACCCGTTTCATCAGCACATGACGATAGAGCATTCAGCTGTTTGAAGCGGGTAAAGACTTATTTGCGCAGCACAATGACTGAAAATCGCCTCTCTAATCTGGCGTGCATTTCTATTAATCGCGAAAGTGTTTCCGATATTTCCATTAGAGAACTTCAAAAACCATTTCTAAGTGAAAAAACAAGAAGGATTTTTCAATGACGATTTAATTTAACGATGTTTGTGTGCACGATTTGTAAATATTTTTGTCCAACTCGATTCATATGTTATTAAAAAATAGATTATTTTGCACTGGAAGATGTACTAAAAGTTTGAAATTTTGCCTATTCCTTTGCTATGCAGGCTACTTTCTATCCGTCGAAACTCGATTTAGATATCGAATATAAGCCATTCTTTAATTATGCGATACTATTATAGCCACGCCCATTTGACCACGCCCTTTTGTCGGAAATTTTCAATGCTCGCCCCCCCTGAGGAAATTCCTAGCTACGCCGCTGGTTGCAATCTTGCCTGAATCGGTGCTTTCGGCACTTCGCCGCCGTTATCGGGGCACTGGCTGAAACGTCAATGCATTTTTTGATGCGAGAGAAAGCGGTTTGACTCTCGCAAACCAACGTCGTCTTGAACTTTGTGAAATTTCGTAATCTTCTTTCACATGGCCTTTAGATTAAAGTAAACGAGGAAAAGCACTCGTCGCAAGGAAGTCTTTTGCCATAAGGCATTTCGGCCGAATAAAGCAGTTCAAAATTTACCTTGTACAAATTCTTAAGGTACTTCACATCACCAACACTGCGACAAAGTCGACATGTATTCGACGGTATGTACATTAGTCGATTGGTATATCTTCTTCGGGCTTTTTTTAACTTTTGGATTCGACATGCTCTTTTGTTTTTCGACGACGTACACCACAGAAAAAAGCAGCACTGTGAAGTATGCACCACATTCAGCCTTCGATTCAATACACCTTTTCGATAATTACGTCACGCTGCATGAAAACGAGGCTCCCAGGCCAAAGTTTCACAATTTTGATTTTTGATCCTGCCATATTTGTTTATGGAAGAAGATGGCTAATAACTTCCAAACTATATATGGTAGAAATACATCGTGTACGTATGTTGGTAGGCATTTCATATAGCTTTCATTTGACGTATATTTTAAGTTTCTGTGTTGTGTGTAACTTTTTAAAATGTCCAAAATGTTCGCACCATTGCTCGTCAAGTAATAAATTGCGGTGCCCTGGAAGTTGGCTTGTGGGCGCAGCCAACTTTCAAACGCATTATATTCCGTGTGTGAGTTCGTTCGTTCGTTCGTTCGTTCGTTCGTTCGTTCGTTCGTTCGTTCGTTCGTTCGTTCGTTCGTTCGTTCGTTCGTTCGTTCGTTCGTTCGTTCGTTAGGAATCAATAGTATATTTTTGACGCGACATTTTTAACGCGATGTTTAGAGGAATGAATAACAAGCGATATTTTTGGCGCCACGGAAAACAACCGGAAGTGAATTTATTTATTTATTTATTTATTAAGCTTTCATTGTACAATAACTAAAAAAAAAATAAAAACGAAAATTAAATGTACAACGAGGCAAGTTTACAACAGGTATATACCCAACAAGGTAAACTGCCAAAAACTATAAGAAAACAATGATAATAAAATAATATAAAACACAGCTAACACAATACAGCATAATAAGACATAAATGAATATAAAATAATATAAATAATATTGTTATCTTTGGCGGCTTTTCGACCACATATCAATTTCATCACGTCCGAAGAGTTTTGCGGGAGTTTTGTCTTCTAGACCAAGATTGTGGTGCCCTGAAAGTTTTGCGGTGCCCTAAAGCGCAGCAAACTTTCAGACCGCTTTATATTCTGCCTGTGAGACACCCATTGTTATTTTTCGTGTATAGCGTTCGCCGGCGAACGCTCGCAATTTATTGGTATAACATATCAATCAAAGAGAGTTTGAATTTCCGCTGCAGACGTTGCGAAGAAGAGCGTTGTGAAAATGTTCCTTGCATACTGTATAATATAAGGAAAGGAGGTTTACAAGACCTTCCCGAAATGCTTTGCGAGCGAAGTATATTATCAACTGCCGACCCCACACGACGTGTCATTTTCAACATGGACGCTGTTCAGTTAACATGTAGCGAAAACGAGCCTCTTCTTCCCAGTTGTATCATTTACCTGTATTGTGGAGATTTTGCTGCTACATTTTCAGTACGCCCAAAACAGCTTCCATTTCTTACCATGGATTTGTTCTTGGGACACCTTAGTTTTTTTGAGAACCTGAAGGAGCGACGTTTGGTGCTACTTCCAAAATCTGAACGTGTCCTAGGTTCGTTGAGAAACGTAAGCAGTCCTGTTGTAGTTGAAGTCATCTCTAGCAGTTTTGCTCTGGTAAAGTAAAAATGTTCATGTTTATAAATGCTTTAAATGTTTATAAGTAGTAATAAAAGGATTGTAGTAACGCGCAAGGAACGTTGGAATTGTATTTCGAGAATCGAGACGTTGTCAGCTTATTCATTAAGCTTACCTTTAATAATATGATACGACCAAATTTTGAAGAAACAAACAAATAATTTATGTAGTGGATCTTAACCTATTTCTGTCTGAGCCACCCAAAAACATCCCTTTTGTTATGTCTAACGCTAAACGATTTTACTGGTCAAATGGAGAACTCTCAGCCAGCCTAATGAATGAATCAATAACATTTATATTTATAAATAAATAAATAAAATAAATAAATTTATTGATTCATTCATTAGGCTGGCTGAGAGTTCTCCATTTGACCAGTAAAATCGTTTAGCGTTAGACATAACAAAAGGGATGTTTTTGGGTGGCTCAGACAGAAATAGGTTAAGATCCACTACATAAATTATTTGTTTGTTTCTTCAAAATTTGGTATAGATTTGGATTTATACATCATGTAACTTGTCATTAGTAGTCAGTCCGAGTATTCAAATTATGTCTACCCAAAAGTAAATAAGTAATTAATTTTTACAAAGCATGAGTTAGAAGTTGAATGTTACATAAAGGATGCAGTTAAATAAAATCATAGAATCAAGTGTGTTCGGCAATTTGTCTTTATTATGATTGAACTATCATTACTTTTACACCAAAAAAATATTAATATTGCTTCAATTTTGTTGTTTTAGGTAGATCCAAGTGATCCAGAAAGAGAAATAGCTGTCTTATTGGAATTTAACATAATGCAGTCAATGAGTGATACTGCTACATTTATGAAGCCTATGGAGCATTATAATGAAGATGACCCATTGCCTCGCCTACCGTGGGCAGATTTAAATCATTGTATTTGCAACTGCTCAGCATATCCTAGTATTGGATCAGTACTTGTCAATGAGAACCATCAATCCTGCTATCGTGAAGTAATATCTGCCATGTCAGAGGTCCATATTCAGGATGACGAACATGACACAACTGCAGTTATTGGCAATCATACTGACAATGCTGAACTAAATGAACAGAACGATAATAGATTAGACCAGAGTCACCAGACAGATAAAGAAATGCCATAAATGCATAGCCAATAATGAACAAATTTTATTTAGAATAGATTCTGAACAAGTAAATTTACGAGATGAAAATGCCTTAGTGTTCCAAGCTTTGATCAAAGGAAAATGGCAGTCTTTAGGGTATGTGCCCAGAATCAAAGTCCCAAAAATTACAAAAGCCATTCAAAGTAATTCAATTGAATCACTTTCAATTGATAGAATATTCAGACAGTTAGTTTATGGAACTGACCAATTTTGTTATTTTGCTGTTATTGTAGTTGTTAGGAGGGGAAGATGGGGACCTGACGAAAAGAAATATCGGTATAACCAATTGTGATACTGCACAATAATTTTATTATGACAAATAATGTATTACTGAACTAAACCTGGTTTGGAAGGCCAGTAAACTGCAGAATGGAAATGTTTTGTTCTACAGTATTACAGTCAGATCAGATGTTTTTTCTGTGATGCTATAGTACTTAATCGCAATATTTGCAATGTTGATTGATTGTCAATCTAGCTTGAGTTATTAAGTTAAGAGTAAGAAGAGTTAAGAAAACTTATGTAGCAGCCTTTTTTAAAGAACCTGTCTTTCTTTCAAAAACTGTAAAATTTGAAATACAAATTCATATTTAAAATATTACTTCTGTGTTTATAATATCTGTGTTTAAAATATTACACTTCATTACTGATTAGGCTTACAAACCAGGCCTATTTCCATTAACTACATTTGAGCTTCACTTGGCACTGGTGCCGAGCCTACCATTGGGCAATGTAGTCTGTGTCTTATAGTAGTTTGGTTCCTAAGGGGAAGAAAAGCACGACCAGCAACAAGAATTGAACTGTCTTCCCTTTGATTTATCTTTAGTCTTTTAAGTTGGAGTGGATGATTTCTTTCATCTACATTGTCTTCATCATACTCAGGACACTCATCAAAACATGGTAGCACTTGGCTGTATCTTTCATTTAAGGTCCAATAATAAAATGGAAGGTCATCATCCATTCTCTTCTTAAACTCTCTAAAACAACATAAAGTATGAATAATATAGGCAAATTGGAAAGGGTGATTTGGGGACTAGAAATCCAGTTCTTGTCTTAGCTTGAATGTTAAGTCTAATTAAAATCTTTTGGTTTGATTTTGACAAGGTACTTGTACAGTACATGACTAATACATACCTTACTAGTCTAGGCCATATCTGTTTAAAGTCTTTGAGGAGAAAGACATTTTCCAAGTACCTGTGCACCATACCAAAGAAGTTTTCCAGGTCATCGGTTCCCCCTGCTCGAGGATACTCTGGGTAACCAATGACATTGTCCCGTCTCCTGTACTCTTGGCTTTCAATGTTGGTTGTAATCTCAATGACTGTCTCTCTCGAAAATCCACAGATATGTTCTATAGGTCTAAAAGAATAGAAAAGCTTTGTTTTTTAATGTACAATTATAGTACATAATTTTAATTTATTTTTACATTTAAATGTTTCATAATTTACCTGTTGATGTCAATAGTGGATAGGTCATAATTATTTATATGCCATGGCATCCATTCATCGAGTATTGCATTCAGCATCTGATAATTGTATCTGCACCTTTCAAGCTGGGACAAGCCTCTACCATCTGTGGCCGCATGCCAGTCTGCAAGAATTTGCACAAACTTAGCTTCTTTTCCATAACCATGCTTCTGTAATGATGTTGCTACAAATGAAGACATGAGGCGCTCTGCATCAACTAATGACTGTTTCCTCTTTCCTGTCAGGGCAGCATGAGTGAGACCACTCTGTGGATCCATAAGAACAGCATCAAAAGCATCAAAATCAAGGTTAGCATTATTTCCTTTTCTAATACTTTCCCCAGCTCTTCTGAACACATGGTTATGATCTCCTCTGTCATGTCGTATGTTTCCTGTGACTGGATCTACCTCTGGAATGTAGAGATGAAAAATCTATATCTTGCTCTTTCCAGTACTTGATGGATGCTTGAAACACACATGTTGCATAAATAGAGCGTAGCATGTCCAACACAGATTCAGGTGTATTTCGACGGAATGTGTATGGCACATAACCATGGGGTACCATTTCAGATCATATTTTCTTTAGTGAATCCTCCAGGGATAGCTTGTGAACTGTGCGCAGATTGTGCAGCATGGTAATAAGATTGGAAGGTACATTTGAATTTGGTTGTTTTACTTGTGGACTGCCATCTGGGTTGACTAAACAAAACAAAGTTGAAAATAGCTGCCACTGTAAGCAGATAGTTTGTCAAGGGAGGGAGTGCAGAGGCCGGGTGAAGGGTAAAATAACTTGACATTTTATACACATTGTATAAACCAAAGTTAATTAATATTCATAGTAAATCTAAATTACAAACATCCACATAGCTTCAACATTCCAAGAAGATTCTTTTTCCTGGTTTCCTTTGCAATTTCTTTAGCATTATGCAGTAATTGCCAAAGATGCAAGGGACGGGTTTCCCCATTACATCTCAGAGAGCAAAATTCTCCATCTGTTACTGTTCCTATTAAAAAATGCAATGGCATTAGTAAGGATACTACCTCTAACAAGCTCTCTCTTCAAACAAGGCATTAGTAAGGATACTACCTCTAACAAGCTCTCTCTTCAAACAAGGCCCCCATTAACGAAAAATAAAATAATAACATCCAGGGCCTTCTATTCCTCAGGTACATGTACAGTACTATAATTTAATTAGACCTGCAGTATATATCCTCATTAGCCCCCCTCCCCCTCTGGAACAGCTAACATTCATATTCTCTATTGCCCTAGCTTACTTGAGGAATACAGTCACTGTGACAGTTTTCCTAAAACAACAATGCTGTATAACGGTTAGAACCAGTAGCATCATTGAACAAATATTTTATTTAGGTGCAGTTACTTACCAACTACAATTAAACCACGTTCAACCATTTTCACCTTTAACTCTCTGGTAAATTCCCTTATATATTTGTCTGAAATGTTGTGGTAGGGCACATAACGGACAGGTAGGGCATAAGGTTTGCAGTTTCTCTTCTCATCAGATAGCATTGCAACCAAAACATGTGTGGCTGGAGTTCTTTTCTTCTTAAACAGATTCCTCAGGTACTTCATGGTTCCAGGGTGAAGATTCTCAAGCAGACTTCTACAAATTGCATGTTAGGATTTTCTGATGGTCCAAAGTTACTAAGGATCTGTTCATATTCACCTTTAATAATAAATTTGATAATGAATTTAACCTGTGAAAATATTCTAGTACTCATTGTAATAATTACCTTTCAGTGACTGTGTTTGCTCAATTAGGGTTTGGTACTCTATTATTTCCCAACTCAAATTCTTGAGTGTGTTTTCCAGTGTTCCTGGCTTGTCAAATTTTTTTGAGAAGGTTTTCCTGACACACTTTAAACCACTGACCAAAAATGTAGAATCTAAATTTAGTTGGTTGACAAACACTTTTAATGAACTTGAAACTGTCTTTGCTGATTGCTATAGATTGTAGACCTTCTACTAGTTTTACAAGCACTTCATATTCAGTACGAAGAGCCTGCAAAGCACCATCACCCATATCAGCATCTCCGTTCCACACTTTTTTCCCAGACTCCATAAGTGCTTCTTTGATATCAGTGGCATCAATCTTTATCCAAAACCTGCCATCAGGATTAGCTTTTTTTAGCTCATCCAATGCACTGATCTAATAATAAAAATATTGCATAAAACAAAATAAACAGCACATACTTATTAATTGCATCAAACATCCTCCTTTCATTTTGTTTTACCTGGATTTCAGTCCCTGGACATTTCGCTTCTGGAGCTTTGCCCCTATTGACACGTGCGGTCTCAAGACTTGTTCTGGCAACATTAACCTTAGCCTAAGAAAAAGCAAAGGCATTATATTACTGTATAATATAGTGTATTTTTTTGTTGTATAAATGAATCAAAAACAACAACAAAGTGAATCAAAAACAAAATACGCAGTCATGAAACATTTGTAGGGTACATGTACAGTACCTTCAATGTGTAACCAATATTCTGTTGGTCACAGCCACTCCACATTGGCCCAGCAAACAGTCGTTTAAATCTTGCAGGAAACTCAGTGTCAAGTGTTTCCAGCAATATCCTGTAGTCATCAGGTTCTTTAATCTAAAAAAAAAATATTGACAAAACTTGTTACAATACATGTACCAGTAGTGACCCAGTACAACCTTTCCAATATAATGAATGTAACCTACATCTACCCCTAGTGTATACAGTGGGGGTACAGTAGGTTGCATGCATTCAAGCAAAAAACATACTGTGTGTATAGGTAATAAATGTATTAATAACCTGATGCACATTTGTACTGGTAAAGAATTCTATATTGTACTGTATTAGACCAAAAGGCATCCGTGTCAGTGGCATTAAGGGATCATTTGTACCAGGTCTGTCTTCAGCAATGGCTCGTGAAAATTTATAGATGAGATTTGTTTTACCCAAGTCCTGCAGCCTCTTCATGGCAATTAAAGACAACATAGCAAATTTGCCAATATTGGATATAATTCCTCTGACAGAGGCAATTTTTGACAAAGCATGTTCACCAATGACATTTGTTCATCAATGGACAAATTTTACAGCAGGGATTGAACCAATTCTGGATGTTTAATCTGTGTGGAAAATTCCTCCAACATATGTTTAGTGCATAAATGTTTATTTTCTTCTGATAGCTTCTGGAAAGACTCACTTATACATTTCTGTAGTTGGTATTGAGTCAAGTGTTTGATAACATTTAACACCGATGAATGAGGTTCTAGGACCTTAGGTTCAAGTTTCTTTTCCCCAGGTTCCTCAGTTAGGTACAGGTCAACATTTAACCCCACATAACATTCAGCTTCTTCCACTGTCTTAAATTCTTTCGCCAAATGCAGTTGTGTACGCTGTCGAACTGAAAGCTGTCCTCTTGTATATGGTGTCTGAGAAATCTCTTTAATGTACTGTGCCGCCTGTTCCCAATACTGATGGGGTGCTCTCATAGAAGGCCATGTTTTATCTGTGCCACTCAAATCTTTGTGCAAAACAATATACTGCACTAATGCAGTTATTTCAGTTGGTGTCCTCGACCGCTTAATTTTCTGGGCAGGAGACTTAGCTTTTTTTAGAATGTTACAGGCTACCTAAAAAGTTCAAACATAAGTGTTAAAAATACAGTACACCTGTATGTTGACTTTATAATATAATATATTTCAACCATAAGTATTGTAGTTGGAGTCTAATATGTCAACATGTAAAATAAATTCTAAAATATTCAATCAGATTAATACAAACACATACATAATACCTATTAATAAGTTCAGACTGTAATTATATGTCATAATTCAATAACATAATTCAATGTAATACATAAGTTCAGACGAACACATGCACTGATTATCGAATAATATTCGAATTCCTTGATAAAAATTTAAATATTTAATACTTACTCGAGGTGAACGACTTTTACCAGACAAGCCCAAGGGGAACAGCGATTTTCTACACTTCCTGGCTGGAGATTGCAATACCTCTTCTCCTTTGTGTTTCTTCTGTTCTGGTTTATTTGGTGTAGATTCCGTACTACTAACAAGTCTTTTCCCTGAACTCTAGAATAAATGTTACTTGGTATGAAGTGGCTTGTATTGCTCGTAAACGAACAGATGCTAGTGTCTATACTTTGAAGCTGATTTAATAGGTAAACAGAGTATTGTTTTATATAAAGCGAGAAAATAGAGTCGTTTCATGCGCTTATTATGGCTTAAAACATGGAGTCCTTGAGAGTCCTTTGTGAAATTAGTAAAGCGTGACTAAAGATCTTATTTATAAGTTAATATTAGTTTCCATGACACCAAAGAGATGACATAAATATCACATAATCTATAGCCTCATTGTTTGAGGGGTCTCAAGGTCACAGAAGGTACGGTTCATTGGTCATGTCGTTTTTATTACTTATTCAACAGATATAAAAAACAAAGTGGGAAATATATTATAAAGTGATAATAATGTTATATTTGGTTTAATATTGCAACAGGTTTAACTTACCATTTCACATTGTAATCTTTAAATAATCTTGAGGCTTTGATATTTAAATTTGAGCGCGTTTGATGCGAAAATATGTGGACTACGCGCGCGAAGGACTATGGGAAGATATTGTAATCCTCCTTTAATATAAGGAAACGAGCTCAAAGTAAACTGAGATTGAGAAGAGAGTGGCCATAAGCCAGCCGCATGTGCATCCGAAGGAAAATGTTTACTCGCTGATTTCCCAACAGTTAATTACGGTAAGATTTTCACGCAAGACGTGGCCCCTTTGGCGACTTCGGCTTAATGGCGAGTAACTGAATTGTCTGACATTGACTTGAGCAAAACGTCATGTCGAATTTCTCATTACACTCCCTAACACTCGCATTTGATTCGAATCAGCGGGATCTACTCAGGCGTATTTCTCCTGCTGCATTGGCCATCAGCGCCAGTTATCAGTGAAAGATAAAATTCGCTATTAAATTTAACTCCGTATTAATATTGATATGCGTGCGAATGTCGCGAGATGCTATGATTATATTTATATTTATCGTCATAGTCGTTACACACCCATGTTTTATAACTACAAAAATAATTTGACTGAGCTTTCTCTAGCCACAATTAAGCTCTAGCCCACTCAACATAACTTGTTTAATTATTTAAAAGATTTTGCAGTGAACACTATTAACTGTAAACCAGCCAAGCTTAAGATATAGCAACAGCAGAATAATATAATGTTGACAGACGGTGGCACAGCGAACGTATACCAGAATGCCACACAAATTCCTGAATCAAGAAAGCACTTTGATACACATGCTCAATTGCTCATTCATAACTGTGCTATTTTAGTTAATTCTAGATACGTGTTTTTTAAACGGAGTAAATATTCGATCAACTTCTAATTTAATTGAGCTATTTAGCTCAGGTTTTTGAAATTGACAACTTCCAAAAATACAGTCTTAATTAGGGGGCGGCACGAAAAATAACAATAGGCCCCTGCAGGCGCCCCTTCCCCAATCACCCCAGCGCCGGCTACGCAGGCTATCGTTCCTCGCACTCTGAGGGAGAAGGTCACAAAGTTGGCGCACGAGGGCCATCAAGGGATAGTAAAGACAAAAGCAAGATTAAGAACCAAGGTGTCGTGGCCAAAGATCGATAGAGATGCTGAGAACTTCTGTAAAGTATGTCACGGATACCAAGGTCACCAAGGAGTAACAGTGTTCCAGAGCCGATGTCTCGTGTGCGTTTTCCCACCAGCGCTTGGCAGGACTGTAGTGCAGACTTACGTGGACCTCTGCCTTGGGGAGAAAACCTCTTAGTAGTGGTAGACTACAATAGCAGATATTTTGAAGTTGTATAGTCATGCGGTCGACAGCCTCAACCAAGATTATCGAGGCAATCTCTATCAGCTTTGCAATATTTGGAGTACCCAGCTCCCTGCGAACGGATAATGGGTCGCAATTTGTTTCTGAAGAATTCGAAATATTCCTGGCCGAGTATGGTGTGGAACATCGTCGGAAAACCCCACTTTGGCCACAGGCGAACGGCGAGGTCGAACGCCAGAATCGTACGCTAATGAAAGCATTGAGAGTAGCGCAGGTGGAAGGCAAAAGTTGGAAAGCTGAAATAAACAGGTTCCTGATGGCATACCGGTCTACGCCGCAGCCAACGACAAATGCGTCACCTTATTTTCTCATGTTTGGTCGTGAGATGTGCACTAAGCTACCTGACTTAAGGAGAGAAGTCCAAATTACTGAGGAAGAGATGCTATCAAAGGCAAAAAGTACGCTGACGAAAAACGAAGGGCAAAGAACAGCGGAATTGAACCTGGTGATCAAGTGCTTCTAAAAGGCCAAAAGACAAACAAACTATCGCCGAACTTCCACCCAGATCCCCTGGTGGTCATGAAGAAGGATGAAGGACAAGTCACGCGAAGAAGTGATCAAGGAGTTGAGATCAAACGTAATGCGTCATTTATTCGACAGTACAGTACAGTCAAAGAAGATGTGGTTGCAGAAGAGTGTTGCGATGATGTTGTCGAAAGAAGAGATGGCTCTGCAGATACAAGCAGCTATTTACAGGGAGAAAATGCCCGCACAGAAGCAGGTTCTGCATCAGGTACTTACAAGTACATCGTGCACCAGGCCGCAACGGATAACCAAAACACTGGACCGCTCGCTTTAAAGACTATCTACTGACGTAAACTTCATTATGTCACGGACATGTTATCTAAGATTAAACTTTGTTTCGTTCTGGTTTAATTTAGATTTCAAAGACTATTGACTGACCAATTGATATTATGTTCAATTTTATAAACGATTGGGCCACCAATTAAAATCAGAGATTTTTCTCCAAGAACTTTGTTATGAAATCCTGTTGTTTGTTTGCAACGTTTATCTATCAAGCCAAAAGCAACTCGACCAAGCATAGAATATTCATCAATAAGAATGTAATCAACTCCATTTAAGCTTTCTTGCAGTCTACACAGACTTTGGCCTGTACCCCGTGAACCAACAGGCAATTTCAGCAAGGAGTGTACAGTGATACTTCTTATATTCTAAGTAGCTTTCCAAGTGGTTACAGTAACTACACATTTACCTCGTAAAATGTTATGAATAGCATTGGTAAGTTAATTTTCACCAGTACCAGCAACACCAATAATAATAAGGCATAATGGTTCTTTTTCTGATGAAATACATGTATCATCAAAATGTGACTTGACAATATTATAAGCAAGTCGTTGCATTTCACTGAAACTGTTTATATCTGCACCTTCATACTGCTCATTTGTTATATAATCATCATTTTTATTTTTTATCCATGTTTGCATATCATGAATTTGTTGTTCACAATATTGAGCTCTGTCTTGATGCCAGTCATGTGTTGACTCTGATGCTTGTTCATGAGATCATCCATTCCTCTCGGGTATTGCCTTAATTGTTCTTCACAAGGTTCATCTCCTGGTTCGTGTTGACTCTGAATAACAGTTTGTAGTTTGTCAAACCAGTCTGGCGCATCGGTTTGTCCATAAGGTGTATGCAAGAACTCTTGCCGATAATTAGTTAAATTCTCATCAGTTGGTTCTTGGTCACCCTATTGCATTGTTTTCGGTTGTTCTCTATGGTTCATACTTCAGAAGCTGATACTTACAATAAAGACAAAAATTTGGTCCTTTAGGATTAGAGGCTGATATTCTTGGAACAACATTCTCTGGTAGTTTTGTTAGCTCACTGTTAACAACTTTTTATGTTGTAGCAAACTGAACAAAGTTCATGTTCATAATGTCTTGTGAACTGTCATATTATGACGGTTAGCATACACATCAAGATCTAGAAGTGAATTGTCAGTGCAAGAATCACCATCCTCAATAGATTCATTGTCACGTACACTACGTGAACCATTGAAACTCACTGGAATCACTTTAAATGATGAACTGTGAAGTTTTAGTAACAACAAATGATGCATTGCCTCTTGAGCTGCATAATCTCTTTCACCGAGAGTTTTCATTACTACCTTTTTGATAGCCCTGTGAGGATCACTAATATTGTCAACATTCTGGACAATAGAATTAAATGCCTGTTTCAGCACAGGTGACCTTGGTTCACCTTTAGCCAAACTAGTATATTTAGTTCGATATTCAACACCAGCGTAGTGATCAATAACAAATTGGATGACACAGTTAGCTCCCGGCCATCCTTGCAGCTGGAGTTGTTGTTGGTTGTTCCGCCTGGAATCATTTCTCTTAGTTAGTCTTTGCTCTATATTACACATTATCACCTTTACTGTGAATTTCTTCAAATTCTAATTTTGTCTGAGGACAGTGATCAAATGGGAAATGAAATCTACATTTCAACTCTGATTCATTAGATTTTTTCTAAGACGGGTGTTTGCGTTACAGCGAGTGTGTCGTTGGGCCATATATAAAAGATCTACATAATCAGATTCTACTTCAAACTCAGGAATGTCATTATGACGTCTCGGACATGGATGGACTTGGGGTCTTATCCACATGTCCTCATCTGGTGGGTTTGGGTTTAGAGTTGACAATAACGAATCAACATACTGACATGCTGTTTCAGCAGCTTTCTTACCATCTCTAATATCCCAGTCTAGTTCTGTTGTATCATGACAATCATTCTCATCCTTAAATTTCTGAGCTAAGAACCCTATCAGGGCAGCCTGAGTAAGTTTGCACAGTCCTGGGTCATTATTTAGTTAGCAGTACCATGACAATGAATACACACAAATAACTTCACCAAGAGTATTATAAGGCCAATTCAGGCCAATGCATATTTGCTAAGGAAGAAGGAAAGAACAATGTAGTTGCTCCAACATTAGTAATATTAGCTTTGAGTTCCTCTCTCTTTATTCCAGTAAGCATTTGTACCAGCAATATTGCCAACATACCTTGACACTTTAGACATGAATACAGCTGAGTTGTTATTTGCAGCATGCGCAATTTCACGCAGCTCATCAGTAGCGAGATGTGCGTCCCCTGCATTTTGTTTGAGAAATATTCCACTTTGTTGTAAAATACGCTTTCTGTGAATCATATTAAAAGCCCATTATGAAAATCTGGGGTTGTTAGCAAAAGGGTACACCAATTTACCATAAAGAATTTCAGCAAATTTTAATCGATGCTTAATTCTTTCTTGAAGTGAACATCTCTCAAGAGACTTTTATTGGTACGATCACCTTTCCCATCAGGAAATGTTGGAAAAGGAATAGTGGCCATATGTGACATCTGATATTCATTTAATGGTGCATTTTTAACAGTATGCCATGCCATTGGTTCATTTGCAGAAATTTGATTTCTAACTACGTCCATTTGTTGTTGTTGTTGTTGTTGTTGTTGTTGTTGTTGTTGTTGTTGTTGTTGTCGTTGTTGTTGTTGTTGTTGTTGTTGTTGTTGTTGTTGTTGTTGTTGTTGTTTGTTGTTGTTGTTGTTGTTGTTGTGGTTGTCGTTGTTGTTGTTGTTGTCGTTGTCGTTGTCGTTGTCGTTGTCGTTGTCGTTGTCGTTGTCGTTGTCGTTGTCGTTGTCGTTGTCGTTGTCGTTGTCGTTGTCGTTGTCGTTGTCGTTGTCGTTGTCGTTGTCGTTGTCGTTGTCGTTGTCGTTGTCGTTGTCGTTGTCGTTGTCGTTGTCGTCGTTGTCGTTGTCGTTGTCGTTGTCGTTGTCGTTGTCGTTGTCGTTGTCGTTGTCGTTGTCGTTGTCGTTGTCGTTGTCGTTGTCGTTGTCGTTGTCGTTGTTGTTGTTGTTGTTGTTGTTGTTATTGTTGTTGTTATTGTTAATTCTTTGAACGTTTTCATGGCGATAAAGTAATATAAATAAGTTTTGTGGAAACACCACGTAAAATGTTGTTATTGTTGTTGTTGTTTTTGTTGCGGTTGTCTTTGTTCACCAACACGTAAGAAACTACTCATAGGCCGTTTGCTGTGGCACGCTATCGTTCACTTTCGTGAACGCTACAGTGCTACCACTTTCGGGTACGCTGTTTACGAATCTGAAAAGCTCCCGCTCCTAAATCCTGTCATTTTGCATTAATTCTTTATCAAAATTGCACGATTTTCTAGAGAAACTTCGCCATTTTGTTGGCTGACACAACGAATTTGCGGGCTCGCATACTTGCGATTGCTTACATAACATAGGCCGACGCTGCTTTTTGTATGTAATTAAAAAAACTTGGTTTTATCCTTTAGGTTTGGCTTTAGGATTTGGATTTGCATCAGGTTTGTTCAATATTCAACTCTGATGATCAATGTTATTCTAAATACTAAGATGTAGTCGCTGAAATCGTTGAGAGCGTCCTTAACGCATGTTATTTTATAATGACGTCATTGTTTCGAACATGGAGGACAACAATCTTCAATGTGTCGTTCACTTTGCTGGAAAAGCAGGACAGCAACGGGATTTAACAAACGAAACATTAAAGAAAATTATTGAGGGGAGAAGGCAGTGGCTTGATCTGCCCGGAAAATATGGCGAGTATAGCGATGTTGCTCAGAAAACGTTTGATTACATCCCCGACAATGTTGGTGACCGCCAACAACAGATCTCAGTTAATCCCCGAGCCCGGGCGTAGGGCCGAAGGCCCGGAGCCCGGGTGAGGGTGCTAATCTCGACCTGCGTGGAGTCCACTTTACACGCGAGATGAAAAGCCGAAAGCAATTCTGAAACCTGTTTGAATATATATATATATATATATATATATATATATATATATATATGTTATCAAACCCACAACTTGCGCAGTTCGAATAGCAAGGTACTGGTAACTAACCTGTTAAATTTTTCAAATTATTTGAATTTACGTCAGCAAATATATAATTTACAAGTTCGGTTGGATTACGAAATAGTTTTTCAACGATCATGACGAAAGAAATCTTTGCCAGAAAAAATGGTTTCAGCTAAAATGCTAAAATGTACATTAATATTACTATGGAAAAAGACCAAAGAAAGAAGACTAACAAGAGATGTGGCAGCGAGAAAAAGACAACAATACCACTGGAAAAAGCCTAAAAATTAATACGATAAAGACCGAAAACAATGCCGACCGAAATGTAAAACTGAAAGGAGAAGGATGTGTCCTGAAACTGTTCAAAGCTGGTAAGGAATTTTGCTCTGGTGTATTCTACATAACTCGAGAGGGAACAATGAAGAAATTTTGAAACAAACGGCTTTTTAGATCATGAAGAGAACTAAATGATGCCTTGTCATATTTAATTTAAGTTTATGTGTCAACAACGAAAAAAAGTAAGAAACCGCGAACGAGAAAAACAATCCGAAAAGACTAGACTGAATTGCCAGTGTTTGTGGTGACAAAAGCAGAAGAAAGTTTAACGGTAGAAGATTCGTATTACTATTTACCAGTTTAGCTGAGTTAAATCGGAAGAAATCTTGAAAATGAAAATTAATATAAATAATATTTTGTCTAGAATTGTCTTTGAACGCTAGGACGTTGACATTGTGTCTTTTCTTGGCCATTGTTTATATATTATATATTTTTGAATGAAAATTTGTCATTTGCTTCATCTCGTTTTTTTTGGATTTTTTTGCGTCTACGTTGCTATAGCAACAGTAGACGTTATGTTACCGTAAAAATCTGTCTGACCGTCTGGCTGGGTATTGTCACTTTTGTGACGTAATAGCTTGCCCAATATCAGATTCGTCGGCGTGTGTACCGATCACTGCTGCCGATTTGCTGATGTGGCAAGAAGTAAAGTAACAGGCTAATGTGATCTAGTAGTGACTGATCATGTGATCAAGTGGCGTGATGCAGCGTGCTCGATCTGTTTCGTCCATCTTGTTCTCACGCAACGATCGAAAAGAAGTTGCTGTTTCTTTTGATTTCGGGAAGATTTTATCGAGGTAAGGAACTTGTTATAACTTGTCACGTCAACGTTAATCTATCTGGAACTGATGGAAGCAATATGTAAAGCATTTACAGTTGTACGACTGCATATATATTATCATATACGGTGCTGCATTAATATCTCTAAAAGTATAAATATTCCCCCAAATTATTCAAATATCTGCCATGATTGTCTGGATTTAAATCCACTAAAGGTACGTTTACACACTGCGATTTGTCGGGCCGATTTTCACTACGATTTGTCGTCCCGACAAATCGTAGTGTGTAAATGGACGTCCGATTCATGTCGTGAGTGCTGGCGTGAGCAAGTCCCGACACTAAAAATCGGGAGAAAAATCTGTAGCAAAGACACAGATTTCTCCAGAATCGTAGCGATTTTTTTCGGTAACTATGACTACTGAACTAACGCACGTATTAAAACTCGCGTATAAATATTTATAAAAACAAAAAAGAAAAGATGTCGACCGTGAATATAAACGAGTACATTGCAGAGGAAAATAATATGAGTAAAGAGGTAGTTATAATTGAAAAACCTTTGCCAAAAGCGGGTAAAAAGAAAAGCAGAGCGTTCACGGAAAAAGAAACCCTACTATTGATATCAGAATGGTTTAAATATCCTCAGTTGTACGACAAAAAAACTAGTGAGTACCATGATAGGGATAAACGAGTTATTGCCCGTCAACAAATGGCTTCTTCACTAAACCAAGCGATGGGATACGAGGACAACGAAGAAAAACAAATTACAGGTACGTATAGTCTGGTATTTATTTACATAATTTATTCTAATACAGTATAAAAATATTGAGAATAACTGAAGAAGTTGTCCTTCGCACAGCGAAATGAAACTGTTAAATGCAAAGTTGCATTTATGTTGGCTTTGTTTTTATTAGTAGTGATTTAAACAAATATACATAATGGTACAGTCTCTAGTTTTAAGTTTTAAACTACGTTAAAATGAAATCGTTACTCCTTCCTCCTCTATCCTATCGAAAAATATAACACGTACCTTGACTGGCTTCAATGTCAGGAAATTTGTTTGATTACTATTAGATCCTTATAAATTTGCTTTGTCATTAAAAATTGTAAATTGACGTTTGTGTAGCTTCAGATGTCCAGAAAAAAATTGAAAATTTGAGGACCTACTTTGGCAAGGAGTGTGGAAAGGAGTACGAATGGAAACCGAAGTCCGGTTCTGGCCATAAGAACCCATTCAAATCTTCTTGGCCATGGTACACAGAGTTGTTATGGCTTAAAGACCATATTGCCTACAAGGATTCCACTTCGAACTTACCAATCGTGCCCAAGGTCGAGGTTGATGGAACAAGTGACGCCGAGAAACACGAGGAAACCATCCGGCCATGCAGGAAGAGAGCCAAAAATGATGGCGAGGAGAGGCTTATCAAGGCGGCAGAAGATATGGTTGCCAAACTACCAGCATTTGGGGCATCAGAATCGAAGCCATCCCTTACAGACGACGAACTGTTTGGGCAGCTTGTTGCCAGAAAATAAAGCAAACTTCCTGAAAGTGAAGAAAAGGAAGACTTAAAATTAAATATTCAACTTATGATTAAACAGGCTACGTACAGCTCTGGCAAACAGCCCTTTTCTGGGCTTTTACCTTTCTAAACGTTTCGAACACTTTTAAGATAATATACGTCTTTATCCATATTACATTTCTTCAATTACTAGTTTACACTGTTTGGACAAAAAAATATATGTTAATTTCTTATGCATATGTTGTCCTCTTTGATTGCAGAGGCCTGCTCAGGGAAATACATGAAGAGAACATTTCACGATTTTCTAACACTGCCGAAGTCAACAGAAAAACATTTTCGAGTGTCGACTCAACATTTTCTGTTGACTTCGGCAGTGTTAGAAGATTGTAAAATTTTCTTTTCATGTTGTCCTCTTTGATTGTCCTCTTATTTGATTTTAATACTAAAGTTGTGATTAAATAGTTATACTTTACATGTAAAAAAACAAAGAAATAATCGAGAATGATAATGAACAAGACACAAAAACTGGAAGAAAAAGTGTTCACTTACCAACATCTCTTGCCAAAACTTGAAAGCGAAAAAAATGTCACCAGAATATCTGTCTGCTTGGCAAATAAGTATCTACTTTGGTTTTTGAAACTTCATAGTGGGCAGTAAAACTAGTAAAGTATTGGTCATCTAACTTGCTAACAGGCCTTAGGAACAAGATCGATCAAGGAGATTTCTTTAGTTTTCTTTTTGCCAACCAACGCCGAGTCGCCGACAACAGACATGCAAGCATATCACGTAAACCGAACGACCTGAACCACGTGGTATTCAAAAGCCATGCGCAGTTTCGAAACGTTGCTCGACTCGTGTACTCATTCAAATAATTTATGTGCTATGAATGATATTAAACTGGTTTATTTACAATCTTGTGAGGACATTGTCAAGTATAGACTATATTGCATATACCGTGTATTCAGAACTCAAAACTGGGTCAAGCTTCAAACAAGGTTAGAATAAGAAATGTATTTCTATGTATATATACCATACAAAGCTAAAATTATTAAATATAAGTTACAAATATGATAGTTCTGACATCTCTATTTAATATTTATAATTTATAAAAAGTAACTAACAGCTGAGTTTCTTGGTTTTTATTATAATATCTTATTTAGTATAAATATATATAAAAATATAGCTCGTACAAAAATATATTCAATACAGTACAATAAAACATTTGTTCATGCAACCAAGACCTTCCATTGCCAAGAAATTGCCCCTGGTCCATTTACGTATTCGCAAATAATGTCTCGCATTTCCTCTGCATTACGTGGACACCTTTGCTTGCTTTTTGGTAGAGACTGTCATTTGCTCGAGCCAACATCATTTCTCCAGCTGCCATTCAAGATTTCGCCATTCACCTCAGCGTCCATACTACCAACAGGTACATATGAAGTTGAGGATTTTTCCATCAAATAATTGTGTAAGGAACAGCAAGCACGGATAACACTGGTTACACTCTCTGGCTTTAGGCTGATGACAGTGTGAAAAATACGGAATCGGGCAGCTAACAGACCAAAAGCATTTTCACTTATTCTCCGGGCTCGTGACAGGCGATAATTGAAAATTCTTTTTCTTCAGATAAATTTTTGCTTGGATAAGGTTTCATCAGATGTTTGCCCAGTGGGAATGCGTCATCACAGACAAAGAAATGGTCAATGGCTGCATCAGATACTTCAAATATTGGATCTTCAGACTGTGGCAAAGGTCTTGGTGGGGGAATATGGATCATGTTTGTTTCGATAGCATTCCACAAGGTTGACTTCCTGAAAATACCAGCATCACTGGCACTACCTTGGCAACCAACATCAATGTACAGGAACTGGTACTGTGGGCCAACAAATGCCAATAAAACACTGCTGAAAAAAGACTTGTAGTTGTAGAAGTCTGATCCAGTATTGGATGGGCACTTCAGTCTGATGTGTTTTCCATCACCTGCACCAATGCAGTTAGGCAGGTTCCATCTCTCTTCAAAATCACCTGCAATCTTCAGCCATTCTTGCTCTGTGGAAGGACATCTCATGTAATCCCTGCTCAGTACTTTGTGAATTGCCTTGGCAGACAGATGGTATCAATATACTCAGTGTGGATCGACTTATTCGATACTGGAATTCAAGGCTTGCATAAGATTCTCCTGTTGCAAGAAATCTTAGAGTGACAGCAAGACATTCATTGGGTGGTATCGACCGTCTCATACAGGTGTCTTTCTTGGCAATCAAGGGACTTACTTTGGTCAGTAGTTCCTATGAAATTTCAAATTTAACCAGTTAAAAAATTTACCAACAGAGCCATCTATTCAGTACATACACAGCAACGAAGGAGGAATTATTTCAGCAAAAACATATGTCTATCATTATTTTGACATAATTTAAATTGTTCCATGTATACAAAATGAGAGGGAGGAAAATCATATTCTTTTCAATTTGCATGCATGCAAATGGATCCTGAAGCCTTGAGCTTCAAGAGATTTTCAGTGAAATAATTTTACTCACTGCTAAATGTTAATGTGGGACAATGAAAATTATATGTATTGTTTATTCTCCCCGTAGGAAAATGTAAGACGTTTTAAAGACCTTGAAAAAGTCTTGAAAACGTCTAGAAAATTGTCTGGGAAAGATCTAGAGACCGCCTAAAGTAAATGTCTTGCAAATGTCTTGCCCGTGATCCTAATTTGACAGGTCGAAAGACCTTTTCAAGACATTTCGCTGATAGAACAAAAAGGTCTTGAACGGTCTAGAGGCCTTGAAAGGTCTAGAAAGGTCTAGAGAGGTTTCGAAAGGTCTTGAAATGGCCTAAATAATTCATCAAAAGTATTTTACTTTTATTTAAATAAGTATATCCTATTAAATCATTACAGAACACGCGAAGTCGTGAAACATACGCAATTGAATATCAATGATTTACACTAGAACCACTGTGACCGCGGATACATGTAGTTAGGGGGTGTTTGCACTGATCTATATGGTGTTTCACTTTGACTTTTGGTCGGTTGTAGTGTTTTTACTGTTGATCGTTTTCATGAGTCCGGCCTGAGATTCAGTTTCAGTTCACGCCGCGTTGTGTAAATGAGATTAGTGTCAAATCCACATGAAATAATTATTCTCTGGCGGTCACAACTCACAAGCTGGAAGACAATTGACATGAATCTTGAAGCAACAGAGGAACCAAGTCTATATAATTTCAAGGCCGACCTCATGTAAACAAAAACCAAAATGGAAAACTCGGTCCGTCCTGAGTTCTGGCTGGCCTCATGTAAACACCCCTTTTGTAATCAAACGAGAACGCAAGTCATCGCAAGTTGGCAGTCACAAATTTCTGTGGCGGTCGTTCGAACACCTAAATTAACAAAATAAAGGTTTCATGAGTGTTTTAAACAAGTTTTAACTTTGTCACGGTTCATTTGTCACGGGGGGGTGGAAAATGCCCGCGGTCAATATCTCCTGAACCATTTGGTGTATTCCGAATTAGAATTTCCAAAAAAATTTTCCTATTGTTTTGTTTACATAAAAAAGGTAGTATATCAAAAAAATAGTCTCTCTTTATTAAAAAGTGCTTACTTTTATTGTAACTATTATAAAACCAAACATAATAAAAATTGTCGGCTGAAATTTTGTGTTGGTAGGTGTTCACGACTCCGCTGTAACTGTTTTTTGGCGTAATATTTTTTCACCAAATTTTCCACACATAAAGCCCATACATATTTAGGAAAAGTCATAAAATTTCAGAACAATACCTGTACTGGTTTAGGAGATATTAACTTTTAAATTCAGCGCGGGCACTTTCCGCCCCCCCCCCCCCCAGTCTGGATAGGGTTAAATTATTTTTAATCTATCTCGGGGGAGGGGGGGGGGGGGGTTAGAGGGTTTTAAATGTTGAACTTTTGGTTTATAATGCAGAAGGGGCCTGGTTGCTTTGAAGAAAATGTTCTATCCCTTGCAAGAATTACCACTCACTAGAATATGGTATTAAAAATTTTTGTGGTGTAGAAGCTGACCACTTGGGGGAGGGGGAGGGGGATTCCTGGCTCAGGAATGTAATGTGAAACAATTTATCTGGCTTCATTAAAACTTGCATTTATTGGTTTCCTTTCCTGATTGGCTGAAATATTAACTTAAGAACAAATGACGCTGTTTGCATATCGCCTGTGTGTCTGGGAGTCAGTCGGAAACGGCTTGGCTGCCTCAAAGGAAACAGTGTCAGTGAATGAAGATCAATGAATTACAAACTGCTCCAATATTGTATACGAGTTATTACAATTAAATACTATATGAAGAATAACAGAATCCTATCTAGACATAGCTAGAAGAGATGAAGCGCCATCACAACAAAATAAATGTCGGTGAGTAGACAAGATCAAAGTTGTCAGTGTCATGTAGCGAACATTTTCTAGCAAAGCCTTTGCATCGTTTTTTAATCGGTCCTGTTGTTTGGAAAACTAAATAGATCTAAATAGTAATAAAATGCTTTTTATTTTGCTTACCTGAAATTGCTCAAAATCCATTCGCATCTACCGTCGGTAGTCGTTTTCGTTGTTCAGTTGCAAATGGCTGACAAGTTGTGCAAACTGCCCCTTTTCTCTTTCTCTCAACATCTTCTTTACCCAAATAGACCTTTTTCTCTTTTTTTTTCTTGGTTTTTAATATTGCCGCCATGAATAAAAACATTGAACCCGTGGCTGCGAGAGCCAAAGATGCATCTCTTTCGTTTTCCGACATTTTTTTTAAGCTTACGCCATTTTTCGCCATTTCACGCCATTATATAGTAATTTTAAAATATTTAATAAAAATCGTGAAAGAAAATTGGAGTTGCCGTTTACACACTACGATTTGTCGGGGATGACGAATTACCGCATTAGTCCGCGAATCACGTAATGATTCGTCAAAATCGGCCCGACAAATCGCAGTGTGTAAACGTACCTTAACACATTTTTTGGCTTCATAATTTTACTTAAAGTTTATATATTCTTTCTTTTCTTTTCTTTTCTTTTCTTTGATTTCTCTTTTAGGAGTATTACCGTGGATTTGGGGTGTGAGGCCAATTGCTATAGTTGTGTTCTCACAGGGGCCAGTGTGTCCGCGCTGATCAATCATCAATATTCTGATCAGACGTCCGTGTGTTGATCACCAAAATTCTGTACAATTATAAATACCAAGATTTAAATACATGAAATTGATGGAAACATTTTGAGGATGTACATATAACTTTGTGAATATAGGACCAGTAGTGCTGTATGGATTGTAATCTGTTAAAAACATCACCATGATAATTATGGGCATATTTTGCTAGCCTGTAGTATGAAATGTCCACAGTGGTAATTTCAAGGTATTACAATCAGGAAAGAAATTGAAAGACTGCAAACACCTCAATGGAGATCTCATTATAATAGAAGAACTGATGGATTTTACATTTATGGAACAACTTGACTATTTTCATCAACTTCTGAAACTCAAAGACAAATCAAGTCAACACAACTTGACAACTTGTAGTCAATGGACAAATATTAAGTAGACAATCCACAATTGGTAATGGTTGGTCTAGAAGACCTACCGTATCAAACAGTTATATCATCATATACACTTTGGTGTCAGTATTTGCAGAGAATTTGCTCTCTTAATTCAAACGATTGAAATTTCAATCTATTCGATTGAATTTTCAATCTTCTTCGGACTGTTTCTGGGACCAAACGTTTACGATTGAAAATCACTCTTTTGCTCGATTGAAAAAATATCACTCTAAAAAGATTTATTTTTCAATCTTTTTTCAATCTTTTTTGACTGAAAAATCGAGTAAATTTAAATTCACTCTTTGTTTCGATTGAAATCTTTTCACTCTAATAGAGTGATTATTTTTCAATCTTTACGATTTTCAATCTTTTTTCAATCTTGAGTAGACTGGTATTAGGGACCAAACGTCTCCGATTGAAAATCAAACTTTTTTTGGATTGAAAATTTTCAATCAAAGATAAATTGAAATTTTCATTCTATTAGATTAGAACATTCAATCTAATAGATTGAATTTTTCACTCTTGCATAGGACTGATTCCTTCTCAATCTAAATAAACAGATTGAAAGAAAATATTTAAAGAAATAAAGCAAACAATTAAAAAACATATATATGATTTATAATTTATTTTATTATACATGCAACATACTAAAAACAAGCATATACTAAACAATCCAAATATATATATATATATATATAATAAAAGTAGCGTGCTGTGTAGGCAGTGTAGAAACAACAATCGAAATATAGTAAAGTTAGATATACTCTCTTAATTCAAACGATTGAAATTTCAATCTATTCGATTGAATTTTCAATCTTTTTCGGACTGTTTCTAGGGACCAAACGTTTACGATTGAAAATCACTCTTTTGGTCGATTGAAAAAATATCACTCTAAAAAGATTTATTTTTCAATCTTTTTTCAATCTTTTTTGACTGAAAAATCGAGTAAGTTTAAATTCACTCTTTGTTTCGATTGAAATCTTTTCACTCTAATAGAGTGATTATTTTTCAATCTTTACGATTTTCAATCTTTTTTCAATCTTGAGTAGACTGGTATTAGGGACCAAACGTCTCCGATTGAAAATCATACTTTTTTTGGATTGAAAATTTTCAATCAAAGATAAATTGAAATTTTCACTCTATTAGATTAGAACATTCAATCTAATAGATTGAATTTTTCACTCTTGCATAGGACTGATTCCTTCTCAATCTAAATAAACAGATTGAAAGAAAATATTTAAAGAAATAAAGCAAACAATTAAAAAACATATATATGATTTATAATTTATTTTATTTTATTATACATGCAACATACTAAAAACAAGCATATACTAAACAATCCAAATATATATATATATATATATATATATATATATATATATAATAATAAAAGTAGCGTGCTGTGTAGGCAGTGTAGAAACAACAATCGAAATATAGTAAAGTTAGATATACTGCCGAAACAGAGAACGTAGGAGTCTAACGTTTCGAGCGAAACGTTAGACTCCTACGTTCTCTGTTTCGGCAGTATATCTAACCTTACTATATTTCGATTATATATGTATATATATATATATGGCCAAGAATAAGATTAACAACTCGCCAAACTTAACAACTTGTTAGTTGTGACTATAGTTCATATATGTACCATTCGTCAGAAATGTGTTTCAATGACTCTACTTGCTTTAGCTGGCTCTCTCACCACATGCTGACATCCACATGCCCTATATAACGTACAGCTTGCAACCGGTCGACTGGCAGTGGCCTAAATGTATCTTTGTACTAGAGCCACCTGACATCCAATAATATTGGACCAGGCATCAAGCCTAAACCAGTCGCGATAAGCAAGAGTACTGCGGGGTAGATGCGCACCAATGCTGGGCAGATTGCAGCTCACTGGAGGGATCGAGCGCCTCGTAAGACTTTCAAGCGAGCAAGTACAGAAACAGAAACAATTTGCATTATTGACCATGCTACATGCAAAAGAAAAACTTTGTTTTCCGGATAATAACCTACTTGCAATTTATATACAGAAACAAATTAAGTACAATTATTAAGATATGTACACTGCATCAACACAAGCATCAACTTGAACCAACTATATCAAGAGTGTGACTGTCAGCTCAAAAGCTAAATAAAATGTATATCTAAAGAAGAAAAAGAAAACAAAAAATATTATATACAAGCGTAAAAAGTATAGATATAAAACTATGAAATAGATTTATTTAATTTGTTATTTCAATGTTGCACTATAGCTAGAGGCTTGGTCAAATGACTAGTACGCACATGCAAGCGCTTTTTAAACAAGCGCGTAGAGGCCTGGGCCAAATATGCCCTTTTCCCCCATAATATTCCGCAACGGCACCAGTGCTGTGCAGCATAAAAGTGCGAGTATTGGTACTTTGGGATGATTGATACTATTTCTAACAGGAATTTCTTAAGAGGCACAAGATCACTGAATTATGAGTGTTGGGGTGAACAAGAAACTTTTGCAATTAAGATCCATCACAATCAAGAGGCCTCGTCACACTCAGGAAGCCTCATCACAATCAAGAGGCCTCGTCACAATAAGATTAGAAGCCTCGTCAATCAAGAAGCCTCATCACAATCAAGAGACCTCATCACAATCAAGAGGCCTCGTCACAATCAAGAGGCCTGATGTCACAATCAAGAGGCGAGGCCTCATCACAATCATGGGGGCTCATCACAATCAATATAGCTCATCACAGTCAAGAGGGCTCATCACAATCAATATATAGGGCTCATCACAATCAATAGGGCTCATCAAAATCAAGAAGGTTCATCACAATTGAGAGACTGCAGCACAATCAATATGGCTCATCACAATCAAGAGGCCTCATCACAATCAAGAGGCCTCATGACAATCAATAGGCCTCGTCACAATCAAGAGGACTCATCACAATCATGAGGGCTCATCACATTTATGAGGGCTCATCACATTCAAGAGGGCTTGTCACAATCAGTAGGGCTTGTCACAATCAAGAGGCCTCATCACAATCAAGAAGCCTTGTCACAATCAAGAGGCCTCATCACAATCAAGAAGCCTCATCACAATCAAGAAGCCTCATCACAATCATGAGGGCCCATCACAATTATGAGAGCTCATCACATTCAAGAGCCCTATATATTGATTGTGATGAGCCCAATATATTGATTGTGATGAGTCCTATTGATTGTGATGAGCCCTATATATTGATTGTGATGAGCCCTGTATGTTGATTGTGATGAGCCCTATATATTGATTGTGATGAGCCCAATATATTGATTGTGATGAGCCCTATTGATTGTGATGAGCCCTATATATTGATTGTGATGAGCCCTATATATTGATTGTGATGAGCCCTATTGAGTGTGATGAGCCCTATATATTGATTGTGATGAGCCATATATATTGATTGTGATGAGCCCTATATATTGATTGTGATGAGCCCTATATATTGATTGTGATGAGCCCTAAATATTGATTGTGATGAGCCCTATATATTGATTGTGATGAGCCCTGTATATTGATTGCGATGAGCCCTATATATTGATTGTGATGAGCCCTATATATTGATTGTGATGAGCCCTATATATTGATTGTGATGAGCCTTATATATTGATTGTGATGAGCCTTATATATTGATTGTGATGAGCTATATATATTGATTGTGATGAGCCCTATATATTGATTGTGATGAGCCCTATATATTGATTGTGATGAGCCCTATATTGATTGATTGTGATGAGCCCTATTGATTGTGATGAGCCCTATATATTGACTGTGATGAGCCCTCTTGATTGTGATGAGGCCTCTTGATTGTGCAAAAAAACAACTTATCAATCAAGAATTGTAGTTTTATAAAATTACCAGTCTAAAATAATTTCACAGCATGTGCCTTTCATTACTCAAATAATGCTACAACAAATAAATAATCAAGCAAATAATCAAGTTAAAGAAAATAATAAATAAAAAAATAAAAAAAATAATAAAAATAAATAACAATATATTATAATGTTGATTTGTGGTAAGTAATTAATAACCTAGAAAGAAAACAAAGTAGGCAATATTTAGTTGAACTGGCTAATATACCATCAAATAAAATAATTAGGTGCTTGCTGGCATATATAATATTCGAACATATATTTTTTATATATATTTATTATATACATGTATATTATAAACTGATGGGTAATTTGTACTTTATGAATTATAATATAAATTGGACAAACAATTTGAGGGTTCATTCATATAGTTTATTTTAACCAACCAATTTGTACCTTTTCTACTTCTGGGGTTCAGGTTTCTCTCTGGGGACCTAGAATAAGATATTATTTAATATTCATTTTATAATTGAGAGCCTCAGCACAATAAATATAGGGCTCGTAACAATCAAGAGAACTCATCACAATCAAGAGGCCTCATCAGTCATCACATTCAAGAGGCCTCGTCACATTCAAGAAGCCTCATCACAATCAAGAAGCCTGAGTCACAATCAAGAGACCTCGATCATCACAATCAAGAAGCCTGAATCATCAAGAGGCCTCATCACAATCAAGAAGCCTGAATCACAATCAAGGGCTCATCACATTTATGAGGGCTCATCACATTCAAGAGGACTTGTCACAATCAATAGGGCTTGTCACAATCAAGAGGCCTCATCACAATCAAGAAGCCTTATCACAATCAAGAGACCTCGATCATCACAATCAAGAAGCCTGAATCATCAAGAGGCCTCATCACAATCAAGAAGCCTGAATCACAATCAAGGGCCCATCACAATTATGAGGGCTCATCACATTCAAGAGGGCTCATCAGAATTGAGAGGGCTCAGCACAATCAACATGGCTCAGCACTCAGTGATGAGCCCTATATATTGATTGTGATGATCCCTTACTGCATGTATATTGATTGTGATGAGCCCTCTTGATTGCGATGAGGCCTCTTGATTGTGATGAACCCTATTGATTGTGCTGAGGTCTCCAATTCTGATGAGGCCTCTTGATTATAATGAGGCCTCTTGATTGTGATGAGCCCTATTGATTGTGATGAGCCCTACAAAATGAGCCCTATATATTGATTGTGATGAGCCCTCTTGATTGTGATGAGGTCTCTTGATTGTGCAAAAAAAAAATTATCAATCAAGAATTGTAGTTTTATAAAATTAACAGTCTAAAATAATTTCACTGCATGTGTCCAATTCATTACTCAAATTATGCTACAACAAATAAATAATCAAGCAAATAATCAAGTTAAAGAAAATACGTACCTTAATTAATTGTTTTAGTGCATGTATACAATATATTATAATGTTGATTTGTGGTAAGTAATTAATAACCTAGAAAGAAAACAAATTAAAGTAGGCAATATTTAGTTAAATATTACCAAATATTATAAACTGATGGGTAATTTGTACTTTATGAATTATAATATAAATTGGATAGACAATTTGAGGGTTCATTCTTAGTTTACCAACCAATTTTGTACGTCTTCTACTTCTGGAGTTGGTAATTTCTCTCTGGGGACCTAGATATTATTTAATTTATTTAAGTCAGGGGCATAAGAAAATGTTTTGAAAAAATGCACATGGGTTGTTTTAAAATTATTTAGCTACCTAATCAGTAAATCTATTGTAACATAAAAACCACTTAAAGTCACTCGCCTTTTGTTAAAAAATTACTGTATACAGTTCCACTGAATAAACAATACAATTCCTTCCAATGATTTAAAAAATAAAATGCCCTGGTGTCTTTTGTTTCTATGAGCAAAAAATAAGAAAAAAAGAATCTACATTGCACAACAAAGTCAACAATAAATTTAATGGTTATACTTAACATACAAGAATTTATTATATCCTTCGTCATTCAGAAAAACTTTTCTTCTAGGCTGATAATATTTAAAATATTAAATGAACTCAATAACATGTATGTCAAAGTTTTCTTTCAAACGATAGAGAAATATGGAACTGTCAAAATATTAAAGTTTCACATGGACATCTCAACATCGTTTGTTAGATTTAACATGGCATTAAACACATTTTTCACGACTACCAGATATTAAAATTAGTAGTTTAGTACACAATAGTTTCCTGGGTTCAAGTTTCAAACAAGTTTCCAAGTTTCATCCATTTATTCAGCTACATTTTACGCTTAGCTTGCAGAAAACATACAAGAGGCGAGTGAAAAACTAGCAACTAGGCAAGCAATCTTCAAAACTAAAAAAGCTTAATATTCCGAATTACCTAACGATGAACAGTAAAAACAATATTTTAATAAACTTCTAAGGTTATACTACGTTATAAATCACCATGCAAAAAATATAGAGAGCAGTTTGAAGTATCCAAAATAACTCAAAAGTTAGCCGAAAAAATAGCTGTTGCAAGCCTTCGAGTTCGGTAGAATTTTGTAGTTTGTCAAAACCAATAAATATCATAAAATAACAAAAAAGAATACTAACCTTCTATACCATAGAAATAACTCGTTGTTTAAAATCTTTTTCCAAGTATGTTATAGACATATTAGCAGATAAAAACACCAAAAAGAGTGTCAACAGCTGCCCTTTTTTGCCTGATGTACTTTGGACTTAAAAATGGTGGTACAATCAAAAGAAAAGGGCGCGATTTTCAGACGATATGATTGGCTGACAAGTCAATTCAAGTCAATCCTTCTGGTCGATTGACTTTTTCAATCAATCAGAAAGACTTGTTTCTGATTTTAGAGCGATTTTTCAATCTAAATTCAGTCTAATAGATTGAAAAATATTTCACTCTTTTCAACGAGTGAAATTTTCAATCGTTTGAATTAAGCCGAAACAGAGAACGTAAGAGTCTAACGTTTCGAGCGAAACGTTAGACTCCTACGTTCTCTGTTTCGGCAGTATATCTAACCTTACTATATTTCGATTATATATATATATATATGGCCAAGAATAAGATTAACAACTCGCCAAACTTAACAACTTGTTAGTCGTGACTATAGTTCATATATGTACCCTTGGTCAGAAATGTGTTTCAATGACTCTACTTGCTTTAGCTGGCTCTCTCACCACATGCTGACATCCACATGCCCTATATAGCGTACAGCTTGCAACCGGTCGATTGGCAGTGGCCTAAATGTATCTTTGTACTAGAGCCACCTGACATCCAATAATAATGGACCAGGCATCAAGCCTAAACCAGTCGCGATATGCAAGAGTACTGCGGGGTAGATGCGCACCAATGCTGGGCAGATTGCAGCTCACTGGAGGGATCGAGCGCCTCATAAGACTTTCAAGCGAGCAAGTACAGAAACAGAAACAATTTGCATTATTGACCATGCTATACATGCAAAAGAAAAACTTTGTTTTCCGGATAATAACCTACTTGCAATTTATACAGAAACAAATTAAGTACAATTATTAAGATATGTACACTGCATCAACACAAGCATCAACTTGAACCAACTATATCAAGAGTGTGACTGTCAGCTCAAAAGCTAAATAAAATGTATATCTAAAGAAGAAAAAGAAAACAAAAAATATATTATTATATACAAGCGTAAAAAGTATAGATATAAAACTATGAAATAAATTTATTTAATTTGTTATTTCAATGTTGCACTATAGCTAGAGGCTTGGTCAAATGACTAGTACGCACATGCAAGCGCTTTTTAAACCTGGGCCAAATATGCCCTTTTCCCCCATAATATTCCGCAACGGCACCAGTGCTGTGCAGCATAAAAGTGCGAGTATTGGTACTTTGAGATGATTGATACTATTGCTAACAGGAATTTCTTAAGAGGCACAAGATCACTGAATTATGAGTGTTGGGGTGAGCAAGAAACTTTTGCAATTAAGATCCATCACAATCAAGAGGCCTCGTCACAATCAGGAAGCCTCATCACAATCAGGAAGCCTCATCACAATCAAGAGGCCTCGTCACAATAAGATTAGAAGCCTCATCAATCAAGAATCCTCATCACAATCAAGAGACATCACAATCAAGAGGCCTCATCACAATCAAGAGGCCTGATGTCACAATCAAGAGGCGAGGCCTCATCACAATCATGGGGGCTCATCACAATCAATATAGCTCATCACAGTCAAGAGGGCTCATCACAATCAATATATAGGGCTCATCACAATCAATAGGGCTCATCAAAATCAAGAAGGTTCATCACGATTGAGAGACTGCAGCACAATCAATATGGCTCATCACAATCAAGAGGCCTCATCACAATCAAGAGGCCTCATGACAATCAATAGGCCTCATCACAATCAAGAGGACTCATCACAATCATGAGGGCTCATCACATTTATGAGGGCTCATCACATTCAAGAGGGCTTGTCACAATCAATAGGGCTTGTCACAATCAAGAGGCCTCATCACAATCAAGAAGCCTTGTCACAATCAAGAGGCCTCATCACAATCAAGAAGCCTTGTCACAATCAAGAGGCCTCATCACAATCAAGAAGCCTTGTCACAATCAAGAGACCTCATCACAATCAAGAAGCCTTGTCACAATCAAGAGGCCTCATTACAATCAAGGAGCCTTGTCACAATCAAGAGGCCTCATCACAATCAAGAAGCCTTGTCACAATCAAGAAGCCTCATCACAATCAAGAAGCCTCATCACAATCATGAGGGCCCATCACAATTATGAGAGCTCATCACATTCAAGAGCCCTATATATTGATTGTGATGAGCCCTATACTGTATACTGATTGTGATGAGCCCTCTTGATTGTGATGAGGCCTCTTGATTGTGATTAGCCTGGTACCCTGGCTCAATTTCAAAAGAAATATGGGCCAGGTAACCACTAATCTCATTCTCGCGGCATCATGCAGAGCTAAATCCACTTATGACGATTGCAGTTTTACTCATAGCCACTAAAAACGCGCGAAATTTCAACCAATAGGAAAGCAGAAGTCTTTAGTGGTTAACCAGCCTAGATTGTGATGAGCCCTATTGATTGTGCTGAGGTCTCTCAATTCTGATGAGGCCTCTTGATTGTGATGAGCCCTATATATCGATTGTGATGAGCCCTATATATTGATGGTGATGAGCCCTATATATTGATTGTGATGAGCCCTATATATTGATTGTGATGAGCCCTATATATTGATTGTGATGAGCCCTGTATATTGATTGTGATGAGCCCTATATATTGATTGTGATGAGCCCTATATATTGATTGTGATGAGCCCTATTGATTGTCATGAGCCCTATATATTGATTGTGATGAGCCATATATATTGATTGTGATGAGCCCTATATATTGATTGTGATGAGCCCTATATATTGATTGTGATGAGCCCCATATATTGATTGTGATGAGCCCTATATATTGATTGTGATGAGCCCTGTATACTGATTGTGATGAGCCCTGTATATTGATTGTGATGAGCCCTATATATTGATTGTGATGAGCCCTGTATACTGATTGTGATGAGCCCTATATATTGATTGTGATGAGCCCTATATATTGATTGTGATGAGCTATATATATTGATTGTGATGAGCCCTATATATTGATTGTGATGAGCCCTATATATTGATTGTGATGAGCCCTATATTGATTGATTGTGATGAGCCCTATTGATTGTGATGAGCCCTATATATTGACTGTGATGAGCCCTCTTGATTGTGATGAGGCCTCTTGATTGTGCAAAAAAAAACTTATCAATCAAGAATTGTAGTTTTATAAAATTACCAGTCTAAAATAATTTCACAGCATGTGCCTTTCATTACTCAAATAATGCTACAACAAATAAATAATCAAGCAAATAATCAAGTTAAAGAAAATAATAAATAAAAAAATTAAAAATATAAAAAAAAAAATAACAATATATTATAATGTTGATTTGTGGTAAGTAATTAATAACCTAGAAAGAAAACAAAGTAGGCAATATTTAGTTGAACTGGCTAATATACCATCAAAAAAATATAATTAAATAGGTGCTTGCTTGGCATATATAATATTCGAACATATATTTTTTATATATATTTATTATATACATGTATATTATAAACTGATGGGTAATTTGTACTTTATGAATTATAATATAAATTGGATAAACAATTTGAGGGTTCATTCATATAGTTTATTTTAACCAACCAATTTTGTACCTTTTCTACTTCTGGGGTTCAGGTTTCTCTCAGGGGACCTAGAATAAGATATTATTTAATATTTATGTTAGAATTGAGAGCCTCAGCACAATAAATATAGGGCTCGTCACAATCAAGAGAACTCATCACAATCAAGAGGCCTCATCAGTCATCACATTCAAGAGGCCTCATCACATTCAAAAAGCCTCATCACAATCAAGAAGCCTGAATCACAATCAAGAGACCTCGATCATCACAATCAAGAAGCCTGAATCATCAAGAGGCCTCATCACAATCAAGAAGCCTGAATCACAATCAAGGGCTCATCACATTTATGAGGGCTCATCACATTTATGAGGGCTCCTCACATTCAAGAGGACTTGTCACAATCGATAGGGCTTGTCACAATCAAGAGGCCTCATCACAATCAAGAAGCCTCATCACAATCAAGAGACCTCGATCATCACAATCAAGAAGCCTGAATCATCAAGAGGCCTCATCACAATCAAGAAGCCTGAATCACAATCAAGGGCTCATCACATTTATGAGGGCTCATCACATTTATGAGGGCTCATCACATTTATGAGGGCTCCTCACATTCAAGAGGACTTGTCACAATCAATAGGGCTTGTCACAATCAAGAGGCCTCATCACAATCAAGAAGCCTCATCACAATCAAGAGGCCTCGATCATCACAAACATGAGGGTCCATCATGATCATCACATTCAAGAGGGCTCATCAGAATTGAGGGGGCTCAGCACAATCAATATGGCTCAGCAGTGATGAGCCCTATATATTGATTGTGATGAGCCCTTACTGCTGCATGTATATTGGTTGTGATGAGCCCTCTTGATTGCGATGAGGCCTCTTGATTGTGACGAAAACCCTATTGATTGTGCTGATCGGTCTCCAATTCTGATGAGGCCTCTTGATTATAATGAGGCCTCTTGATTGTGATGAGCCCTATTGATTGTGATGAGCCCTAAATATTGATTGTGATGAGCCCTATATATTGATTGGAATGAGCACTCTTGATTGTGATGAGGTCTCTTGATTGTGCAAAAAAAATTATCAATCAAGAATTGTAGTTTTATAAAATTAACAGTCTAAAATAATTTCACTGCATGTGTCCAATTCATTACTCAAATTATGCTACAACAAATAAATAATCAAGCAAATAATCAAGTTAAAGAAAATACGTACCTTAATTAGTTGTTTTAGTGCAATTATATACAATATATTATAATGTTGATTTGTGGCAAGTAATTAATAACCTAGAAAGAAAACAAATTAAAGTAGGCAACATTTAGTTAAATATTACCAAATATTATAAACTGATGGGTAATTTGTACTTTATGAATTATAATATAAATTGGATAGACAATTTGAGGGTTTATTCATAGTTTAGTTACCAACCAATTTTGTACCTCTTCTACTTCTGGGGTTGGTAATTTCTCTCTGGGGACCTAGATATTATTTAATTTATTTAAGTCAGGGGCATAAGAAAATGTTTTGAAAAAATGTACATGGGTTGTTTTAAAATTATTTAGCTACCTAATCAGTAAATCTATTGTAACATAAAAACCACTTAAAGTCACTCGCCTTTTGTTAAAAAATTACTGTATACAGTTCCACTGAATAAACAATACAATTCCTTCCAATGATTTAAAAAATAAAATGCCCCGGTGTCTTTTGTTTCTATGAGCAAAAAATAAGAAAAAAAAACCTACATTGCACAACAAAGTCAACAATAAATTTAATGGTTATACTTAACATACAAGAATTTATTATATCCTTCGTCATTCAAAAAAAATTTTCTTCTAGGCTGATAAATAATATATTTAAAATATTAAATGAACTCAATAACATGTATGTCAAAGTTTTCTTTCAAACGATAGAGAAATATGGAACTGTCAAAATATTAAAGTTTCACATGGACATCTCAACATCGTTTGTTAGATTTAACCTCGGATTTAACATGGCATTAAACACATTTTTCACGACTACCAGATATTAAAATTAGTAGTTTAGTACACAATAGTTTCCTGGGTTCAAGTTTCAAACAAGTTTCCAAGTTTCATCCATTTATTCAGCTACATTTTACGCTTAGCTTGCAGAAAACATACAAGAGGCGAGTGAAAAACTAGCAACTAGGCAAGCAATCTTCAAAACTAAAAAAGCTTAATATTCCGAATTACCTAACGATGAACAGTAAAAACAATATTTTAATAAACTTCTAAGGTTATACTACGTTATAAATCACCATGCAAAAAATATAGAGAGCAGTTTGAAGTGTCCAAAATAACTCAAAAGTTAGCCGAAAAAATAGCTGTTGCAAGCCTTCGAGTTCGGTAGAATTTTATAGTTTGTCAAAACCGATAAATATCATAAAATAACAAAAAAGAATACTAACCTTCTATACCATAGAAATAACTCGTTGTTTAAAATCTTTTTCCAAGTATGTTATAGACATATTAGCAGATAAAAACGCCAAAAAGAGTGTCAACAGCTGCCCTTTTTTGCCTGATGTACTTTGGACTTAAAAATGGTGGTACAATGAAAAGAAAAGGGCGCGATTTTCAGACGATATGATTGGCTGACAAGTCAATTCAAGTCAATCCTTCTGGTCGATTGACTTTTTCAATCAATCAGAAAGACTTGTTTCTGATTTTAGAGCGATTTTTCAATCTAAAATCAGTCTAATAGATTGAAAAATATTTCACTCTTTTCAACGAGTGAAATTTTCAATCGTTTGAATTAAGAGAGTGTATGGAACCCATTAAGAATAGTTCCTGGACAGCTACCCTTTACATAATTTTGTCATCTGAAAGTGAAACATCTCACCTGCATTTATTAAAGTGTTCAATCAAGAATCACTTGCCAATGATGGTTGAAGAATGAAAAGTGTACTATTTGTCATGTACTGTGGCATCAACTAAAGTTTAGTCGGGCTAAAATGCATACAGCATATTAGCATATGCATAATGGACATTACAGACATCTTAAATCCTGCAGACAGTGCATATGAGATACAGTGTAAAGCATAGTATTTACTGTCATTCAACTTTACAATTTTGTCAATAATTAATTTCCTCTTGGTAATCAGTTTAACATTACCATTGACAAGTAAATTTTATTACTTTTTACTATTAATTGCGACAGACAGCATGTAGTATATTATGACAGTGTTGTCTATATATGTACAGTATATAGTAGCAAACATCCTAAACTCATCAAATATCAACAAAGATTCTGTAAAATTCTTGTGTATTAATTTTATCAAATTAAATTGGCCATTTCCTGTTTTAGTATATTTATTGTTTGCTCCAATCTTATATTAATTTATTACACTGTCTGTCAGTCTACTGATGATTATCTTAACCATCAGGCCTATTACATTTCAATTTTCTTCCAGTGCTTATGATGTGAATTTACTTACTATACTAGTGCGTTACGTGTTTGGAAATTCTCGCAAGTACAAGGAAAATTGGGTCGTATGCCTAGTCTAGCTATAGACTTAAACGTAGACGCATGTACGCATTCTGCGTGCCTATTTTTTAATATTGACTTTGCATGTTCTTTCGGTGTGTCAATACATGACTACAGATGAACCTTGCTAACTAATTTTCTGGGATGTTTTCTGATCTGTGTGTCATTTTAATAATACAACAAAACACAGAAATTAGGCGGGGCGGGGGGGGGGGGGGGGGGGGGGGGTTAAAAAATGCATATAAAGCGGGCGAGGGGTTGTTGCGTTCATGTATTTCTAGTATTATAAACAAAGATGCACAAAGACTCGGCTTTCCTTCGACTGGCTACAGATGTTTTACGGACAAAACGAAACTTGAGAGGGCACAAACAACACTGTCAAATCCAAATTTGAAGAGAAGAAAAGAATGTGACACACAACGCCCCTAAGGCGGTGACTCAGTCTCACACTCTGAGCAACAAAAGGCCACAGGTTAGTCCTCCAGAGTTGACCGTACCGAAAAAGATGGCGACTTGTACATTTAACCATAATCCGTTGCGTGCAGTAAATATTGTTTCTTACAGAATTGTTGGAAGGTATGGTTTTAAAACGACCGACTTTGGTAGGAATGAAGTTCTTGCTTACTTAATCCATCTTAGTATGATAAACTATGTTTAGTTGTTATTTGAGCTTATTTGAGGTCGCAAAGCATTGTCGTTAAATGTACCGCCCCATCTTTTTCAGTACCGTCACTTGACAAGAAACAAAGCAGTTATATCCCTATAGTCCTAATACTGGTACTAATATCTCGTGAAAAGTCTGCTTAATTTGGAAAGATGATAAACCTATTTTCGCCTTCGGAAAGGTGAGTTTTTTGTCATAGTGCATATTATTTATTTATTTATTAATCTTATTTTGACACGGTAGCCTAATCAACCTAGAGTAACCAATACAAGAAAAAATATTACAAAGTTCTAATTATTACATTTAAAAAAAAGATATATATATATAGAAAAACTAAAAAAGGCTGTTTTTCATAGGGCCGTGTATATAAAACTATTTTTTTAAAAAGAGAAGATATATTAAATGTCCGATAAAAGTCAATGTTAATTCTTAGATAAAACCATATTTACATGTAATGGTGGCTACAAATTTGCCACTGATCCAATAACTAATAACTAACTACATTAAAAGGTGTCTAAAAGTTCTATAATTACTAACTATCTACGCAATCAACATTAAAATACTTAAAATTAAAAAAAAATGAAATAAAATTTAATAAAATAAAATAAATTTTTAAAGATGCAACTCATTTATAACTTTTCTTCTTGCATTAGTAGATTGACTATTCCAGATTTTTGCAGCTGAGTAGCTAAAACTCCTCTTCATTGCATTTGTTTTTGGTTTAGATAACATCAGCACAAGGTTATTGTTCCTTAGTTGGTAATTTTTGTCAGAAATTTTAAACATTTCGTTTATACTTACTGTACATTTCTTTTGAATAGCTTTTGTAACATATGATTCAGTTTGTAATCCTCTACGCTCTTCTAAGTTTCTCCATCCTAACTTAGAAAGGATGTCTTTTGAACGTACATCATATGTATCTCCGGTAATAATCCGTGCTGCTCTGTTTTGTAGCCTCTGAATTTTATCTTTGAGTGTTTGGTTGCAGTTACCCCAAACAAGAGAGCAATAATCGAAATAAGGTAAAACTAGAGACTGGTACATCAGTTCTAAAGATTCTTTTTTAACATATAGCTTAGCACGTCTGATTATTCCAATTGCTCTTGAAACCTTTGTGCTGATGCCATCACTAATTTGTTCTTTCCAACACAAGCGGTCATCGATAATAACTCCTAGGCTTTTGGTTGATTTTACTTGCTTAACTTCTTTACCTCCTATATCAATTTTAATTTGGCGCTCATCTGTAATTTTCGATAACCTCTGTTTAGAGCCAATAATCATATATTCTGTTTTTTAACATCGAGGGTTAATTTGTTGACCAAAAGACACTTGTGAACATTTTCAAGTTCACTATTTAATTTTTTTTTCAATCTCTTTGGCTGTTTCTCCACAAACTGTTAAGTTTGTGTCGTCAGCATACATAGCCGGTGTGGATATTTTTAAACAGTTAGGTAAATCATTACTATAAAGTAAGAAGAGTAGTGGACCCAGATTCGACCCCTGAGGAACACCACAGTTAACAAGTTTTGCAGATGAAACTGTATTATTCACTTTACAAACCTGTGTTCGGTTGCTTAAATATGAAGTAAACCAGGTAAGAGCGTTATCTTTCACCCCATACAAAGACATTTTTCTGATCATAATTTGGTGGTCAACCGTGTCAAATGCTTCTTTAAGGTCAAGGAAGAGAACTCCATTGATAAGACCTGTATCCATATTAATTAACCAGGAATTTGTAGTACTAAGTAGAGAAGATGCAGTTGAATACCCCTCTCTAAAACCTGATTGGTAATTAGTCAGGATGTTCTTTTCCTTTAAATAAAAATTGAGTTGACCACAGACCAGTTCTTCAAATATCTTTGCTACCACTGATAAAACAGAAATTGGCCTGTAGTTTTCACATTCCTCTTTGTTTCCTGATTTAAAAATTGGTGACATCCTGGCTTTTTTCCATTCTTCTGGAAAAATTGCAGAAGAAAGTATGCATATGTATATGTATGTACACATATACAATCCACTGTGTGTTTGAGTCATGAGACTGTTTGCAAGGGCGGCAGTCTTTCAATTCACTTGAAACAAATTGTCCAATGTTATAAATAAAAACTCAGATCGGTTTATGTTCTTTATCTCAGAATATGATTGTCTAGCAAGGGCAGCAATCTTACGAACTCTTCGACTCAAATAGGTGAAATTTACACATAATTTAGCAAGCAATTGTCCAATGACACGGAGTATAATCTTTTACAATCGTTAATTTACACTGAGCGTTGGTATTGATACATATTTGACATTTCAAAATTTATCTTAAAATGGAAGTACTTATCAGATCCGTGCACCGTGTATTGCATTTGGAAAAATTGTACATCCACATTTTGAAAGATTTTACTAGGCTGCATTGCTTTGCAGTGGTCGCACTTAGCCGGAGAAATACTTGCATTTGGGCAGTTTGCATCAAGGTGACCCGTGTATTTCAGTATTCCGAAATGTTCTAATGATCTTCGCTCTTATTATGCTGCACTGCATTTACTGGGGTGGGGATGCATCATCATTTGCATAATGATGCTTTGGCATTTTATTGCCCTCACCTTTACTGGGCTCAATCATCAGTTTGCACTATGGAAATTAATTAGATAATTTAATTACGAATTTGTAATAAACACGGCTTTGGTCCAGGGAGACCATAGCCATATTCATTCCATATTGTGTGCAAACGTCTTTTACTATTCCCAGTAAACAGAGCTCAGGTAATGCAGTGCACATATTAATAGTCAAAGACCACGATGGAAAGGCATGAAGGGAATATTTGGGCACCAATAGAATTTTTATGTTTTCCATCTATTGGTCTGTATTGTAAAGAGTAATATAAATAATGTAATAAGTTGTGTAAGGATTCTATAACTTGTTATCAGACTAACATAACGTAACAGGTGGTCTGTCTTGCACAGGATAGGGTTAGAATTACAGCCACCCATATTGGGCATAGTGCGATCTAGCTGTTATAGGATATCTCTTCCACGCGTCCTGTCTCATTCAGCACTGACCTTCAAGAGGTGAGGTAGAACCCATTTCATTTGCCCACCTCCTCCCCGTTGGCTGACCACCATTATGTTATGATGTGTATTAGAGTATATTCTTTGTTATATATTTGGCGTTTTATTGCCCTCACCTTTACTGGACTCAATCATCAGTTTGCACTATGGAAATTACTTAGATAATTTAATTACGAATTTGTAATAAACGCGGCTTTGGTCCAGGGGGACCATAGCCATATTCATTCCATATTGTGTGTAAACGTCTTTTACTATTCCCAGTAAACAGAGCTCAGGTAATGCAGTGCACATATTAAAAGTCAAAGACCACGATGGAAAGGCATAAAATGCTTGATTGCATTCGTACCAAAATTATGCAAAAAATGTTTGCATAAAATAAGTTGAGCGCAACCGTGCATTACTTCTACGCGGAGAATCTTATGGTAAGATATTTGTTAATTTAGTTCTCATCCAAATTTCCACGAAATTCAACCAAAATTCAATGCGTTTGTTTAATTCAACCAAAATTAAATGCGTTTATCTTTTTAAAAACCTTCATAAAATCTTTAACATAAAAACAGCATTTTGTGACACATGCTAGTGATAGACAGACAGACAGACAGACAGACAGACAGACAGACAGACAGACAGACAGACAGACAGACAGACAGACAGACAGACAGACAGACAGACAGACAGACAGACAGACAGACAGACAGACAGACAGACAGACAGACAGACAGACAGACAGACAGACAGACAGACAGACAGACAGACAGACAGACAGACAGACAGGCAGGCAGGCAGGCAGGCAGGCAGGCAGGCAGGCAGGCAGGCAGGCAGGCAGGCAGGCAGGCAGGCAGGCAGGCAGTCAGTCAGGCAGGCAGGCAGGCAGGCAGGCAGGCAGGCAGGCAGACAGACAGACAGACAGACAGAAAGAAAGAAAGAAAGAAAGAAAGACAGAAAGAAAGAAAGAAAGAAAGAAAGAAAGAAAGAAAGAAAGTTGACGCTAGGTATTAGTTTGTGGAAGATGGATGCCCATGACGTGTACCCTAAATCCTTTGACCATGCCACTACCAACATTCGGACTTTGTGCGGCATTGGTAAAAACATAACCTCCGGGCGGAGGTAACAAACAATAAATATAGAAATTCCAAAGCTGCTTTCTTAACTTACTAAATATGTCCATTATTTTTTTTACTTCATCCAAGTAATCCCCCTTAATTGCATCGTACAAGTCTTCGAGCTTATTTTCGATGTCTAGATCTTCTTTTGGCGTTTTTCACTCCTTTTCGGCATGGTCCACCATTGGAATAATTTCAACACTACCATCTGCTGGTAACTCCAGCACGCTAGTAACAAAGACTGGTTTTCATTTAATATTACCAGGGTTAAGTCACGTTGGCCTGAAAAACAGAGAAAAATCTTCTCGACGTTTCGAGCGAAGGCCCTTCGTCAGGAGAAATTAGTAAACAACTCACATGTGGTCACGCGTATTTATAGCAGAGCTACAATGGGAATCACGTGAACACATGTAAGCCAATAAAAACAAAGTAAACAAATAAATTAATATGTAATTTTAGCCTGTGTGCAGGTGCTGACCCAATTTGTGGGTCAGCTACCTGCAAATAGGCAAACGGAAACAGGTTATAAATTACTATTTAAATCATCAGAAAAAGGTTAAGGAAAAGGTGTGGAATATGGTGGTGGAGTGAGCTAAATGAAAGAGAATCGCTCATTGAGGCCGTGAGGGTGAATGGTACCAAGTTTATAAATGAGACGCATTTCTTGTTTACGATGAGTATCGTTACAACCTGTAATGGGCTGAATGGCACAGATTTTCATGTTGGAAAAGGAGTGGTTGGCACTGTTGAAGTGCCTGGCAACAGGTTTGTTTTGCACATTGTTTTTGACATCACGAAGGTGTTCAACAAACCTGTCACCTAAACGTCTTCCAGTTTCTCCGATGTAAAGCATGGGACATTTACTGCAAGAGATACAGTAAATGAGGTTGGAGGAAGTGCAAGTGAAACTGTGGGTTATGTTGAACCTATATTTTGGAGCCGAAATTGAAATTGAGGAGTCTAAATATTTACAGGTGTTGCACCTACCACGACAGCAAGAGCTGGTGCCAACATGTGATACCAAGGCTTGCTGCAGTGAGCTGTGAACAACGTTTTCCCGGATGTTTTTGCTATGCCGAAAAGATACTAGGGGTTTCTCAGAGAAAATGGAAGATGTTTCTGGGTCATTTTTAATGAGGTCGAAATTGCGGCTAATGATGTCCCTTACTTTCAAATTGAAGGGATGAAAAGTGAGAACTAGAGGTACTTTTTCATTAGAAATGGTAGCCAAAGGTTCGCTTAGGGTGTCTGAACGGGAAATGTTGGAGACCTTGTGTAAGGCAGTGTCTAAGAGGTGGGAAGGATAACCGCGATTAACAAAAAAGTTTCTCATTTCCAAACATTTGGCATTGAAATCGTCATCTTCACTGCAGAGGCGGCGAAGACGAAGAAATTGAGAGAAAGGAATGGAAGTTTTGGTGTGTTTAGGATGATGAGAGGAGAAGAGGAGGTAGCTATGAGAGTCAGTGGCCTTGTAAAAGACAGAAGTGCTCAGCTTATTACCATTAATGGCGACGAGAATATCTAAGAACGACACACTAGTCTGACTGATCTCCCATGTGAACTGGAGTGCTGGGTGGAAGTCATTAACATAGTTAATGAAGCGAACCAGGTCAGCGCGCGAACATGTGCAGTGCTTAAGCAATCATCAATGAACCGACCATAGTAGTCAGGTAGGAAACCAGTGTATTGTTCAAAGATTTGTTTTTCCACATAACCAACAAATAAGTTAGCATAGTTAGGGCCCATTTTGGTACCCATGGCTACACCGCTAACTTGTTGGTAATGCTCACCATCAAATGAAAAATTGTTGAGGGTGAGCACTAACTCGGCCAGGCGTAACAAAGTAGTGGTCGATGTCTCTCGAGTTGTGCGTTGATCAAAGAAATATTTAAGTGCTTGAAGACCATCGTGATGCGGGATGACAGTGTAGAGTGATTTGATATCCATGGTGAAGATGAAATGATGTGAACCCTGAAAACTAATGTGGTCACAAATTTTCAGAGCATGTTTGGTGTCCTTGATGTAAGAAGGTAAATGTGTTCACGTGATTCCCATTGTAGCTCTGCTATAAATACGCGTGACCACATGTGAGTTGTTTACTAATTTCTCCTGACGAAGGGCCTTCGCTCGAAACGTCGAGAAGATTTTTTTTTTTCTCTGTTTTTCAGGCCAACGTGACTTAACCCTGGTAATATTTGGATTTCAACCGTGGCCGACGCTGTCCTAGAATCTCTTTTCATTTAATAGTTACGATTATATAGACATATTTTTACTGCCAAAGTTCTTTACGGCTGTCACTACAATTACCCAAGAACAGCGAAGACGACAACAACGATTACATGATAAAAACGATAAAAACGATAAAAACAACAGCAATGAGCACGGCAACGAAGATACGTAAACAATTACCAAAACATCAACAATTACCAAGACAACAGTGACGATGACGATGACAACCGCAACAATGACGAAAACGGTCAAACAATTATGACAAAGTGAAGGCAACAGGAAATACAACGTACGAAGACAACAGCATGCAACGATGACAAAGACAACATGCAGCAACGATGAATATAGGTTTTCCTTCATTGTATTAAATGTTATGTAAACGTTTCGTGAACGTTGTGTGAATGTTTATGTAAGAGATATAATTACTGAGAACCGAGGCTTTTAATTTAGACAAATACAGCCGAGGGTCCGCAGGCCCCGAGCGCTTTATCTGTTTTAAATCCAAGGTTTGAGGTAATTAACTGACTTAATTATATAGAGGGCAAAATTACTTGGGTATGATTGGCTAATGAAGAGGGCAATTTTTTTGTAGTTCAGGGAAAAATTACTTATACTTGACTGGTTCCTTGATCAGCAGTTCTTGCATGTGATAGGTCGCTTGGTTACTTAGCCACTCTGAACCTCAGAGGACTGACATATTTTCAACAAATCTGCAAGGTTTTTCGGTCTGAAAATGCTTTTTTGTTTACTTTAGACTAAGTAAAACTATTAAAGGGGTGCAAACTATTAGTGAAAATGAATACATTAGAAAATTTACGAACTTTGCCTGTGTTTACTAAAAGAAAGCTACATGCACAGCAATAGAGCGAGGGAAATTTGGAATGTTGCTGAGCACCGACCGTGATAAGGTACATTTTCTGGACATAATATAGCTCTTCAATAATTTAGCCCGCTATATTATTAACACATAATCGCACGAGTTCTCGTAAAATTAAGGTTTAATTTCACTCGCGTTTTCAAAATCTTACAAATTACCTTCGTCGCTTCGCGACTCAATTTTCTAGAATTTTGAAAACACTCGTGAAACTAAACCTTAATTTTCCTCGGCCCCATGCGATGACCTATACTAATTTTTACATGGCTCGGATTCCTTTGTTCTTTTTGATAACAATGGCAAAACAATAGATTAATATTCCCCTCTAATATTCCCTCAATATTTATTTTCTATTGTGACTCTGTCAACCTCGCCCTTGTGAATATTAAGTACGTTCGCCCGAGGTGAATAAGCACATTTATTATATGGCAGCAGCGCTGAGAGGTCCGAATACGGAAATCCTGCAATTTGATTGGCTCATAAACGGTTGGATATTTCCCGTATCCGACTGCTCAGAGCGGAATCTGCCGTTCGGGACCGTAAGTTTTATAAACAAAATGGCAGTCATGTCAGTATATGCAACAAGATGGATTATAATTTCGGAACTACTCATTGTTGAAGTATGTCGTGCAGGTATGTTGTTAGAAATTTTTTAAGCTTTCATTTGATGTAATAGTTCGAGTTTCCACGTTTTATGAAAGTTTTTAAAATATACAAAACGTTCGTAACATTGTTCGTAATAATATAACATTTACTTCTCACAAGTATTAGAATTTCAGATGATTTTTTATTCAACAACTAAACTTACGATCTTGAGCAATATGTCAAACAAAAGCAATTGAAAGATACTATTTGGGGTAGAAAGTTCAGGATTTTAGCTCAACGAAAAGTACTTTAAAAATGGGAAAGTATCTGCCATTTTCGTTTAGTTCGCAAGAAAGATGGGTCGAGTTTTCACAGAACGTTCACAACATTTATGGCCATATAATAAACTACTTATTGACGTCGCTTGTTCGGTCTGTACTAGTGAAATATCGGACCTCTGTGTTTTGCACAGACCTCAACTCGCTGCGCTCGACGCTTAAAAAACATCGGTCCGATATTTCACTAGTACAGACCCCACGGCCGGTCAATAAGTAGTTAATCCCCAAAAGGCCTCAAAATAACCTATACTATACTTAATAGCCGAGGAGGTTTTCTAAAAAAAATATATCAATGTAATAGTTAATTACGGAGGATTAAACCATGCACATGCTCCCGGAGGCGCGTAGCGCCGAGTGAAGTATAGGTTAACCAGACACAGTGCTAAAGAGCGGTGCCCTGTGGCGTTCAAAATATCGCGTTAAAAAGGACGCGTCAAAAATATACTATTGATTCCTAACGAACTCACACACGGAATATAAAGCGTTTGAAAGTTAGCTGCGCCCGCAAGCCAACTTTCAGGGCACCGCAATTTCATTCCCAGGTCAACAGGGCAATACCTAGATATTGCAGTACGTCAACAGGGCAATATATAGTATGAATTTATTATTGAGTCGGTTTTCTTTGTTCTTCCGAGGGTTTTATATCACATAAATGTAAGGTGCCATTGAAGGTGCCATTTTATATCTGAAATAAATCATTTATTAAAAAACAATTAAAAATTAAAAAAATCCCTTGAATAATAATTAGACACCAAATGAAGAGAAATACAAGGAAAATCTTTGTCCAAGGTGGAGTTAATAGAGAAAACTTTGTGGGAAACCCTCCTCAATAATAAATCCCTCGAACGTCGGGATGTATGCGATATGCGCATACATCCCTCGTTCTCGGGATTTATCTATTACTTAGTCCAAATAAATATTAATTTCACCCGATTTTCTTTGTTATTCATAAGTCTTCATCTCCCGTACAAACTGAAATAATTGAATTGAATTGCCTTTATTAATGCACGGTCTTACAAAACCTTGTGATTTTAACTAAATTAGTTGATCACCTCGAACCTACTGTAGCTTGTGGACAATATCTATATACAGTCCTTGAATGTTTAATTATCGGTTCTCTTGGGATGTATCGTAGAAACAAAGAAAACTGACTCGACTATTAAAAAAGACGACGTATAATGGAGTATAATCGTGATATGTTTTCCGGACGTAAGTGCAAAGTTCTGACAACGTTCGAACAACGTAGATGTGCTTGCTGGAATGATTTAAACATTAATAGCACACCTCGTCGTTCTATTTCCCCAATTAATCAACTGTTACATTATTTAGAGTAAAGAGAAGTGGTGAACTTCGGAGATTGTTAATAACGAAATACTGGCGTTTTGAGCGGAGCCCTTCACCATACTAAAATGCGTTTTATAGACGTCTTGGAAGCAAACCCTGTCATTTTACTCTGACGAATGGCTTCGCTCGGATCGTCTGTATTCCATAAGTTCATTTGGCAGTAACTCCTATCTTTCATTTTGCTCTATTCATTGCCTACGCAGTATTCTATACACTCTATCACATTATTTCCCACGTCAAACTAAATAATAGTACATTACAAACTTTAAAAAATTAAGTTTTCTTAAAAATTATAAAAGAGTAATCATCGAATATATTCACGAATTCGTGGGCCGCTTAAATGGTTTTGGTCAAGATGCGGGCGTGTGGGCGGCGAAACAATGAATGCATCCCTCAAATGATTTTGGCCGAAAGGTGGGCGTGTGGGCGGTGGGTTCATCAAATTCCTTTCGTTGTTTTGATTGATGTTTAGATTGTTGATATTAAATTTATTTTTATGCCTGCATGTCCAAACGATTTCTGATCTTTTATTGAGTAAAGAGTGTTTGTCTGCTTTCATGATACAAAGTCTCTCTTCCAAACATAAATTGAATCTGCCTGATCCTCCTGAGTAGGAAGACGCGCGTTTTTAAATAGACCAGGTTATTTGAAATTTTGTTTCTTTTCTTTTAAATTCCAGACGTGTTTCGAAAGTTCGGTTTCGTTTGAATATTTTTTGTTTTGGAAAGATTTAGTGTGATTTCTGTATCTCTCTTTGAACTGTTTGCTGTCATGCAAGTGTTTGGTGTTATTTATGTCACTTGTGGAAACAGTTGCTTTGTATACTATGCTATTTTTCAGGCACTGTCTATGAAGTGGGCACTTGCTTTTATCCCTGCAGTTGCAACTGGCTCTGTTTTGATTTTGTACCCAATTTTTTTTAATTAGTATGTGTGCGTTGCGCTTCCTGATTGTGGACTTGGCGTTGTTCATGCAACTGTAACTGACTTTCACTGTATTTCTGTTGAAAATTTTAAGGAGTTTGTTTTCTGGTGGAAAAATGTCGCTCTTCCCGACATTCCGTGAACAAAATCACACATGCTCGTTTGTATATTTGCACCTGTTTATCGGTTGTGCACTCTTGTTTACGTAATCCGTACCAAAAAATGAGACAATTTCGATTCGATTATTCATTGAAAAACATCCCAATACCATTAAAGGACGCTTATTTGAGAACATTTATTGAAAATGTCGAAAGTGGAATTTAAGCCCACTTTTTCCCCAACGACGATAAAAATTCCACCGAAAGCAACTCTTTTGGACCTCCTTAAAAAGCACCACCAACAGTTATGGAAACTAAAGCTTTCGAAAAAGATCTAATAAAACTTATTGAAAAAATCAAGTTTCGAAAAACACACGATCACTTTCAACAGTCTTTGGCAAATGATTTAAAGAAAATTAACTCATTCCTGTCCGGGGGCTTCCCCAGAGGTGAATAAAATCGTCTGGCGTTAGCCAGAATAAAATACTAAAGACCAATTCGGACAAGAAAGAGTTAAATCATCACCCAACCTTTTCACTTTTCGCAGACAAAACAAGAAATATTTATGAAACATCGCTCGACGCATACAACAAACTTCCGCATGATAACATAACAAAATCATTCAAGCATGGATCACAGGACACAATGACACAGATTGATGAAGAATTAAAAAAAAAACACATTTCAAACAAACTAAAAATTAGTGACCAAATTGAACAGACAAAAAAACGCGAAGCATTTATTTCACTTAAAGACCATCAAGATAATTTCGAAAACAACCCAACATGCCGAGTTTAATTAACCCAGGAAAAAGCGAATCCGGTATCTGAAAACCTACTGAACCAAGCATTATTTTGAGCCAGAAATTTTACAAGTATAGACGGCGATGAAATTACAGTTATTAACCCTATCCAGACTGGGCTTTTTTTTGTCTCCTGGGACTGGGGGGGGGGAGGGGGGGCGGAAAGTGCCGGCGGTCAATATCTCCTGAACCATTTGGTGTATTCCAACGAAACTTTTACAGGTGGATGGTATGCCTTGTTCAAGTATGTGTTACACTTATGTTGTCATGGCGACAAATTATGACGTCATTATGACGTCATTAATTGCAAAAACCCAGGATTTTTGGAATTTTCAACATTTTTTTTCTTATTGTTTTGTTAACATAAAAAAAGTAGTATATCAAAAAAATAGTTTCTCTTTATTAAAAAGTGCTTACTTTTATTGTAACTATTATAAAAGCGAACATAATAAAAATTGTCGGCTGAAATTTAGTGTTGGTAGGTGTTCACGACTCCGCTGTAATTTTTTTTTTGCGTAATATTTTTTCACCAAATTCCATACATAAAGCCCATACATATTTAGGAAAAGTCATAAAATTTCAGAACCGTACCAGTACTGGTTTAGGAGATATTAACTTTTAAATTCAGCGCGGGCACTTTCCGCCCCCCCCCCCAGTCTGGATAGGGTTAAACATGTGAGAAAATCACTCTTTTTCAACAAAGAAAAGTCATGGATTGAAAAAGACATGCAGCCAATATTTATTTGACGTCACCATGGGTAGCTATGTGACGGCGCCGAAATTTTCGAACTGGTTGGCCTTTTTATTTTAAACAGCCTTGGGTAAAGTTTGGCAAAGAAAATGTCGGCCTATATAGGGATGACGGATTGGCGATTTTAAAGAACAAATCCGCGAGATTGGCAGACAAAACAAGAAAAGATCTACACTAAAAGCCTTATAGGGAGCCCAATGTCGGTCCATTGTATGTAAACAAGCAATCAAGCCACCCACCTAGCATTATAAAACAGCTACCAACATCAATCGGCAAACGCATTTCCTTTCTCTCATTGGACAACACAACATTTAAGGAATCCGCACCAATTTACCAAAATGCATTAAGACAGTAATTTCAATCAGGAGTTATATTACACACAGCAAAACCCACAACAACCACGCAAAAACCGACATCGCAACATAATTTGGTTCAATCCACCATACAACAAAAACGTAAGATCAAACATAGGACGCAGCTTTCTTAACCTAATCGACAAACATTTCCCACCAGAAAACAAACTCCATAAAATTTTCAACAGAAATACAGGGAAAGTCAGTTACAGTTGCATGAACAACGCCAAGTCCACAATCATGAAGCACAACGCACACATACTTAAAAATAATCGGGTACAAAATCAAAACGCAGCCAGTTGCAAATGCAGGGATAAAAGCAGGTGACCACTTCATGGACAGTGCCTGACAAATAGCATAGTATACAAAGCAACTTCCACAAGCGACATAAATAACACCTTATTAGGAAGATCAGAAATCATTTGGACATGCAGGCATAAATATAAATTTAATATCAACAATATAAACATTAATCAAAACAAGGAGAGGAATAGGCGAGTTCAAAGTTACGGGCGCCATATTGAAAAGGGGCAAAGAGTCTGGGGCGAGCTCTGTCAAAGGGAGCAAACGCCATATATTTTCATATGTAAACTTCACGATTTTTAATCAGTGGGTGAATGGTTCACGCTTGTTTTGAACGATTTCGGGTCCATATTGTTTTGTAATTTCTGTAATACTTCACGCGCCTATTGATCCACAGCGAGGAGCGATGAACAAGCCAATTTACGAGCAGGTATTCTAAATATTAGTGATAGATTGTACTTTTAAGGACGTGAACTGAACCTAGAGAGTCTAGAATAATATTTTCATGACCGAATCAGTGAAGCGCACGCATACAATTCCGCAACAAACCATCGCGATTTCTTTTAGAATCCTCCAAGCCTCCCAAAATAACATAAAAAGCTTTCCCCATGTTTCCTAAATTGTTCAAAACAAGCGTAAACCATTCACCCACTGCTCAAAAATCGTGAAGTTTACATATGAAAATATATGGCGTTTGGCCCCTTAGACCGCGCTCGCCCCCAGACTCTTTGCTCCCTTTTCAATATGGCGCCCGTAACCTCGAAGAACCCACCGCACACACGCCCAGCTTTCGGCCAAAACCATTTGAGGGATGCATTCAAATTTTTGTGATTAACATCCGTATTCCATTTTTTAATTGTAATACTCTCGACAATGCTCTACTTATTTTAAACTTATTTTTAGCAATTTATTTTCAACGAAGCGCTTACAATTCTTTCGAACCAGGCCGATCAATCCCAGTCAATCAAGGGACGCTTATGTGACGCTTGAGTAAACAGCACTGTCTTCGCAGTGGTCCACCCTGAGGCTCAACCAATCAGAAACGCGAATTTTGATCCACTTAATTTATTCATCAAACTATCAGATCATATTCATAATAAACTTAGGGCCTGTTTATATGGAGCCGAGTTACCCGGCAAACCGAGTTACTCGGCAAGCCGGGTTACCCGCCATGTATAGAAATTCAATGCTATCTCGGCAGAGTGTTCATATGAGACAGGCGGGTAACTCGGCTAGCCGAGATCCCGGCAAAACAGCCGAGATCTCGGATTGCCGGGATGAAAATATTCCCATATAAACACTCTCTTGCCGGGTAACTCGGCTAGCCGAGTTGAATTCGTCACAACAGCGCACGCGCCACTTATGAAGACAATCGGAAACTACTCATGGAATGTGAAACCATTATAATGCGTGGGCGGCTTTGCCGAGTAACTCGTCTCATATAAACACTCATCTTTTTTCAACTCAGCTTGCCCGGTAACTCGCCTAGCCTGGTAACTCGGCTCCATATAAACAGGCCCTTAGTCAGGCTGTCGACAACATTTAAACTTTTAAAGCGGTTTTCCACTAGGCGACATTTGTCGACCGACTCGACATTTTTCTTTTGTCTTGGCTAATTAGTTCCACTCGAGATCTTACGAGACAAAAGAAAATTCGCTTCGCGCGACATTTTTCGCCTAGTGGAAAACCGCCTTTATGTCGACGGATTCAACAGGAAGTTTCCGAAGGAAATTCAACGAATTATTCGATCGATAGCATTAACAAAGTAAAGTCTGTTGATGAAGGAATACTAGCAACGACAACAAACTTTTCCCTCATGCAAAACAACGCCGTTGGCTTTGTATGTTCGCCGCTCGACACCGTATTTTAATGGCAAAGCTAATCGTCTAAATTCTATATTTGTTCTAACTATATGATTATACTTTGACATTTTGTTGATTTGTAAAGTAAAATTCATTCATAATTGATTCATCAAACTATAGATCATATTCATAATAAACTTAGACCCCGTTTACACTAGAGCAAAAGTATCCGGATTCACATTGTTTTTTGTTCCCATGAGGATGAAAAACAATGTGAATCCGGATACTTTTGCTCTAGTGTAAAAGGGGCCTTAGTCACGCTGTCGACAACATTTAAACTTTTATGTCGACGGATTCAACAGGAGGTTTCCGAAGGAAATTCAACGAATTACTGGATCGATAGCACTAACAAAGTAAAGTCTTTTGATGAAGGAATACTAGCAACGACAACAAAATTTTCTTTCATGCAAAACAAACGCCATTGGCTTTGTATATTCGCCGCTCGACATCGTATTCTAATGGCAAAGCTAATCGTCTAAGGGGGCGATTACATGGACCGGGCTGGCCCGGTTAACCGGGCTAGCCCGCTTTATATATAAAATGCATGTTGTTTTAACATTTCGATTACATGCCAAGCGGGCTAGCCCGGCTTCCCAGTTAACCCGGATGAAAATGTCCATGTAATCGTTTTCATCCCGGCAAACAGGGCTGAAAAACTGTTGGACTCGCTTCGATGCGCGTTCGTTTGCTTGACTGTGTGAATAAATAGTGCTGAAAGGAACTGAAATAGAACATCAACGTTGTTTGTGTGTTTTGTGATCAAAGCGAAGATTTAATAAATTAACAAGACACCTGGGTCAGGTGTTCACTCGGGCTACTGGAAAGTGCAGAGGTCTCTATAACGCATGAGCAGAGGTGGGAGTGGGCCAATTTAAAGTGTCAGGATGATATATGTCTTGATGCCTAGGGGACTTTTCTGTCCCACATGTGGGATGTTAAACTAAAAGCATATAACAAAAAAACAGTAGGGGTGTTGTGGTCAGGGTCTGAGAGGTGGAACTTTCTCCCTGGGGGGTTGTGGTTAGATTTAGGGTTACTGGTGGTTGTCGTTTGGTTTAGGGTCATGGTTAGAGGTGGGGGTCAGGGTTGGGTTTCATTTTCTTTAATATTCAGGATTATCTGGAACTCTAGACCACTTCACGATTCAGGATAATCATGTAAACAAATACAATAGATATAAGTTATTAAGGTAAGTAGCAGTAAGTTTTAGAAGAGAGTATATTACAGGTCGGGATGAAGAACATTTTAAACATTGATTTCAAAAAAAAAGTTATTGACGTCGTAAGCATTGACTAATAATTACAGCATTAATTAGTGATTAGAAAGTTGTTGAAATTGTTTTTGCTGAGCTATTTGTATGTGTAGACCAACAGTCCACAAACTTTTAGGCTGACGACCCACTGCACAATTTCAAGCATTGTGCCATGATTGATTTCATGATGATAAATTTAGTACATTATTTGTTGTACATATGTAACAATTTACTATAATTACATGACGTTGTGACAGTAGTGAACAAAAAATACTCCTGCATTTGGGGATTTCATGTCTACAATTTAATAACATTGTGTACTGTAACAGACAACTGGGTTAACTTGACTAATATTTGCCGGCAAATGCTGAAAAACTATAAGTCATTCGACTTCTGACAAAATCCTGTGAAAATGTTTTGTGTCCTGCTTTTGGGTTGTGACCATAGTTTGCAGACCATCAGTGTAGACAATGTTCAATGAAAGGACAGCATGATTGTTCCATAGTATTGATATACAGTATGCATGATAATAATGTGACTCCGCCAACATTCTGTGTACATGCTGACAGCTGTGACAGTAAATTTAACTTCCAGGTTTTTAGATTTATCTTCCACAAATATATTAGAAACATCAGATTTTACCAGCACTGATCATGACCCAAACCTGGCTCTGGGCCTGGATCTACAGATTACAAAAAAAAATTAGCCAAAAAAAGTACTGTATAAGAGAAAATAGAGAGATGGTCCAAGATTTTCATGAGTATCAGCCAAAGTTGATGATGGTGGCAGATAAAAAGGGATTGCCCGGCACTAATTGTAAATGTTAGGTACTTAAAAGGCAAGTAATAAAGACCCTGGGTACAGGTTTGTGACAGTTACAGTAATTTAGCCTGGGGTATAAAAGTGGAATTTCAATCAATATCAGGTGGATGAACTAAAGAGAACATGTGTTTTAAACCTTGCTCAAATACTGTAGCATCACTATCTACTATGATCCATTATGATTAGCATAAAGACAGGTAAAATGAATTAGTAGATGCCAGTAAACACAGAAGGCAGCTGACACTGAAGCATTAAAACTTGTACCAGTAGTCACCTAGAACTGGATATACTGGAAGCCATGTATGTCTGGAAGTCATTATAACCAGGAATGGTCTTAAAATGAGGTGCCTGGGCTCTTTCTCAATACAGTACATATATGCACAACCAAAATGGTTATGGGTTACAGTTTTCATTGTGCATATTATGTATCTAGAAAGTGATGTGCCTTGGGTCCTTGGCCCCTGGACTGGTGTCTTGTGTTGGAATCTATCTTTAATATAGTTTTGTCAAAAGTTTTTTCAAGAACACAAAGAGTGGAACTATACTTTTGCCTCACTATTATGCTCAAAACCATGTTGACATAATGTGGACAACCCTAAGACTTCAAGGCTCAAAATCTTGAGTGATTAGTACCGATTACATGAACAAATCCATGAAGCTATTCCAGTATAGTAATCACAATGTCAATTTTTAAGAGATTTGTTTTATTTGAGGCTACATGTATCCATGTCTATGTGACTATACACGGATAACCGATTTCAAACTGCTCAAACAAAATCGTGGTATAAAAAGTTTGTTCTATAAACTAAATTTAGACAACGGCTATCTAAATAAGCTTACGTATTGTACCAATGGAAATAACGAAACAGCTCACCTTTACTTCAACAGATCACGCGAAAACTTGATTTCTTGTTCCTTTTGGAGAACACGTAGTCAGACAAAGGTGTCATAGACGTAGCCATACTAAAGGTCCGCCGTCGCATTGATTGAAGAGTCTTTGAGATCAGAACACTTAGATATAGTCACATATTTAATAAACATGACTGTTCTCTGATGTCCTATTGTCCTTCACTCCTTCAGTTTAAAGTTTCCAGTTATTTTTAATACACCTTGATTCGCTAACAGTCCGACTACTCTGACATCTTTGTTTGAGACGACTGCTGTGTAGTGTACCAAGAAATGTCGTGGGAATATTCAAAAACATCGATAAAATGGAAAGAAAAGCTTCGTTCAAGAGACAACCGCCATGAATATCGCCAGCTGCCGCGCGGAGGACTAATAACGCGTCGCAAAAAAATAAAAATAAAAATAATAAAAAGAATCGCGAAACATAGACTCGTCTACCTGCTGTAGCCCGAGTAATTAGTCTTCGTGATGACGCTTTCCTGGTTTAGCTAAGACTTTAACAATCTTTTTATTAACGATGAGCTTACAAAATAAATAATAGACTAATTAGTGTAAAACTGAAGTAAAACTAACGTAACTTTGCCCTTATTTACTTGATAATTGCGAATTTCGGCCTGAAATCATCCCGGCTTACCGGGCTATCCCGATCCATGTAATCGTTTCGTAAACTCATCGCGGTTAACTGGGCTAGCTCGGTTAACCGGGCCAGCCCAGTCCAAGTAATCGCCCCCTAAATGCTATATTTGTTCTAACTATATGATTATACTTTGATCTCGACTTGTTTTGGTCTTCCAACTTTACATTTTGTTGATTTGTAAAGTAAAATTCATTCACAGAATTAACGGTTTCAGGATTTTCCTAATCCCATTTTATAGTATACTGTGAAGTGTTGGACGAAATATAGCATAGAGGAATTGCCTTTGGGATTCAACTTTTGATAAATAACCATGTCGGACTATTCTGTCGAAATATTAAACGCAAAGTTACAGCAGAAATGACCCCATATAATAACGACCCCAAAATGAGAGCAGAATTTACAGAAAATAATGGTCGAAATGACTCCTTTGAAAGAGTGGAAATGAGTCTAAAATAAGTAGAATTGACGCAGCGAAAGAGTCAAAATAACTCTCCTGTAGAGTTAATAAACTACGCTTGAAAAGTTGAACATGACTCCTTCAAAGGAGTACAAATTCTTCGGAAGAGTAGGCTATGAAGGAGTCAAAACGACTCCTTCGAAGGTGTCGTACTGAGGTCACAAAAACGACTCCTTTGAAGGAATCGAAACCACTCTTCTGAATTTACATTCAGACGGTACCGTTTTGGCCTTTCGGGCCTCATCAGTGTAGTGCTGCTGATGATTATATACATATATATATATATTACCCTGCGAGCAGAGCCTTCTTTTCCTTATTTCTTCGCCGAGAGAGGAAGAAAAGAAGGCTCTGCTGAAGGTTTCCATTGCGCATGCATGTTAGTTGCTTGGTTACAATTTCGAACCCAGTCCCAATCAGAGCAGAAAACAAAACGAGAACCGGTACCGTTAAACGGGCCTTAAACGGGTTACTTCGTCCTAAATCTTGGACGTAGCCATATATATATATATATATATATTCTTACAATCTTCCTTTCAAAATGAACCTTTTTTTTAATCTACGTGAAAAAGGTCCGTTTTGGCCACGTTTGATGCCACCAGTGATTGCTAGGAAAGTAACTGTGAGTTTAACTTGAAATTCGACATCATACATTTGGCTCGTTCAAATCTATATTTAGACGGCAAAGCCAAAGGGTTGACGAAAAAATTTGCAAAGAACCGCCACAATCGGAGACTGTCGTAATTGTTGTAGAAGTCGAATTTGATTCTACAGCTGTAGAACATGCAGTCGCTGATCAACCGCAGATCAAATTACGACAGTTACCGAACTTAAAATTTCATTAAATCTTAACCGGTTACACTGAATTGAAAAGTTACACTTCATAGACCGCGCATCGCCATTATTTTCCCAAGAAGGAGAAGCAAAACGCGAAAATAAACGTAATTAGTTGGAATGACTTAAGTAGATAGATAGATAGATAGATTTAATTAATGAGGTTATACGCTTAGCTAAACGGTAGCTTACAGGTATTCCACCGTATATCCACCGTATATATATATATATATATATATATATATATATATATATATATATATATATATATATATATATATATATATATATACGACACGTGTTCATGTGACAACCAGGCATGGCATGCAATGTTTTTCCTTCATATATATATATATAGTCTCGCATATAAGACAATAAGAAAAAAAAACTTCTTCAGGCAAATTGATAAAAAAGATTAAATTTTTTTTTATGTATATGTTCTATATTTAATTAAAATAGGTAAACACTTAGAGCTTTGTAAATTTTCTTTCTTTTGTCTTAACCCTTTTGTTTTGTTTTTACATAAATGTATATACAGAGGACGATTTACAGACTTCTTTACTCCACTGAAGAAGCCGGCCAAACGTCTGGAAATTAAAAAAAACACAACATTTTTATCAATTTGCCTAAGAAGTTTTTTTTATTGTCTTATATACGACACGTGTTCATATATATATATATATATATATATATATATATATATATATATATATATATATATATATATATATATATATATATATATATATATATATATATATATATATATATATATATATATATATATATATATATATATATACATATATGTATATATGTAAATGAAAGTTAAAATAAGTTCGTTACTACTCCAAGTTTCACGCCTATAGCGATCTTCAGGTAACTGTGAGAGTTCTGACTTAGATTTCATTCATGTTGCAAAGTTCGTCATGGTGCGTGGGAGGCCTGGTGGCATCTCACTTTCTTCTTCACGCGGCAAGTGTTTGAAATGATGACCCTGTTCTGATGGCGACATTTTGAGACAAGTTCCGATCTTTTATTTAAAATTTTGTTCTTATCAGCTTTCATAATGCACAGCTTAACAAGGGTGAATTTCTTTTTCGACCAATCAGCGCATTTGTTTACGTTTTGGCTCTAAGCCAATCAGAATGCGTAAATGTTGTTTACTTCCGGTTACAATATGAATTTCAATGCGAAAAGTAGGCCACTGGGATTTGTGTTTAATGGCGTAGTTTTAAAATTACTGGCATTCGAACAACTGCGCACGCAAGCAGACACGCGTGTACATGTAAAAATATAAGTGGCCAAAAATAGACATAACGTGTCATATTGTATGGACATATATAGGAAGTGAAAGAGCAGGCATATGAGCGGAAATATTTTATAGTTCAGATTGTTCGGCCGCTCGGGGAAAGAGAGCATTTTCGAGTTCCCGATCATGCAGGTGGCGAATGGTCATTTATATATGACCAAAAGGGGTGATGACCATATTTGTTGATATAGAACATTTAAAAACAATAAAATATGACTCACGATATCGCAGTTTAATGGTTGGGTGGCTGAACATGTTGCCAAGAAGCAATTCTTGAGATAAGACCTCCAATGGCGCGTTCGTCGTTGGTGGATTGTTCATTGAAGTCATCAATGTCTTCGTCCTCGCTCGACTCGCTATCATCATCGCTCGTGTCCTGATCGCTCGTGTCGTTTGTTTCATTAGAAGATGCTACGGTGAAATTTATGACAGTGTTGTTTGCCGTTTTCCCCAAGCTCACCGCTTTTGACTCGAGAAGGGAATTACAAATGGCACATACACTGATATATGGGAGGTTACATTCAAGGTGGAAGGAGTGTCCACAGCCTCGAAAAATGCGCCACAATGGACTAACTCGGTCGCATTCCATCTTGTCACATTTACTGTTTCAATGGAAATTAAAGGTACAATATGTTATGATTCATATTTACAGTAAATCATCATGTGTATCAAATCATATAATTTTTGTTCATGCACGCTTACTACGGTTTACAGGATATTTAGCTGATTTGGTAAATAGATTTTTCTCCATGTTGTCAGTTGTGTGTTAATGCGTTGATACAAATTTAGTCATTTTTTATTATCATGGAGTAAAAAGCTATTTACTAAAACAGAAACTAACCCTTGAGGCTTGATATAGTTTTGTACTGAACTTACATTGCTGGGTTAGGGGGTCTTTCGATGGATGTGAATCCCAGTGGTAAAACTCTTTGGGTGACAACCTTGTTTCCAAACAAGGTTGGTAATTGCCACTTTGTTGTGTCCTTGTTTTGTCCCGGACTCTTGGCAGTAATACAGCTTTGCCGGGATTGTTGTTCTCAGTTAAAAACTCAGCAGCCTTGACTTTCAATTTTGTTATCGTTTTCCTGCTGAAATTGAACTTCTTTGGTGGCACAAACATTGACTTAAATGAATGCAGTTCTTGCTTACATGCATCAATCTCCTTTGCCTTTAGACTGATTTGCTCAGCATTGTCAGTGGCATTTGTTCTTGCTCGCAGTACAGAGTGGAAATTTTCAACTGGGTACTCATCGAAGGCCACCAATGCTTGACGAAGTGTGTGGTACACAGGATGGTTGTTCTCTTGCCAATACATGAATGTTGACAGAACTACCAACAGCGCCTTGTCATAATGATGCCTTTGGAACACCATGAACATAACCCAACAGCGCAACATAGACTTGCAATATAAATCATATTCGTTACATTTAAACACAATAGAGTAGATGCTTAACACAAGTGGCACGTAATTATCAACAAGGTTGACAAGGGTAAGGAACTCAATTTCTTTACAGTGGCAGAAAACTGACAGAATGCTTTCTCAAACAAGTGTCCAGCCACCATATAGGACCTCGAGTAATAGGGACACTCTCCATGGCTGCGGCTTCTTTGCTAATTTTGCCTTTTTTCCAAACAGGAGGGAATACAGCTCTGCAAAAATGGGATGGAAATGCTTCAGGACACACTCCCGTGAATTTAAGGAAATATGCAAGGGACCGATCAGTGGCACAACATTCTGACAAATTATAAACCAGTTGTCGCATGAAGAACTGTGTAGGCCAGTCCCCCATGAATGGAGCCAGAAAATTGCTGAGGTAGATTTACAAACCATTGGAAAGCATGTGCTTAAATACAGTGAGGAGATCTTCATATGATTTCAAAGGCAAATGGAGGCTGTCAATTAATTTGGTGTTTTCCATGCATCTCATTTTCTGTATTTCTGTTTGCTGGTAGTCGTGTAACAGGAGCCTGTGTCGCTCAGCTTCAGGGTCAAAGTACTTGACTAGCACCCAGTCTGGCATATTTGTGGCATAGCTCTGTGATAGACCAGCCATATTGCTACCAATTTGTTGAGACAAATGTTCAGGCTGAACTGGAGTAGGAGGTAACAAAGGTGTGTGAAGACCTTCCTTCGAGATGGCTTTAACATTTGGGAACACTTTTACTAACAACGTGCTCATATGAACTGCTTGTGTTTGTGTTTTTGCTTCAGGACGATGCTTTGTGTGAATGTTGTGATAGTCATCTATGCAGAACAAAAGAAAATGTTTATTTTCCACTACTTCCTGAAAGAAACTGGCAACATTATCTAAATGTAAAGCAGCAGATGATTGCGTTGCAGCCTTGACCGTACGAGGATGTGCTGCCACTCCAAGATTCCTTAGGGACGCCAAGCCTCGGTCGCTTATACCAAATTGCTGGAGTGTTCTAGAAAGCGTTATCTGGAACCAGTTAGCTCTTTGCGAATGTGAGTACATCATAATGTATATCACCACCATTGTGCGAAGTTTGGCAAGATGTTTTCTTTCATCCGACATTCTGTCCGAGCTTATTACATTAAGCAAAACTTTAAACAGCTTTTCAGCACCAACTTGCTTGCAATTTTTTTCAAATTCACTGGGATTCATTTCCGGACATTGGTTGAAAACACTTGAAAAATAGCAACATAATTTGTCCAGATCATTCTTAAAGTCAGCAACAGATGATGATGCCTGTTGACGTAGCTGCTCACACTCATCCTTGGAAATAAATATACTTTCATCTGTTTGGACCTCTTTCTCATGGTAGGTTTTACTTGTTCCTGCATGGTCAGTCTGTTCAAAATCATCAAGGAGCTTTTGACTTGGGCTGCTTAAGGTGATTGTTGATTGGCTATCTTGACTGCTTTTCTCAGTGTTCTGACTATCAGTAACAATTATCGAACTTGTATTTCTTACATCTATTGCAGGTGAACCAAGAACAACAGGAGGGCTGGTGTCATAATTTTCAACAGTAACAACTTCATCTTGGCCAATGAGCACTGCAGTATCATTTTCGACCTGGACAACTGGTGCTTTATCATCCTTCTTGTGTCTTGGATTTTGCAGTAATACTCGAAGCTAATTTGAACAATATATACAGTACCCTTCAGTAACTGTTATGACAACATTTTACCACATAAGTAGCAAATATGACAGAAATTAATAAAGGTTTAGTTAATTATTAATATAATTACTGTAATTAATTATTAATTTAAGCTATTAACATTTCTAACCTGTCTAACCACATTGTTGAACTATTTTGCTTAGACAATTTGAGACAGAAAATTGATTGCATTTCTTTGGATTTCCAAGCCTTGTTGAAAACCAGCTTGGTTATTATTTGGAATATTCCAAAAAATCAGTGTCAGCAGTTTTGCAAAACCAGTGGCATGCTGGCTCCTATTCGGCAATGATGGCCAGCTGAAAATTTTGCACCCCTCAATATAAATTTTTCAAAATATGTGTCAACAGGGGGGGGGGGGGGAGGGGCGAGGTTTGATGGTTTTGTATGTATAATTGACCATTTTTGTTTTATTTCACACAATTTTGATGCCCTCTAAGCTTTTGCCCCCTCTGAAAATCCATGGGGGGGGGGGGGGGGGGGCAACCCAACCCCACCCCTCCCTGCCAGCATGCTACTGTTTTTAAGATAATAAAGGTTGGCATAACAAAAATAGTTAATATATATTTATTGTAATGTATTCTTCCTCTTTTTTAGTATAATACTTATCAATCTTTCAATTTATCAAATCTCTGTAATATAACAACTATAACAATGTATTTTCTGATTAGTGAACTGTTTTAAGCAGGAACAAAACTTTTTAAAACTAGGGGTCTTTAACAAAAAGCCTGTAAAGGTTTCAATAGACCTCTAGCCCTATCACTAGATTGTATTTAATTGTAAACGAAAACCACTTAAATTTTGTATATATGGGCGAATCAATAAATAAATAATAAATAAATAAATAAATAAATTGGTTTGCAAATATTTTTTACCTGGGTTTCTATTGTTTTTGCATTATTTGTTGCCAAGTATTTTGTGAAAGAAAACTCGCTTTTGAAGGCATTTTTGGAGACAATCACTGCAAACGTTTGTCACTGTTGGTGACTTGATTCCATGTTCTTTCATTAAACATTTTTCAAACGTGTTTGCCAAATCCGACAAACCATTCCTACGAAGGTTAATGCCATTTACATTTTCACCACTTCCCCACTTTTCGTGAAAGTGACGATTATTACACGCTCTGGGATATTTAGGCATTTTAGCTCTGAAAAAAGCTGTTATCTTGTTGAGAAATTGTGTTCGAAAATGGAAAACAAGTTGAGGCTATTAAAAGTTTAGTTTTTGGCGCGAATTGCTTTGATTGACTTGATTGGCTGTTGCAAAACTTAGAAGACAGAAAACATCACATTTATCGTTTACAAAGTCAAAGAGGAGGGTCATGACCAGTTAAGTTTGCAAGAGGAGAATTATTTTCGAATGTGGTACATCGTAGCTTGTGTTATGTAGAACACACTAAGTCTAAGATAGTATGTACGCACTGACAGTTGTATTGAATATTTATATTGGACTGCTAACACGTTTTTAAAGTTTCTTAGTTTCAGAATAATTCTCATTTGAGGGAAACTTTTAAAAACAATATACTGTATGCTTGGTCGCCGAACATGAATTTTACGTTGTCTGCTTGCGTGCGCCGTTGTTCGAATGCCAGTAATTTTAAAACTACGCCATTAAACACAAATCCCAGAGGCAAATTTTTCGAAAATTTTATATTTTACTTGATTCAGTTAAATTCAATAAAAACAAATAAAAATCCTGATCCCCCCAAGGCTTTATTTAAGACCCTATTTTTCGCATTGAAATTCATATTGTAACCGGAAGTAAACAACATTTACGCATTCTGATTGGCTTAGAACCAAAACGTAAACAAATGCGCTGATTGGTCGAAAACGAAATTCACCCTTGTTGCACTGCTTCTCTTCCAAGCATAAGTTACATCGTTTAGAACCACTTGTATATGGCGCTGCTCGTCTGAGTATTGACCAGTTGATGATGAATGCGCGTCCTTGCTTCTTTAGATTCCAGACATACTTGGATAGTTCAGTTTCGTTCAGGTATTTCTCGTTATTAAAAGATTTGGCGTGGTTTCGGTAGCGTTCTTTAAATGTATTCCCCGTCATACCAATGTAATGCATCGTTTTACCGTTGCCAGGCGACGTCACCATGGCCTGGTAGATAATGCTGCTTGTTAGACACTTTTTCTGGAGAGGGCATTATTCTTTCTTTTTGCAATTGCATTCGTTTTTGGTTTCGTTTGATGGCTTCGTTTTGGAAAGGACCCGGAAGTTGTGCTTGCTGATGGCGCTTCTCATGTTGTCCATGCAACTGTAACTGACCTTGATCGTATTGCGGTTGAAGATCTTGTGCATGATACATGATGCGGGGAAATGCTTGTCAACTAGATTTAGAAACTCGCGTCCGATATTTGTCCTAACGTTTTTGCTGAAGGGCGGGTTAAACCAGATGATGTTTCCTTTTCGTTGTCTTTGTTGTGAGGTTGTGGGTGCAGTTGGTTCGTCAGGGTGGTATTGTAGATTAGCGTTGAAGTGGCTGCGTTTAAGAGCATCATTGTAAATTGGTTTCGCGGAGTCGAAGGCTGTGCGGTCGGATGAAATTGATCGATAGAGGGAGGCGTTTTAGGACTGATGGTGGTTGGTTGGAATGGAAATTGATGTATTGAGGTTGGTCATTAGGTTTTCTGTAGGGTTGATAGGTTCCTGTCTGCAGGTCAAATGTGACGTCTAGAAAGTTTACAGTTGTTTGGTTAGTTTGGGCCGTGATCTTTAAGCCAAATTGTTGGAAAATTGCGTTTATATCCTTTCTAGCTTTGTCTGCTAATCTGCCGGTACAATTCTTCAGTAGTGCAAGTCCGTCGTCTCTATATAGTCCAACGTTGTCTTTGCCGAATTTCTTCGCTATCTCGTTAAGAATGAACAAACCTATCAGCTCGCATACTTCCGCGCCGTCGAAACTTCCCATGGTGACATCAAACATACCATGGCTGTTTTTCTTGATCCATGGTCTGTCTTCGCTAAACAGAATTGATTTCCGTGCGTGCTTTACGATCGTGATATGCTGGTCTGGAATTGGTGTTATCTTTTTTGCCCAAGCGATGGCGCGGTCTAGCAGGTCTTCGGAGATTGAGGGGTAAAAATCGACGATGTCGAAGGATAGGAAAGTATGCTTGTTTTTCTCGCCGATATCTTTGAACCAGTTGATAACTTCGTGGGAACCTCTGCACTGGTTTACGTTGGATGATGATCTGATGGCGGTGTTGACTTGGTCTAGGATGATTTTGCTGATCTTTCCTAACTCGCTTTTAGCTGGGTTGATTAGTCGGCATGTCGGGTTGTTCTGAAAATTCTCTTTGTGGTCTTTCAGGGAAACGAATGCGTTGCGCTTTGCCATAGATTCAATGCGGTCGCTGATAGACAGTCCGGTCGCGATATCTTTCAGTTCGTTATTGATTTCGTTGATGGTTTCATTGTTGCTGAGTTTGTAGGATTTTGTGATGTTGTTCTTTAGTAACTTGCTGTATGTTTCTGGAGTGGTTTCGTATATATTTCTTGTCTTGTCGGCAAAAATTAGGACGTTTGATGATGAGTGTATTTTCCGAATGTCGTTTGATAAGGATGCTTGAAACTTGTCGTTCACTGGTCTGAATTTTATGTTGTAGATTAACTGGAATAAGTCGTCTTCAAATGGTTTCATCGCGCTGATTTGTGGTGGTGTATTTCTTGACTTCAGTCCGAATGCGCTGTTGTTATTGCTGCTGGTTCCGTGAAGAAAAAAGTGGGCCTTCCATCTCATTCTTCTGAGGCCGTTTTCTGATTTCTCGATGATCCTTCTTCGGTATGCATCCCGTGATGGAAGAGGAATGTTTTTCATGGGATAATCTAAGCAGAATCTCTTCATTTTAAGCTCGTCGATTACAAACTAGAGTGCACAACTGGTCGAGAAAAACAGCCATGGTATGTTTGATGTCACCATGGGAAGTTTCGACGGCGCGGAAGTATGCGAGCTGATAGGTTTGTTCATTCTTAACGAGATAGCGAAGAAATTCGGCAAAGACAACGTTGGACTATATAGAGACGACGGACTTGCACTACTGAAGAATTGTACCGGCAGATTAGCAGACAAAGCTAGAAAGGATATAAACGCAATTTTCCAACAATTTGGCTTAAAGATCACGGCCCAAACTAACCAAAAAACTGTAAACTTTCTAGACGTCACATTTGACCTGCAGACAGGAACCTATCAACCCTACAGAAAACCTAATGACCAACCTCAATACATCAATTTCCATTCCAACCAACCACCATCAGTCCTAAAACGCCTCCCTCTATCGATCAATTTCATCCGACCGCACAGCCTTCGACTCCGCGAAACCAATTTACGATGATGCTCTTAAACGCAGCCACTTCAACGCTAATCTACAATACCACCCTGACGAACCAACTGCACCCACAACCTCACAACAAAGACAACGAAAAGGAAACATCATCTGGTTTAACCCGCCCTTCAGCAAAAACGTTAGGACAAATATCGGACGCGAGTTTCTAAATCTAGTTGACAAGCATTTCCCCGCATCATGTATCATGCACAAGATCTTCAACCGCAATACGATCAAGGTCAGTTACAGTTGCATGGACAACATGAGAAGCGCCATCAGCAAGCACAACTTCCGGGTCCTTTCCAAAACGAAGCCATCGAACGAAACCAAAAACGAATGCAATTGCAAAAAGAAAGAATAATGCCCTCTCCAGAAAAAGTGTCTAACAAGCAGCATTATCTACCAGGCCATGGTGACGTCGCCTGGCAACGGTAAAACGATGCATTACATTGGTATGACGGGGAATACATTTAAAGAACGCTACCGAAACCACGCCAAATCTTTTAATAACGAGAAATACCTGAACGAAACTGAACTATCCAAGTATGTCTGGAATCTAAAGAAGCAAGGACGCGCATTCATCATCAACTGGTCAATACTCAGACGAGCAGCGCCATATACAAGTGGTTCTAAACGATGTAACTTACGCTTGGAAGAGAAGCTGTGCATTATGAAGGCTGATAAGAACAAAATTTTAAATAAAAGATCGGAACTTGTCTCAAAATTTCGCCATCAGAACAGGGTCATCATTCATGCCGCGTGAAGAAGAAAGTGAGATGCCACCAGGCCTCCCACGCACCATGACGAACTTTGCAACACGAATGAAATCTAAGTCAGAACTCTCGCAGTTACCTGATATCTCGCTATAGGCGTGAAACTCGGAGTAGTAACGAACTTATTTTAACTTTTATTTACATACGCTCTACCACTGGTGGTACTGAGCACTCTTGGATCAATTGCAAACATCTAACTTGTTTAGTGTTAATCTGTTTATATGTATATATGTATATATTTAACAATTATACCATGAGCTCGAGTCGTATATGAGTTCATATACGACGAGAGCGAATGGTATAATTGTTTTATAATATAGCAAAATATGTTATGATAATTAATGCAAAATTGTTGATTTATTACAATAAATTATATTAATTGAATATCCGCCACATATGAGCTTCCGTCATGCGTATTGTAGTTTATGTTTTCAAGTTTCTTGCTGAGTTGAAAACAACTTCAGAATTTTCTCTCAGAGCCAAAATATACGTTGAAAAGATTGAATGAAGAATAAAAACAGCTTTGAAAAGTCAAAAGGTGGGTGGTTTATTTCTTAATCTGTCGTGGTTGTGAATCTTTGGGTTTTTAAATGGACAAAGAAGCTAAAAATATAATGGTAAATAGCGAAAATTACGCGTTGTTTTTCAATATTTCTAACCCTGAAAGAATAACACAGTTTTTATACATCTGAATGATTTATTACTTCAAAACCCCACTTTGCTGAGTAATAATAATGGTTGTACTCATGAATATGTGTTGTTAGTTCAATTCTTGTGAATTTTAATTTGTCTGACAAAACATTATTGTCAACCTGACAATTCAAAACGGGTTTTGTAAACTCTTAAGACGATTTTTAAAATGGATTTACCATTCTTAACTTTGTAAATTGTGCATTTGGGTTATGTATTTTGTGTTAAATGTTAGTTTCCCCTTCTTAGCTCAAGTTTTTCTTAGCTATACGTTGAAAAAAACAGCCAGTTTCATCTGCAATAGTTTAAGAAAACTACGCCGCCATTTTGTTTTTCACTACTCGCTGTACATGATCTGATATACAGTTAGTAATGCAGCCAATCAGATTGCAAGAGAGCTCATATATCATTAGTAGCTGTATTATATATATATATATAATGAAAAACAACCACTGATACAACCACTAGTGCTTGTAATAATTAGCATCTCAATATCCCAAAGGGATTTTTACTATTTATTCATTTCACAAGTTGTTTTTTGGCGAGTGATTGTATATTCAATACAACACGGCCGCTCGTGTTGTAAACATTACATATATATATATATATATATATATATATATATATATATATATATATATATATATATAGCATGTTCTAAGGATTTAGGGTGAAGGAAAATTCGAGTGTAGAATATATACATTTTAAGACCAAACCCGGAGCAGTTGCGAAAAATGCAACTACACAGGCCCTCCGGCAGGAATTGAACCAACGACCTTGCGATTCTAGTGCAATGCTCTGACCACTGAGCCACGGAGGCCGTTGCCGAGAGCTTGATCGCGAGTTCTGTATATATAATAAGGTGGCTATGTAGTCGAGTGAAATGCCTAATATCATTTATATATATATATATATATATATATATATATATATATATATATATATATATATATATATATATATATATATTTGTTATATAGCTAGAGTTTCACTGGACGCAACGATGACTGTCATTGGTTGATTTGTGGTCACATGACCTTAGCTAAATTTCAATGTCTACAGAGCGGAAATTATTCAGCGAAACTCAAGCTATATAACAAAACACTTAACGTCTGATCTCCAGGATCAACCATTGCTTACAATAGTGTAATATCACTTAAGTCAGCAGTGTCTGATTTTAACCATGTGGGACCACCCATTAGGTGCATTAGCCCCTTATAAGTGAATAATTACCATAGCAAGTTGTGCAAACATCGTTTCCGGTTTCGTACGTTTCCTATCCAGCTCCCCTTCCGTTATCTATGTTTACATGAGCCGGAGTAGCCCGGCTAACCGGGCTGACTCGTGTCACGAAATTCTTGCCTCGGCCAACAAAAAGAGATTTTAATCAACGTTAGGATTAGTTTACATCTAAACTAAACCAATTTTGCTTGGTACATTTAGTTTATGCGTGTTTCAAAACCACAGTGAGATCCTCATCAATCGCGTGAGCCCAGTTAACCGGACTAGCCTGGCTCATGTAAACAGACCCTTAAGCCTGGTTTCCATTCAGTGCTTTTTATCGCGCGATCGACATTTTGTGATCGCTTTCTTTTGTCTTGTGGGCTTTGGACTGGATCCGTTCCACCCGAGGGCTCATGAGACAAAGAAAGCGATCGCAAAAAGTCGCTCGCTCGACAAAAAAAGCTGAATGGAAATCCGCCTTTAAGCGCCAACATTTTCCAAAATTAACGCATATCGTTAATGTGGATTCAATAATCCACTGTCATGAATAGAGTGGCGTTTGTGTGAAGACGAAGCCGCTTGAATACTTTAATTGGCCTGTTTTCACTGCAAGACCATGGAATAATTATACTTTATCAAACTCTACAACTTCGTATGGAGCATATTAGTTTATTACAGCTGGTGCATGCATGAGGTAGTACTTTAACGATTTAAGACTCAAATTTTTGCGATATTGGTCTCTACTTGACGACAATATGTAACTTGTGTAAGGTCTATTGGGTATATATATATATATATATATATATATATATATATATATATATATATATATATATATATATATATATATACTGTTGTTGTTTTGATAGACAAATATTTAATAATTTATGTGCCCTAATTTTTATTTGATCGAAGATAATCATTGAACCAAACGATTCCAATTGTTACTTAAAACACAATCTTGTTGCTTATAAAACATTTTATGTTTACATTGGTAGAAGTTCAGACGTGTCGAGAGCGTCGATTTTCATACAGAATTAAATAGTCAAAACTTGACAGCCTTTACACATGCCATCACCAATAAGTAATTGTATAAGGTTATTTTTTTTTTAAATCTACTCAACAATTAAGTAACTTAGGCCCTGTTTACATGAAGCGGATTGACAGTCCAATGGATCGAATAACGCGAGTAAAGTCAATCCGGGCACATGTTTACAGGGAGAATCCGATTTGCGTGGAAAATTGCTTTTGGTTTTGGAACACTATTTTCTGTGCTTCCCCATGTCTGCCACTTAGTACGATGCGCACCAACTTCACTCCTGCATATCAAGTCATTTTCAAGCCAACTGTGTTTAGATGAATCAGATTGGAGACAATCAAGTCAATCCTTGCTTGAATCTCAAGTCACTCCACTCCACTGCGTGGATTTACTTGAGCCATTCGTTTCGATCAGATCGAAACTTTCAATCTTCTCCGTGCAAACACAACAAGGAGAAACAACATGCGAGATGTATCTGGATAAAACTTCCATTCTACTAACCCTTAGGTTGCCGAGTTAGTGACATGACCCAGAACCCTAACCCCAATCAGTAATTGTATTTATCCACATGTTATAGCAAAATCGTTACTATTTACGGCGCTCGGTACATGTAAAACTTCTCTTGTGCCGGAAAAAGAATTTCGTGGAAACAGCTCGGGCTCATATGAATAGCTACAGACTCAAGTGGGCGTGTTCATTATTTCTCCATAGAAACACTGAAGAAAACTAAGCTTTAAAAGGCTATTTTGACCCGTGTCAAGATTAACAAGTCCAAGCTCACGCAAAAATATATTTCTACTGGCATGCACGTACTTTGTCGGTACCTTTTGATTTTTCGAAACCTGTTTGCTCCTGTGGAGTTTATTTATTGAAAAAATACTAAAACATCTAATAGCACCTTAAAGTTTAAGGTTTATAGTTTCTCAGACCCATGCCAAAAAATATTACAACTTTCGTGCTATGTATATAAGTACTAGATATAGGCTTCATTGTCATATATAAACAACGTTAATGATAAGAATACTTAATTTCTTTCTGTCCCAGTTTTTCTTAGAGCGGAATAAAATAGTCTAGCATACGTTACTCAACATGAAATATGTGGCAGAACTTCCGTCTCATTACTCTATGCTAAGTGACGCTACACGATTCAGAGTTCTTTTGACGGTGTTATTTCGACTCATGTATGCAACACCAACGCAGATTCTTTGTAGTGCAGATTGGTAAACATAAAGGATTGTTTGAGAGAGAGGTGTGCCGGTGCACAGTTTAATTAAACATTCTGCGTATTATGAGATCTGTGTTATAATAACAATGATGTCTATATTAGTCTCATATAAGTACACCTCGTTTTAAAACTTTCCATCAAAGAAACATACAAGACACGAGCAAATCCTTATTATGAAAACAACTATTTATCCCCCCCCCCCCCCCCCCCACACACACACACACACACACACACACACAAAATGTACAAGCAGAAACAGCAACAGCAGCAACAACCGGAACTTAACAACAAGAACAACAACAACAACAACAACAACAACAACAACAACAACAACAACAACAACAACAACAACAACAACAACGACAACAACAACAACAACAGCAACAACAACAACAACAACAACAACAACAACAACAACAACAACAACAACAACAACAACAACAACAACAACAACAACAAACAAAGTCGAAAATTTCGTTCCCTTGACGATATGGTTAAGCTAATTATATATATAAATATATAAATGAATATCTATATGGCTATATCTATATATCTATATATGGAAAATTACGATTACCTTAGCCCCATACAAAAGAACCATCAACCCTAACCCTAACCACAAACCGGAAAAGTTTGTGGTATGGAAAAGGTAATCGTAATTTTCCATACCACAAACCTCCAGGTTTGTGATTAGGGTTAGGATGGTTCCATTGTATGGTGGTGAGGTAATCGTAACTTTCCATACAACGAAACCCCAGAGATCTGCAGTAAAGTAGAAATAATGATCAAGTGATAATAATGATCGTTTTTAAAACAATAACACATTTTGACGTTCGTTGTCAAAGTCTAAATTGATATGGATATATACTAAGTGCAATTTCCAATGAAGAAGTTAATATATTCTGACCCACCGGCTACAATCACTCTGTAGCCGGTCGTTTCCATATGGTAGCCGATCGGTAGCCGTTCAATTTAACAAGGTTTTAACTGGTAGCCGGGTAGACGGTGGTTATGAATACTAATTAATTTAAGTTAAATCTAATTTACATAAGTTTCTAATTACTATTCTGACCCACCGCCTACCTTAGCTCGGTAGCCGGTCGTTTCCATATGGTATACACGGTCGGTAGCCGTTCAATTTAACAAGGTTTAACCGGTAGCCGGGTAGACGGTGCTTATGAATACTAATTAAGTTACATATCTAATTTACATACATATTCTCCCAAATTAAATATAACGTCTTTTCTCAAAGAAAAAAAATTCAATTGTCCATACCACAATCTTCCCCGGTTTGTGATTAGGATTAGGGTTCATGGTTCCATTGTATGGGGGTCAGGTAATCGTAATTTTCCACACCACGACCCCACAGGTCTGATTCACAGTAGAAATTTTAGGCAGCGATTTTTTGAGGGATTTCTGATGATAATATGATCATTTTTTTTTTTTAAACGATAACACGTTCACACATTCGTATTCAAAGTCTAAATATATATAAATAGTAGTTAGTCCTATTTCCAATGAAGACGTTTATATATTCTGACTCACCGGCTATAGCTCCGCTCCGTAGCCGGGCGTTTACACATGGTAGCCAGTCGTTTCCATATGGTACCCGGTCGGTAGCCGTGCAATTTAACAAGGTTTTAACTGGTAGCCGCGTAGACGGTGGTTATGAATACTAATTAATTTAAGTTAAATCTAATTTACATAAGTTTCCAATTACTATTCCGACCCACCGGCTACCTTAGCTCGGTAGCCGTTCGTTTCGATATGGTAGCCGTTCAATTTGACAAGGTTTTAACTGGTAGCCGGGTGGTTATGAATACTAATTAATTTAAGATAAATCTAATTTACATATGTTTCTAATTACTATTCTGACCCACCGGCTACCTTAGCTCGGTAGCAGGTCGTTTCCATATGGTAGCCGGTCGGTAGCCGTTCAATTTAACAAGGTTTTAACTGGTAGCCGAGTAGACGGTGGTTATGAATACTAATTAATTTAATTTAAGTTAAATCTAATTTACATACATATTCTCCCGAATTAAATATAACGTCTTTTCTCAAAGAAAAACAACAATTTTGACAGTGGGAACACTTTGTTCAGATTCAGTAATCTGAAGTAAAAGTTAGGCAGTAAATGCTTTCCCGTAAGGCCCACTCTCTTCAAGATGTGTAAATTTGTGGTATAGAAACTTACGATTACTTGACCCCCATACAATGCAACCAAGAACCCTAACCATAATCATAATCAGAAACCGAGGAAGTTTGTGGTATGGAAAATTACGATTACCTCACCACCATACAATGGAACCATGAACCATAACCCTAGTCGCAAACCGGGGAAGTTTGTGGTATGGAAAATTACGATTACCTCACCGCCATACAATGGAACCATGAACCCTAACCCTAATCACAAACCGGGGAAGTTTGTGGTAAGGAAAATTACGATTAGCTGACCCCCATACAATGGAACCATAAACCCTAACCGTAATCACAAATCAAGGATGTTTATCGCAGGGCTTTGTGATTGGGGTTAGGGTTCATCGTTCCATGGTAATCATAATTTTTCATACCACAAATGTCTAAAAAATTTTAGGCAGGGTCTTTTGAGCAACTTCGATTCAAGTGAGGTGATCATTTTTTAAACGATAGCACGTTTCGACATTCGTAGTCAAAGTCTAAATTGAGATAGATGTATAATAAGTCCTATTTCCTATGAAGAAGTTAATATATTCCAAACCACCGGCTACCATTGCTCGGTAGCTGGGATTATTCGTGTGGTAACCACTGACCTATATATATAACTGGACTGCGGGTGCTGGCCAAAAATGTGTCCCCATTTTTACTTTCAAAATCGCGGCATTTATGGGTCCTTCTGCTAATGGTAGCGACCACTGACATGTACTTATCGTAGGAAAAAAGAATATTTTTGTAAATACAAAGCGATTTTCTTACTTTATTAATAAATCGTTCCTATGCGAGGGCTTCCCCAGAGGTGAATAAAATCGTCTGGCGTTAGCCAGAATAAAATACTAAACACCAATTCGGACAGGAAAGAGTTAGAGAAAAATTGTTCTTGTGAAGGCTTCCCCAAGAGGTGAATAAAATCGTCTGGCGTTATTAGCCAGAACAAAATACTAAAGAGTAAAGAGCAATAAATTCGAACAGGAAAGAGTTAATGCATGCAGGTTGGTCATTGTTAATTTCTTGTGGAACGACTCAAGAGGCCTGCTGGATTATTTGTCTGACCAAATCACCAAATGGCAAATAGGAATATCGCCTCCCATGTACGCCTCGCTTCTTTACGATTTTCTCGTGATCTTCAGCGGTTCTTTATAGAGCTGGCGACTTCATAAAACGAAATGTTTGTAGATTTCCATGACCATGTGTATTTTGACAGTCTTTAATTCATAGTTCAGAACTACAATAAGACTCTCATCATGAAAACATCCCGGGTCGCTCAGCAAATATTTTGTTTACACAAATTCGAGACCAGGACGATATTATGCTGACTTTGCAAAAATTCGACAAAGTTTGCCTAGGCCATCTACTCCGAACATTTTCTCAAGAAACAATCCACTGCAGAAGTTATAAAATATATTGGCAGAAAGATAATTCACCTTGCTACAACATACGTACAGTTTATCCGACCAAATAGCTTAGTTTCCCTAAAAAAGCGAAATACCGAACATGTCCAAATCATAATAGCGGTCGCTATTTTGAATTTTTTCCCCGTATGTATTATAATGTCTTCTCCAAATGTTTTCTCGAGAAATAAACAACTTTAGAAGCTACCAAATATACTGGAAGAAAGATAATTCATCTGGCTACAACATATACGTACAGTTTATCCTACCAAATAGTTTAGTTTTCTTAAAAAAAGCGAAATACCGAACATGTCCAACACGAACTAGAGATCTTAGGTATCGGTCAGCGACCTTCACCATTAGCAAAAGGACCCATAAATGCCGCCATTTTGAAAGTGAAAATGGGGACACTTTTCCTAAATAGGAGCACGCAGTCCAGTTATATATATAGGTCAGTGGTGGTAACCGGTCGGTAGCCAGCCAATTTAACAAGGCTTTTGACTAGTAGCCGGGTAGCCGGTGGTTATGAATATCAATTAAATTAGATAATTTGCGTAAGGTTATAATATATTCCATTAAACCACAGGCTACCATAGCTCGGTAGCCGGGATTATTCATTTGGTAGCCGGTCGGTAGCCAGTCAATTTAACAAGGTTTCTGACTAGTATATTATAAATGATATTGGGCATTTCACTCGATTACATAGCATGTTCTAAGGATTTAGGGTGAAGGAAAATTCGAGTGTAGAATATATACATTTTAAGACCAAACCGGGAGCAGTTGCGAAAAATGCAACTACACAGGCCCTCCGGCAGGAATTGAACCCACGACCTTGCGATTCTAGTGCAATGCTCTGACCACTGAGCCACGGAGGCCGTTGCCGAGGCGAATTTTTTTTCCGTAGACAGTCGGACACCTCATTGATGGTCGGACACATCATTGATTCGCGTCCAGGCCTTTGCGCGTTATCGATCGATCCCTTCGTACCCTGCGTTTTCCCTGCGTATGCATTCGGCACACCAAATACCCCTCATTTCATGTTGTTTGTCTTCGACCACGTGTAAAAGATGGACGATCTGCTTCGCGATGCCGTAGCAGATCTACAAAATAGTTTTTCTGGTCCCGAGAATACTCAAGAACTTTTATCGCGAGTTAAAAATATTATCCCACTCAAAGAAGATCAGTATAAGATAATAAGCGTGCAAGGACATACTGGAAGATTAAAAGCGACCATCAAGACCACTCTCAAAGATGAAGAAGATATTGGCCTATTTATAAGAAATTATGGAATCAAAAACAATGAAACTTTAAGAATTACTAAAACGAGGAAAGCAAGTCGAAAGGGCGAATATTCTTTAATAAAGTATTTCAGATGCCATCACCACACGAGATATGAAGCCACAATGTGTGCTGCTAAAGTTTTGGCATCTCAACCAAGCAAACGGTTTAAAAACACCAACTGCCCGTTTTCACTAGTGGTGAGGCTTGGTAAAAGCGCAGATGTTGCTTCAAGTATCGATATCGAGTGGAGTCATAACCATTCGGTTGATTCCTTGCATTCTTTGAGTTTCAAAGACATTCCGACAAGTGTCACAAATACCATCACCCAGATGTATGGTAGTGGTTTATTACCTGGGGCAGCTCATCGAGAATTTCTACGACAGCTGAGGGGTGAGTGCAAAGATGACCTTGAGTACCATAGGAGACTTTCAGATCGGTCTGAAGCGCCTCGAAGAAAGGATTTTAATAGCATTTACTCTGACTTTAAAAAAGAACGCTTCGGAACTGGCAGTATGACTGATATGTTTTCTGCTCTTGAAGAAAGAATTAAAAATCTCAAAGAGAAAGATGTGGAATATACAATTGAGTACCAAAAATATGATGAAGCAATCAACCAGCCATTTATCATGGTAGTGATAACTCCCTTAATGAAAAGAGTACACAAACTGGTAAGTTGCTACCTTGAAGTAAAGCCATCATAATTTTGTTGAACGTGGTGCCTGGTTAATAACCAGGCTGAAGTTATCCGCCAATTTCTATTGCTAACCCAGCTTTATCTGCAATAAATTAAAATAATATTAAATACAGACTCATGTTTAAAATATTGCAGGTAGAAATTTTTTCTCACATTCACTTCAACCCATTAAGGCGCAAGGGTCTTCCTTTGACAAGTAATTTAATTGTCTGGTGTTAGACAGAGTATTAGAAAACAACATAGGGCACTCCAGGGTGCATTGCACTTTAATGGGTTAATTAGTACATACAGTAGCATAACTGATGAACTGAAAGAGTCCTTGTGAAATATTATTCTTTGATTGATATTTTTACAGGTGTCACAGGCAAAGGATTTGGCTTTCTTGGATTCCTCCTCAAATATGGAAGAATATAATCTCCTCGTGTTTGTTGTTGTTACACACAGTGTTTGTGGAGCTCTTCCCTTGGGGATTTTTGTAACCAGCGACGAGAAGGAACAGACCCTTACTGATGCATTAGAACTGTTCAAATCCTCGTTGCCTGATTTTGCATTTTATGGTGCAACAGGGCCAAGAGTTTTCATGACAGACAACTGCCATGAATTACGAGTTGCATTAAAAGAAGTGTGGCCAACATCTGTCCCAGTTCTTTGCATCTTCCATGTGCTCCAACAGGTTTGGCGTTGGCTACACGAGAAGAAGAATGGCATAAGCTTGGAAGACCGGCCTCCCTTGCTCTTGGCATTCAAGACGATTCTGTATGCAGAGAATGAGGATGACATGCAGAATTGTTTTGATGACCTCATATCGAGTGACATGGTATCAAAATACCCAAACTTTGAAAAGTATGTCACTGATGTCTTCGAGGACCGTGAGTCATGGGCACTTTGCTACCGAATTAACTTACCTATGAGGGGTAATAATACCAACAACTTGTGTGAAGCACAGTTTTTGGTCATTAAAGATGAGATCCTGAACGGCCAAAAAGAAGTCAATGTCGTTGGTCTCATGGACAAGTTCACAACTGAGCTGGATCAACACTACCGCAATAAGCTTTTGTCTGTTTCATCAGGTAACTACATGTAATGATTAAAACCGAAGAGCTTATATCATGTTTTCCTCTCTGAAATAGTGTAATCTGCATAGTTACATTGGGTTGTTTGATGATGTTGTGGGACAACAACTACCAAGATGCTTTGCTAGTATCTGTTTCCTAATAGATATACTACCAGGGTATACAGTTAAAGGTTTATAGCCTTTATATCTAGGCAAATAGTCTAGAAATTGTAGTCATCTATTAATTTTAAATAATTTATTAATTGTTCATTTGCCTTATGACACTTAAATATAAACCACAGGATGCCTAACTACAATTATGTCTAGTGTAAAATAATTCAAGTTTTAAACTTACTTGCAATTTGCAAGGTTTCCACAAATTGTTTAATACAAAACTGCAAAGAAATTTAAAGAACAGGAAACTCAATTTTACATGAGTGTTATGATTGTACATTTGTTCATTTCTACTTTTTATACATGTAATTGATGTATTGCAGGCGCACACAGCACCTTCCTAATGAAGTCACAGTACTTCGTGTAAACTAAAGTTTGTTGTTCTTTCATCGTATTAATATTTGAATTATTTTACACTTGTTTTATATGGACAGGACATATGAATCTTGGGTTGAGCACCATCTGATTACAGATGCATAATCATTGAAATATTTTTCTTACTATCGCAAAACTGTAGGCAAGTTTGATGGAATTTATAGCAGGCGCTTCAAAGGTCTTGAGAAGAAAAAGTCAGATGGAGTTGGCTTCAAAGTACCGAGTTGTGATGAGCAGAAAGCTGCAGTGGAGAAGATTCTGAATGTTGGCAGCAACATGTTCCTGGTACCAAGCTTCTCAGAGGAAGAAGTGCAATATCTGGTTGATATGAATACTGGATTCTGCCAGTGCAAGATTGGTGTCAATGGTTCACCGTGCAAACATCAATACATCCTGTGGGTGAACAAGCTGTCAGTTGCTGTAAACTTCTTGCCAGTTTTCAGCAAAGAGCAGAGGAAGATGTACGCTGAGATTGCTATAGGAGCTACACTTCCTTTGAATTTCTACGAGGGATTACATGACCAAGTTTTATCGCTACCAACCTCGGATGCACCATGCTGTCCTGACCAGTTTGATCAGACATGTACTGGTAGTGAAGCTCCAGATGAAGCTATATTCACCTCACCAGGTACTGTAGTTTATTACTGTTGTGACCGTAGCCTGTGCTTCAGCTGACATTAGGTGAAAGTAGTTTGTGTTACAGACAAGTATATTTATAACTCATTGTTCTTGACAGAACACCAAACGATTTTACTCGTCAAACTTGAGGGAGCCACACCAGGGCGCATTGTACCAGTTAATGGGTTAACATGAGGCATTGACAGATAGTTTTGAGGTGGAACAGTCTCCCCTTCAGGGGTAAAATAGTATGGCATTATATAGAGCAAAATAACAAATAATGGCATGCCAGAGTTCTTGTTGTGCTTTAATGGTGGGTTAACAGGGCCAATTTTTTGGTGGTCTGGTTGGGCAACTTGTATCCAAAGCCGAAGGGTCCATTTCATGATTGTACCAACAGTAAATGGGGAGTGAATTGTTTAACTGGGTCACAACAAACTTTAACCGTGATAATGCTTTTGTTTACCTTTTACAGTTCCACTCAGAAGGAACATCCCTCAAGAAGGGACCAAGGAAGAATGCCGCACAGCCTTAAAAGAAGCTTTGGAGTCCTTGGAGGATAAGGTTGCATCGAATGCAACAGACCAAAATTTCCTGCGAAGTGTTCTGAAATTTGCTGATAGAGTGAAGAAGATGCCAAAGTCGAAGCTTGAAACAAGTTTTCATTGTTTTGGTGCAGAAGGGGTGTATAATACCCGTCTCACTACAACATCGGTTGTGAAAAAACGCAAAAGAGGAACAATTCATGTTCAACCAGAAGCTGTTAAACGTCGAAAGGTAAGAAATGGATCAAAGCGCAAACAAAACAAGGGACAAACTGTAAAGAACAATCCGTTTCAAAAAGTAGCTGGAAACACTAAACGCGTACATAGGTTTGCTGAAAATGTGCGAAGAAATGAGCCAGTTGCAAAGAAAGCTGGAAGAAGTATGGGTACAAAAACAAGGCTATACGAACATTGAACTTACTGCATGCACTGTACTTACATGTAACATAATTATATAAATAGAAACTGTATTTGAAAAAGTCATTTAGGAACGTCATGTGAATATTTAATATTTTAATGAATTTTGTTAGTTAATACTATTTATTATACAACTGCATTAAAAACTGTCCAAATAACGCTAAAAATGAGTACAGATATACAGCGATATTTAGTTATTTGGATACAGTAAGTTATTTGGATGATAGAAAACTGGTTTGACAGATTTTGTTAGCCAATCAAATTTATCACTTGGGAACTACTTCATGTATGCTTATTATTTTGTCCTGGTGCAAGTCACACTACTTCTCTGCCTTTTTAGAGTTTTCTTTTTCCATAAAAGTTTGTTGATCAGAGCAGTTGTATAATAAATCTCTTATAAGATGTTTTGATGTGTAGTATCGCTGTATATTTTTACTCGTTGTACAGCACAACTCGTAAAAATATACAGTCATACTACACACCAAAACATCTAATAAGATATAAATACAAGAGAAATAAATAATGTAATAACAACATAATATTAGTCAATAACACATGTCCTAGTGTTTACTAAATAAATTAGACACAGCTTTTAACATGCCTTATCATGTTTGACTTGGTTGTAAATTTTGCATTACAGAAAAGACAAGCAAATTCCTTTTCTTGTGTACCACTGTGTACTTGAATATGACGTTTTAGTGACGCTTGTCCAGCAAATGACTTTAGGCATGTTTGGCATTTGTATTTTTCTTCATAAACAGCCATATGTCTTCTTAAAGCCAGTCGGTTCAAGAAAGTCTTGCTGCATATAGTACAGATGGCCTCCTCACAGTGCTTTTGATGGTAATTAGCATCTTTTGCTCTTGGGAACGACTTCTGACATTTTTTGCATTTATATTCTACAATCCCACAATCTATGTCCTCCTTTACTCGCTGCCCTTTACTTTTCCAATCCTGGAAAGAAAAGAATAAGAGGACATTCATATTGGTAAATATAAGAATGGAGAACGTTGATGATAATCATCTGGCACAGATAATCAAATAAATAGTAATTTACTCTGACTCTAACATTATTATTACTAAACTATTATTATTACACTGTTAATCATTAAGGCACAAAGGTCTTCCCTTGAGGAGTAAAATTGTCTGAGACTAGACAGAGTATTAAAAACACCTGGCATTTATAGACAGAGTAAAATATAACAAAGTAGGACGCACCAGGGTGAATTGCGCCTTAATGGGTTAATGACAATACATTTATGAAAGAAATCCAACACTGTGCACTTGTTGTCAACATAATGATTGAACTGTGAACTCACGTACTCAGATAACTGCATTGAGCACTTATTAAATAGATTTGAACTTGTGCTCGACCCGGTTGAGTTGACTTTTTCTCTGCTCACCCAATCGATTCAATATCAAGTGGTATGGTAAAGTGTGAGCGTTGGGTCAATTTAATGTTGACAGGTCAGCTCTGGCATCGAAATACCAAGTAATGATTTTTCATCTTACGGGCTACAACATACTTGTATAAAAGTTGAAAAAAAAACACTGAAAGAAACTTACTTTGCGAACATACGGAGAATATCTCTTCCACATAACGGCAGCTGTTTTGCTCATGAGAGCCAAATCCGCATCCGGCAAAGTCTCTTTGATTTGACCCTAAAATTAGATAGTTAGAAAGTTGTAGTTCCCATTTTATCAAGTGACTGACAAACTCAAATTCGCCAGTCCTCATATAACCACTGATATGTCCAAAATAATAATGTATTAAGTTACTGCTTTACTGTCAAGATTTACTGTTTATATACCGCAGTAAAATATTTGTCTTATGTTTGAATACACGTGGACGTGGTGTATAATTTAAATTATCCTTTTATTATGGACTCATTTACTAAGGGAATAAAACTAAAAATATACGATATGTAGTCTAACAACGATTGATTATAACAGTGAAATATACACTTACAGCAACGCTTCGATAAAAGGCATGATATCCGGAAAATTTGCTGGATTTCAAAGCTGTAAAAGTTTCTTCGTTCCCTGCCATTTTTCGTTGAATTCGCGTTTTGAAATTAGCAATACGCGCGCGCAAGACACACTGGGAAGCGTATCTTAAAAGTGGACTGGTGAAGAGTGTCCGCTGAATGTTGTGCTTTCGGGCGCGGATCAATGATGTGTCCGACTATCAATGAGGTGTCCGACTGTCTACAGAAAAAAAAATTGTGTTGCCGAGAGCTTGATCGCGAGTTCTGTATATATAATAAGGTGGTTGCAACTGCTCCCGGTTTGGTCTTAAAATGTATATATTCTACACTCGAATTTTCCTTCACCCTAAATCCTTGGAACATAACATATATATATATATATATATATATATATATATATATATATATATATATATATATATATATATATATGGTCATGCATGCACGGAAAGGAGAGCGTGCTCTGGAGATTAAACGCTATTCTTCTGATTGTGACTACACCGTTAATTTGTTACAAAGCAGATTCGGCATAACTATAACTACGGAATTTTAGATGGGGCATCCAATAATGGCCTTAAAATGCTGGAATTTTTTAAGCAAACACTGCAACGTTCGAGTTATCCGAATTTTGTAGAAAATGCGGATTACGAAGAAAAGTTGTTCCGAATTTCGGAATACTTTTTCCATTAAGCGAAATTGGTAAAAATTGCGAATTGCGACGAAAAGTTGTTCCGAAATTCGGAATACTTTTTACAGTCAAGTCAACAGAAATTGATAGAAATTGGGAATCGCGAAGAAAAGTTCTTCCGAATTTCGGAATACTTTTTCTGATCAGTTTTCCAGAAATTGGTAAAAATTTCGGATTATGAAGAAAAGTAGAAAATTTGTTCCGAATTTTGGAACACTTTTTCCAATCAAGTCAACAGAAATTTGTTATCAGAACAACAACAGGAATTGCGAACAACGAAGAAAAGTTGTTCCAAATTTCGGAATACCTTTTCAATTGGAGTTAAAACTTGCGAATTTACTTAAATTACTGAATTTCGGAATATTTTTTCCATTCGTGGCAACAGAAATTGGCAGGAATTGCTAATTAATGTGAGAAAATGTCATTCCGAATACTTTTTCAAATTGTGTCAACAGAAATTGACAGAAATTGAGAATTGACGAAAAGATAGAATGCTCCAAAATTCAGAATCATAATCCATCTTCATCAAAAACAATGCCTAAAATGGATAATTAAGAAGCAAGAGAGTCGAAGCACGTTAGGTGTCTTTCAGAAGTTCACTAAGTTTCCTCTCGGCCATGAATTCAGTATCTTCTGTCGTTACCAGACATAATGCATTTCTGTTCAGGCTTAAAGCAGCAACGACTACAGAAGCTAAAATAAAATAGAACCAATTAACATACTGTATTTCTTGCGGCAATTAATTTTGTGCAATAGGTATAATAACACTTATTATTTTATAGTTCTTGGGCTTTAACGTCAGTTGAACTATTTGTGGGGTCATGGCCTGCTACATAGAGGGGGTGGGTGGTCCTTTAGTTAGTACTTACATTGACAGACATGAAATGAAAATTAAGTTTGTCTTATTTGAAAGAACACTTAAAATTATAGGAGTAACATCTTTTGCAGTTTTTCATTTCCTCGCTTCGTTGTTGAGATATTTCAGTTTGTTTGATATGTAAATTAAACAACTTGAGTTATCAGAGGTCATATATCTTTGCTATTATCAAACTATACTCACTTGAAAATTCTACATGTTTGCATGGCATAATGTGAGAGAAACACACACACATTACTTATTCCGAATTAAGTTTGGTTTGATAATAGCAATAGCAAAGATGTATATAACTTTCTCCGATAACTCATTATGCACATGTGACATCAAGTTGTTTAATTTACATTTCAAACAAACTGAAATATCTCAACAACGAAGCAAGCTAGGAAATGAAAAACTGCAAAAGATGTTACTCTATATCATTTTAAGCTATTTACAATATTCGTGTCCGTGTTGTATTGGATATGAAAAGCTCTCGCCTTCGGCTCGAGCTTGTATATCCAATACAACACGGTCACTCGTATTGTAAATACTACATATATATACATACATACATATATATATATATATATATATATATATACATATATATATATATATATATATATATATACATATATACATATATATATATATATATATATATATATATATATATATATATATATATATATATATATATATATATATATATATACAATACATACAATACATACAATACATACAATACATACAATACATACAATACATACAATACATACAATACATACAATACATACAATACATACAATACATACAATGCACATTACCAGAAATTTGGGACAAGATGGTGGCGCGCGTGCGTATTAAGGACCACAATAATGGAGATTCTCAACAGTAAATAATAAGGAGAGCACATAATAATTCAAATTTTGCTTAAACGGTGACATATTTCTTCTTTGCCCGACTCCATTTGACTTCAGCATGGACTAAGGAACAGTTATAACTAAAAAACGTTTGCTTACTTCGACGACAAAATACTTCCCTAGCTCGTCTTATTTTTGCACTGAAAGCGCCACTATCCATAGTGTTAGCCATAGTAATCTTTGCAAACAGGTTCTAGAAATTGGCCAAATTGACCAACAACGTTACGGGCGATGCGAAGTGCCCGACTCGCGTTGCATTCGGCATGAGTCAGTCTACTTCGAGAGCACATAAAGGTCCTCATTTGTCTCTAGCATAGTACTTCCAAAAGCGTTTGAACTTGCTTGATTTCACAGTCCTTATCGTGCACGATTTAGGCGAATTCTAAAGAACTCAATGACCTGAATAATGAGAAACACTAGAATACAGTAGAATCACACTCATTAGAAATTCTAGAATACATAATTATATTATTAGGCCAATATAGTCGCTGACCAAGAGCAGCGGCAGTGCGGCACAAATGACCCAAATTTCTGGTAATGATACATACATACATACTGTACATACATAGATACATACACACACACATACATATTATACATATACATACAGTAGAAAACTTTGTTGTAAAAACTATTGGCAGAGCATAAGAAAAATGTTTATTAATTCAAAACAAAAACCTGAAAAAAAGGTTTAACGAGGGTCTGTAAATTAAATGAGATACACAAATGATAAATAAAACAATAAAAACATTTAATGTGCAGATTTCTTACCAATTCGACAACTTTCAACGCATTTGTTTGTTTCTTGTTTGGGGTTAATGGTCACCTTTTCAACATCACACTTTCGCTTTGATGGCATTGTCAATTGGTTGATTAGAGTTGCACTAGCCTTTCTTTTCCCAGTAAGGTCATCACTGGTATCTTCAGAGTCCAAAGATATTGCACTTGTTTCCTGGCTACTTTCACTTGGTGATAGCTCAACTAGGTACTGGTTACACATTTCCACCCATTCTTTCTCGCGTTTTACCCCAACAATTTCTTTGAACGAACCGTGACTTTCTGACCAGTTGTATTTGCATATATTAAGCGCAGTGTCAATTGTCTCTCCAAGTTGCCCATTTGAAAAAAAAAGCTAAAATAAGCAAATAAATTATTAGTACAGTACACGCGAGTCTGAATTTTATCTCAATTCCTTTCCGTTGTCGCAGTCTGAAATCAGGGCAAATTCCACTCAAAAATATAATATAGTATTTCATTGCTCCAAACCTTGTAAACCAATAAACAAAAAGATATCCGATTATAAACCACCCAAAACCCTTATCAATTTGCTTATTATTTTATTACCATTTCATAGAGTTTAGCGAATAACTAGTTGTTTTCGAGTTTTGAAACAAACGTTGTCCAATCAGACAACTATACGTTTGACAGATCAAATCAATAACTCGAAAACAACTAGTTATTCGCTAAACTCTAAGCGGCTTATTAAAACAAAGGAGAGCGCCTTGTCGGAAGTGGTAGAACTAACAAGACGGCTTG